>WOVY01012815.1:0-180742 GCA_013436015.1 Rhipicephalus annulatus | reverse complement strand
GAGGGTAGAGCATCCGCCTCGCATGCAAGAGGTCCGTGGTTCAAATCCCGGTACCGCGCAGTTCCAACCGGATTAAAAAAAAATCCCGCGTGTTTGATGGACTGCATTAAGAGCCTGGGGTGCGGCCTCACCGGCAAACACCACCGAGAACGCACTCCCTCAACAGAGAAGGATTGGCCACCCTGGTGCAGTATCTGGCCACTAACTCCCACATGCTTACGTCAAATAACTCACGGCCCTCAGTCCCCAGCAGCTGCGAAGCATTGACCACGGCGGCGGTCAGATCTGTAACGCAGCAGGAGGGTGCTAAGATCTCTGGATCCGGACAGGCCGCATTGAACCTGAACTTGGCAACGTTTAACGCTAGAACCTTATCTAGTGAAGGAAGTCTAGCTGTACTATTCGAGGAGCTAGAGGGGTTGTTAAATGGGACATAATAGGCTCAGTGAGGTTAGGAGGACAGATGAGGCCTATACGGTGCTACAGAATGGGCACGTCCTTTGCTACAGGGGGCTTGGCAGGCAGAAGAGAACTGGGAGTGGGGTTCCTAATTCACAGAAACATAGCTGGCAACATAGAGGAATACTATAGCATAATGAAAGGTGGGTAGGTATCGTAATTAAACTGAATAAAAGATACAAAATGAAGGTAGTACAGGCTTACGCGCCTACATCCAGCCATGATGACGCTTCAGTTGAAAGCTTCTATGAAGACGTGGAATCGCAATGAGTAAGGTAAAAACACAGTATACTATAGTGATGGGCGACTTTAATGCAAAGGTAGGGAAGAAGCAGGCTGGAGACCAGGCAGTAGGAGATTATGGCATCGGCACTAGAAACGCAGAGGGAGCTACTAGTAGAATTCGCAGAACGCAATAATTTACGGATTTTGAATACCTTCTACCGAAAGCGAGAAACCCGCAAGTGGACATGGAGGAGCCCTAATGGCGAAAATAAGAACGAAACAGACTTATAATGAGTGCACACCCTGGAATCGTGCAGGATGTGGAAGTGATTGGCAAGGTACGATGCAGTGACCATAGAATGGTACGGTCTCGAATTCGCCTAGACTTGAAGAAGGAACGACAGAACTGATACGCAAGAAGCCAATCAATCAGCTAGCACTTAGAGGGAAAGTACAGGAATTCAGAGTGTCGCTGCAGAACAGGTACTCGGCTCTTAGTGAGGAAACGAACCTTAGCGTAGATACAATGAATGATAATCTAACGAGTATCATTACGGAGTGTGCAGTGGAAGCTGGAGGCAGGGTAGTTAGTCAGACACTGGCAAGCTTTCCCAGGAAACGAAGAACCTAATTAAGAAGCGTCAAATCATGAAAGTGTCAAGTACAACAGACAAAATAGAACTGGCAGAGCTTTCTAAGTTGATTAATAGACGTAAGGTATGCGATGTAAGAAGGTATAACATGGAGAGAATTGAACACTCTCAGAAAAACGGAGGAAGTGTTAAAGCATTGAAGAGGAAACTTGGGATAGGCAAAATTCGGATGTATGCACTAAGGGACAAAGAAGGTAAAATAACTACCAATATGGATAGGATAGTTAAAATAGCGGAGGAGTTTTACAGAGATCTGTACAGTAGCCAAGACAACCACGACCTTAATACTATAGGGAACTAGCAGTAACCCAGATTGCACCCCACCAGTAATGATAGAAGTCACAAAAGCTTTGGAGAGCATGCAAAGGGGCAAAGCTGCTGGTGAGGATCAGGTAACATCAGATCTGCTGAAAGATGGAGGACAGATTGTGTTAGAAAAACTAGCCACCCTGTTTACGAGGTGTCTCCCGACGGGAAGAGTACCAGAGTCTTGGAAGAACGCTAACATCATCTTAATACATAGAAAGGAGATGACAAGGACCTTGAAGAATTACAGGCCGATCAGCTTGCTCTCTGTAGTATACAAGCTATTTACAAAGGTAATTGCTAACAGAGTAAAGAAAACATTAGAATTCAATCAACCAAAGGAACAAGCAGGATTTCGAAACAGGCTACTCAACAATTGACCACATTCATACTATCAATGAGGTAATAGAGAAATGCTCAGAGTATAACCAACCACTATACATAGCCTTCATAGATTACGAGAAGGCGTTTGATTCAGTAGAAATATCAGCCGTCATGCAAACCACTGCGAAATCAGGGCGTATATGAAGTATTATAAACATTCTGGAAGAAATCTACAGGGGATCAACTGCTACCATAGTGCTTCATAAAGAAAGCAACAGAATACCAATCAAGAAGGGTGTAAGGCAGGGGGACACGATTTCCCCAATGCTATTTACCGCGTGCTTACAGGAGGTCTTCAGAAGCCTAGAATGGGAACAGTTAGGGATAAAGTCAATGGAGAATACCTTAGGAACCTGCGCTTCGCCGATGACATTGCATTGCTGAGTAACTCGGGGTACGAATTGCAACTCCATGATTACGGGGTTAGACCAAGGAGAGCAGAAAGGTGGGTCTTAAAATTAATCTGCAGAAAACGAAAGTAATGTACAACAACCTCGGCAAGGAGCAGCGCTTCGAGATAGGTAATAGTTGCACTTGAAGTTGTAAAAGACTATGTCTACTTAGGGCAGGTAATAACCGCAGAGCCAAACCACGAGATTGAAGTAACTAGAAGAATAAGAGTGGGGTGGAGCACTTTCGGCAAGCACTCTCAAATTATGACAGGTAGATTGCCACTATCCCTTAAGAGGAAGGTATATAACAGCTGTATCTTGCCGGTACTTAGCTACGGAGCAGAAACCTGGAGACTTACAAAGAGGGTTCAGCTTAAATTGAGACGACGCAGCGAGCAATGGAAAGAAAAATGGTAGGTGTACCTTAAGAGACAAGAAGAGAGCAGAGTGGATTAGGGAACAAACGGGGGTTAAGGATATCATAGCTGAAATCAAGAAGAAGAAATGGACATGGGCGGGGCATGTAGCGCGTAGACAGGATAACCGCTGGTCATTAAGGGTAACTGACTGGATTCCCAGAGAAGGGAAGCGGGTTAGGGGAAGACAGAAGGTTAGGTGGGCAGATGAGATTAAGAAGTTTGCAGGTATGAATTCTCAGCAGCAAGCACAGGACCGGGTTAACTGGCGGAATATGGGAGAGGCCTTTGTCCTGCAGTGGACGTAGTCAGGCTGATGATGATGATGATGATAATTGGGTGGATCACAATCAGCAAGCATTCTGAAATCATGAATGATAATCTGGCACTAACCCTCAAGAGGAAGGTACAAAACAGCCCCGTCTTGCCCGTACTTACCTGCGGAGCGGTGGAAACGAAAATGAGAGGTGTAACCTTAAGACGCAAGAAGAGAGCAGAGTGGGTCAGGCAACAAATCGGCGTTAAGGATATTGTAGTTGAAATCAAGAAGAAGAAATGGACATGGGCTGGGCACGTAGCACTCAGGCAGAATAAACGCTGGTCATAGTGACTAACTGAGTTCGCAGAGAAGGGAAACGCACGAAGTGAAGACAGAAGGTGAGGTTGGCCAATGATTTAAAAAAACGTTTGTACGTATAACGTGACAGCAGAAAAGACAGGATCAGGTTGATTGGCTGATTATTGGAGTGGCTTTCATCCTTCATCCAACAAAACATACTCAGAGGTACGGGTGCACACAAATAAGCGTCTCATTTGTTACTTTGCTGTGCCTGGAAAGCGCGCACTTTTCGCAAACGAAGACTGCGATGATTGCAGTGACCTTTGTGCACCAGGTGACTACAACAGAATCGTTCCAGGTAAAACCCGAGTCCAGCCAAGGCGTACGACCTTCTTCCTCGCCGCAAGGGCGCGTGATGTAGCGGCCCTCACGTGCCCTTATCTCGCCGGGCGAAGTATGCGTAGGAGAATAGAGCGGGTGCCGCCAGGCGATGGGGCGATGCACGCTCTTTGCGCCATAATGCTGGTAATGCTGAAAACACAATTCCCTTCGAGATACTCGTGAGCAGTGTTAAGTGGTAAGTTTAAGTAGCTTGCCGTTTGACTGGTGAAGGGTGTGCTTCGGGGTAGTTCAGTGGTTATCGCCTCGCTTTCCCAATTCAGAGGTCCCACGTTAGATTCCGCGCACTCGAGTGTTTTTTTCTGAAATTTTTTTTCTCGCCTTTTCATTGATTTGATTGATTGATATGTGGGGTTTAACGTCCCAAAACCACTATATGATTATGCGAGACGCCGTAGTGGAGGGCTCCGGAAATTTAGACCACCTGGGCTCTTTAACGTGCACCCAAATCTGAGCACACGGGCCTACAACATTTCCGCCTCCAACGGAAATGCAGCCGCCACAGCCAGGATTCCAACACGCGCCCTGCGGATCAGCAGCCGAGTACCTTAACCACCGTGTTTTTATATGTATAGATACATATACATATACAGAGCATGACATCGACGCCGACGCCGGCGGCTATATCCAGCCGAAAGTGTCCATATAATTGTTAGCGCGATAAAAGCCTTTGGGTTCCAAGAAAGTAAATATTCTTTAGCCAAAGTTTCTACTGGTGCAGTTCGTCTAGCAAAAACATACTTCAATTTTTCTACAGAATCGCTGCTAATTTCTTAGTGCTTCTCGTACCGTCGCACTATTTTGTTTCGGCAATCTGATTAAAAGATCGCCACTTAGTAATTTAACCTGTTGCAAACGGTAATCTCGAATTTCTCACTGTCTTCAAATCTTCCCCAAGCCACTGTTTCAAAGGAAAGAGAAAATAATATCACTGTGCGGGCACGGGACAGTAGGGCGAAATATAGGTGTTCCCTACCATAATATTTGATCTTCCCATCGGCTCTGATGGTGGTGCAAGGATGCACGTTGTCATACAGGAGGCCGATTCCAGATGAGAATTTGTGGTGTCATCAATGCTTATCTCACTTATTACTGTGGTGAGCGTTGCACAATATATGTAAGCTGTAAGTGTGACCCACAATTTATGAAATTAAACACTTAAAATTCTCTTTGTGACTTGGAAAATTGTAGCCATTATTTTTTTAACTGGAGTAAGCGAATTGCTTGAATTATTTCAGTTTTTGTGAAAAGGAGTGGCGGCACCGCTGTGTTGTTTCTGCGATTGCGTACACTATGAAGTGTCGTCTCATGTGCCACACTGTGCGAAAACAAATCATCTCTGTTTTATTGGTAGCAGTCCAAAAACGCTCATACACTTGACATCCTTTTGTGTTTAAGTTGTTCGGTAAACAATTTTTGAATCTAGTTTTGTGATATCTTTGCATTTCGGGTGCAATTGTTCAAAGGGTTACAAGGCCAACAAGGGGAATTTTGTCTTACAGACCATTAACTGTTAGACCTCAATTTATTGCAATATCCTGTCCCATTGAGCAGTTTGGTTGGTCTCGATGCTTGGCATGGTGCTCCACTCTCTATCGCACACATTTGTGCAGGCTTTTCGGAAGTATCAACACCATGTTGTGACACTTATTTCACTCCTTACAGTTAGTCCATGAACTGTGCACAACTCCTCGTAAATCGGAAAAGCTAGTGATTCTTTTGCATGAAAAAAATCTAAATACAGTGTGCATCCTACAACAGGCGGGAGCAACAATATTCGCCAACAGTGTTGTCTGCATTCTCCATCATGCAGATGACTAGTGAGCAAGAACAATCACTTCAGTACTTTTGCTGAGAAGTAGCAGATTGTGCTGTGTACAAAACTCTCCTGTGTCTCACGTGAAAATAAAAAAAGATTAGAAAATGGCCCTTACTTTGTGAATAAACATCGTAGAAAACTTTATTACATAGATTTCACTGCAGTAATTATTCCCTGCATATTTACCGTGACTTCCAGCACTTCTAAGCTTTCTAGTGTTGCTAGCGTTCCATATGTATCTATTGTTTGCATATATGTCTTGGGCAGTGTATTGAAAGTGCTAATTACTGGTGCCTGATTTCTTTTTTATAAATCATTGCTTTTTGGAAATAAGGAGAAGTAAAGGTAGTTGTCGCGTTGTGAGCTAACTTTTCCGACCTAAGGACGGCGCTCGTAGGCCTATCATCATCATTGTGCTAGGGCTTTATGGCGGCTGCTTTAGTAGCGGTTGTGGGAAGCTGTGGTGAGCGGCCGCAGGTTTATGGGCGTTTATTCTCCGCTATTGTGGGGTGGTATTCGCACGCACGGCACCCTAACGTTACCATAACTATTTCTGCTATACCACCAGGTGAACGAGAGGCCTCAACTTGCAAAAAACACGCTAAGCAAGTAAGCTTACATTGTGTGTCAGCTGATGAACCATAGGCAAGCAAGGGTAAGGGTAGCTAGTTCTCTTAACTTGTCATCTGTGACAATTTCCTCAAGAGTGTTGACTTGCTGAAATGTTTGACTCAGGCTTTCGTTATTCGCCAACTGGTGCTCAAATAAAGTGCCTGTCACTGCAAGCCTTTTACCTCTTTTGAAACGAAAACCAAGTTTCAATTTCAATATGATCCTGTAAATGGTGTTTTCTCAGGATGCAAAAGCTTACCACAACTGGAAGTTGATCTAGTTAGTCGTAAAAAATTGGACGCACAGGTAAGAACACAGATTCTAAACACAATATCAAGAATAATGTTATATGCAGAGATACCTAGATAGGGCGTAGTTGAAGTATATATAAACATTCTGGAAGAAATCTACAGGGGATCAACTGCTACCATAGTGCTTCATAAAGAAAGCAACAGAATACCAATCAAGAAGGGTGTAAGGCAGGGGGACACGATTTCCCCAATGCTATTTACCGCGTGCTTACAGGAGGTTTTCAGAAGCCTAGAATGGGAACAGTTAAGTATAAGAGTCAATGGAGAATACCTTAGTAACTTGCGCTTCGCCGATGACATTGCATTGCTGAGTAACTCGGGGGACGAATTGCAACTCATGATTACGGAGTTAGACAAGGAGAGCAGAAAGGTGGGTCTTAAAATTAATCTGCAGAAAACGAAAGTAATGTACAACAACCTCGGCAAGGAGCAGCGCTTCGAGATAGGTAATAGTGCACTTGAAGTTGTAAAAGACTATGTCTACTTAGGGCAGGTAATAACCACAGAGCCGAACCACGAGATTGAAGTAACTAGAAGAATAAGAATGGGGTGGAGCACATTCGGCAAGCACTCTCAAATTATGACAGGTAGATTGCCACTATCCCTCAAGAGGAAGGTATATAACAGCTATATCTTGCCGGTACTTAGCTACGGAGCAGAAACCTGGAGACTTACAAAGAGGATTCAGCTTAAATTGAGGACGACGCAGCGAGCAATGGAAAGAAAAATGGTAGGTGTAACCTTAAGAGACAAGAAGAGAGCAGAGTGGATTAGGGAACAAACGGGGGTTGAGGATATCATAGCTGAAATCAAGAAGAAGAAATGGACATGGGCAGGGCATGTAGCGCGTAGACAGGATAGCCGCTGGTCATTAAGTGTAACTGACTGGATTCCCAGAGAAGGGAAGCGGGTTAGGGGGAGACAGAAGGTTAGGTGGGCAGATGAGATTAAGAAGTTTGGGGTATAAATTGGCAGCAGCAAGCACAGGACCGGGTTAACTGGCGGAACATGGGAGAGGCCTTTGTCCTGCAGTGGACGTAGTCAGACTGATGATGATGATGATGATGATGACCTAGCACAACGGCGTGGAGTCATTTCTTTTTATTCAACGCGATGGGCTTCTCGTCAATGCGCCGTCAAATATCATATTGCGACTCACAATAATCGTAGTGACACTGGACTTTTTGAGAACATGTGTGGTAAGAAAGACAATGGGCAGCACTGTACGAAGTACTGTGCTAGGGGTGTCCAGCGTAAACACCGTTGTCTGACTGAACGAGTCAGCAGTCTAAGTTGAGTGATTTCAGCGGGCAAATCTGTTAAACAGATGGCTATCACTGCTTTTTTCATGTATTGTTGAACTCTGCGAGAGACAGTGTTTCTTGTTTACAAGTATTCTGCTCCCTTCACGATTATCAATAAACATTGTAAGCTTACTTGCTTAGCGTGTTTTTTGCCAGTTGAGGCCACTCAGTCAGCTGGTGGCATATTGAACTATTCAGAGTAACGTTAGGGTGCCGTACGCGTGAATACCACCCCTCAAAAGCAGCGAATAAACGCCCATAAACCTGCGAGCACGCACCACAATCCCCGCACACCCTCTACCAAAGCAGCCGCCTTTTTGCCCTAACACAATGATGAGGACAGACCTACGAGCGCCGTTCTAGGTCGGATAAGTTAGTTCACAATGCCATCGCTACCCTTATTTTCATTGCACTGTCAAAGGTACAGCTTCCCGTCTCTAAATGGTAGTATATAGGTGTTCTTTGGCGAAGCCTCTTGTGGTCTCGGGCAATCTTTCGCCCTTCAAGCGTACCCAGTACTGCCTCCCTTATTATACCATAGATGACTCTTTTTGACAGAGAAGCAGGCAATGTGCAGTTGGGTGATGATATACTAGATGGGGCTGTATGCTTTCTGTGCTGTTCTCACGATTTCTAGTTTAGTTTGTTAGACGGCACTGTTCCATAGAGATCAGATGAGTTCAGTTCAGACCGGCACGGTGAATAGACGTGTTTTTTGAGTGCTCCCGATTGACTGCGCAGATAAGTGGTTTTGCATGTTTTGAGCTTGTCTATATAATTTTTAGGCAGCAGTTAAAACTTTTGTAGCACCTATTACATTTTACAGCTTTTTAGGGGTTAAGTCACCAGGTATCTACTAGTTTGTGTGTGTGTGTTTGTTTCTTTGTGTTTTTTCTCTTGCCACTGCGTGGGCGATGTGCACGTACATTGAACACGCAAATTTTGTAGTAGAGCTTATTCTTTCTGTTTTTCGTAGGAGAGAGATCGTGTTTTACAATTATCAAGTGAGACAATTTGTAGGCACATTTGGGGTCAGAAAAACATGATTAAAAAGGCTGTAAAGTGTCTAATATGCGGGGTGGGTTTGAATATGAACCCAAGTGCAGAAGTGAGTGAAAAGAAGGCTGACGCCAAACGTAGGCAGTGTGAGGTCGAAGAAAAATTGAGAAAGTGACGGTTGCCCAGAGTGAACTGCTGATGAAAATCGCCGAGCTGGATAATGCGTTGACGACAGAGCAAGAAAAAATGAGGGCTATAACAGAAAATTTGAAGTCCGCTGAGGAAGCACTAGCGAATGTGAACAAAGGAGCAGCCGACAAGGTCACAGTAAGGCACCGGCAACCAGAACGGCGGAGAAAAAAGAGCAAGCAAGTTTGGAATAAACAGCTTCAGGCAGTTCAATGGTCACAAGGACCAGCTTCACCGAAGTAATAGTGGGGCTGGGAGAGGACAAAGCAGCTGGCGTCACAGGTTCAAGTAACCCCCAGGTGCAGGACTCTCCAGCTGAAAAGTCTCAGCATGTGATAATCGCCGGGGATTCGAATTCAAATCGATGCGCAGAAGCAATCAAAGAGAGGGTAAGAGGTGACAAGAAGGTTGCACTAGGGACATTCTCAGGACGCAAGCTGGATGCAGTCATGAGGCAAGCGAGCGCAAAACTCAAAACTACAGTTGATAGACGAAACCTCGTGATAATTTCAGGTAGTTGTATTGATGTCTTGAATGACGATACGGCATGACTAGCAACCACACTGGTGAAAGGGGTCGATGACATGCGCGCCACTTCTGCTCAGGTACAGGTAGTGATATGCATCATACCGGAGGTACCAGTGCGTGACGGAAACCTCAAAAGAGAGGTTCAACGCGAATCAAGGGATATGGCGGATGAGCCGAGAGAAATGCTTGAGGTGGTAGAAATACACAGAGAGGTGCATAGGTGGGGTGGTTTTCAACGAGAAAGAGTTCACTTCGATGGGCGGCAAGGTCAAGAGGTGGGTTGGCGACTTGCAGGATGCGCAGTAGCTTTTTTAGGGAATACGCGGGGTAAAGGATAGCTAGTTAACAGGAAAACAACCAGGGAGACTCTTTGACGAAAATTCATGGTGAGGCAATGATGAAAGAACCTAAAATAAGGTGCCTCTGCCCATGCCACCGTGGTATAACAGGCTTACAGGTGGTATGGACAGGTACGATTCCAAAGTGGCACCAGTATCTAAGATAGGTAGAGTGCGGGGCAGAAATAGACGTAGCCAGGAGGGCCGAGCCAATTCAGACAATGGGTATATCAACATGCAGGGTGGCAGAAACAGGCTGAAGTGGGAAGGGATTGAAGAAAAGTCAAGAGAGGAGAGGCCGATGGTATACTGTTTCGTAGAAACACATCTTAGGGACATGGGACAACCTCCTAACAATCCGGACTACGCGTCAGAATATTGTAGTAGAACCGAAGGCCGCAGAAAAGGTGGTGGTGTAAAATAAACCACGCCAGTTAAGGGTTAAAGATTATATTTGCGCAGAGACTAATTACTGTCCTAGTGTTCCTGCCGAACGCTGTCATTATCATTCGTCTTCTTGTCTGTGCGTCCATGCACGCGCTCGCGTCTTTGCGCACTAAAGAAATAATCAACAGTCTCCACCCCTGAAAAGGCGCGTAATTTGAGTATTCTAAGTCAGTGAAAGCTCAACGGGGTAGAGATGCTGGACAGCTCCTCGTATGACAGAGCCGTTGGCTAGCTTCACTGAACAGGCTCTGACGATCCCATCCCGTCCTTGGTGTATCTCTATGATTCTTCCTGTTCTCCAATATTGCCGCGATACCTAGTTCCCCTTCTTTAAGATGGTTCGAATCTTGAGCTTCAATACTGTCATAGTGCGCAGAACGGAGGCTCAGCAGATAATCTTTTCTCCATCTTCTCCAAAAGTGTTCGATCAACCGTGCGCGATTTGCTTCGAAGTCTTTTTGAAGATTTGTGCATTGTCGGTAAATATAACACCCGGTAATCCACGGCGGGAAGTGAACATACGAAAAGCCAGCATGAAACTGTCAGCTGATACATCTGATATCAACTCTGAGTGTATAGCTCTTGTGACCGCGCGCGTTAACAGAGCTATGTAACTTTGTGAAAATGACTTGACGTTTTTCAAGTACTGCGGACCAGCGAAATCTATTCCCACAGTTTTAAAAGGATCGGAACGACAGACTTTTTCTCGTGGTAACGGTGCCACAGGGGTGCTCACTGGATTGGCTCTGTGCTTCGCACATAAGTTGCATCCTCCAATGACTTTCTTCACAATCTCTCAGCCTCGGGGTATCCAAAAGTTTTATCTAATTGCAGTTTTCGTGTCTTTTGCACCTCCATGAAGAATGCGCCGTTGACAGTCACAGACGAGAAGCTTAGTGAAGTCATGATGCGGAGGCAAAATAACAAGATGTTTCACCTTTTCAGTTTCTAGTGCAAGTTGTAGCCTGCCTCTTATACGCAGTCGCCTTTCCGCTTCCAGAAAAGGATGGAGTGTCTTGACACTGGAACGTGGATTTAATAATTTCCTCTTGTCGAGCTCGCTAATCTCTTGCAAGCATACTTCTTCTTGCATTACCTTAATCCAATAGTCCAGCCTTATTATGTCCTTGTCTGTTACGCTCGACTATTTCTTCCGATGGCACAGGTTCCTACAACTCTCGATGAATATAAAGACCCACGCTGTAGTTCGTAGGACTCGTGTAAGACTGGAGTATTTTCCCAGGTCCAATATTGGAGAAAACGTTTTCACATGTAGAACATGCACGATGCTCGTATCGCAGAAGTCTGTTTCTCCACCCGGCACATTCATTGTGTTCGTTGGCCATGCTTCTTCCTCCTCGCTTAACCAAGATGGACCCTGCCACCATAGTTGGTCGCGGCTCAGTGATTGCAACGATGTGCCCCGTGTAAGACAATCTGCGCGGTTATCCTTCTCAGAAGAATGTCGTCATTGATTTCTGTAAAAGCTACGTGAAATTTCTGAAACCCTGTTGCCTACAAACTGTTGCCGTTGCGATGTCGCTCCTCGGATCCAATGTAGGGCGAAGTTATAATCCGTCCAGAAGGTCACGTTTATATTCTGTTGAAATGACTTGAGGGTCTTAATAAGGAACGTTGCCAGTCTAGTGGCAAGCACCGCATCATGGATTTGATTCTGAGTAGTGTAACTACCTGTAAAGGTGCGACTAATAATTTAGCCATAAAAAGGGCCGTAGTGACGTCCTTTTTTTTGTCCAGCATATCTGAAATAAGCGCAAGCTATAAAGCTTTCTTATTGGCATAACATAACAGGTGTAGTTGTGCAGTTCCATCTCTTGTCAAAGATCCACCCAACGGTTGATGGCCGTCTCATGAATATATGGTAATTCTGAGCACCAGTTACTCCATTGTATATCAATATTTTCTGGTTGCTCGTCATCCCCATCAACTTTCCTTTTCCACAGCTCTTGAAGAAGTATCTTAGCTTGGATAATGAAAGGTGCTATCAACCCCATAGGCTCGAATATCCTTGATACCGTCTGTAACACAGACGTCGTGCACGGCTTTCTTTCTGTCTGCAAATACCCAACCGCTGACTTTGAAGCAACTCTCATAACGTCTGTGGACGGGCTCCCTGTGGGGCCTAGCACTTTGACGGAGCCCGAAGAATTGTCAGGTTTTTTGGTCTCAAAAAATAGTTGACGTAGAGACGTCGAGTTTGACACCCATTTCCTTAGACGCATACCTGCAGACTCCATCAAGAGGTTGGCTTCTCTGTGTATTTTTTGCGCTTCTTTCTCCGTTCTAGCTCTGATGAGAAGATCGTCTACGTAGAAAGATTAAGCTACTTTCTGGGCTGAGGACCGTAGTTTGCCCTTTACAGACATCAGGTGTCGCAAAGTAGCATTTAAACGAAAGGAACTCGCTGTAGTCTATCCCGAAGAGAACTCTGGTCATCCTCTATTCTTCTATTTGAAGTTCTGGATTCTCTGTAGTTGGGATGTCTTTGAACCATAGAAACCACAGAGCGTCTCGGTCTTCTTTTTTGCTGCTGATCTGTAGAATTGCTTTTTCTATATCGGCGGTTAAAATGATAGGATTCACCCTGAACCGTACGAGAAGAGCTACCATGTCAGTCAGCAGATTATGGCCTTTTTCTCAGCAGTCGTTCAGTGAAAAATATTCAGGTCATTGTGCTGACGCATTGAAGACCACACGTACTCTTGTATTCGTAGATTCACTTCGTACGACGGCATGATGCGGTATATAACAAATCCTAGATGATACCTTGTAACTTTCGTCAGGTTCGGTGGACGCCCGTTCAGCTTGCCCCATCTTCATATATATGGTTTGAGGCAATGCATATTCCAGTGCGAAATCTCTATTTTGCTTCATTTTCTTTCCGAGCGCTAACAATATCTCAAAAGCTTCCGCTCAATTACTGTCAAGTGTTGTGCTTTCGTCTTTCCATAGGAGACTGACCTCATAGCAACCATCTACAAACGAGAGTCTTCTCTGAAACTCATCCAGGACTGATGCATTGTGTTTGGCTACGCTGTCATTGTCTCGTAGGATTCCAACGCTCTCAAGTTCCCAGAACTTCCGTAGAACCTTGTCAGTCGTTTCAGTCCAGGTGTTTACACGTAGTACGCTGACTGGGCTGGATAAGTTGACCGATGTACTAAAAAAGAGTGGTCCTTGGAAGATCCATCCAAAGGTAGAACCAAGGGAGACCAAGTCACTGTTAGCCGAGCAACGCTGAATTTCTCGAGTCATAAACTTCCACAAGTGATCCGCTCCAATCAAGAAACTTACTTCTGGTACAGCGGCCATTCCATATGAAAATAGCTTGTCAGCAATTGGGCACCTGCTGTCTTCTACCTTCCTTATGAATTCATGGTTTACTGGTACCTGAAATACGTCGTGGAAAATGAATAGAATTTCTTTAGCTTAGATTAAGTGCTCCAGATTGTCGTACTGACTACGCAGACGAAGTTCTTCGACGCGGTGCAGCCTTGAAAGGGATCCTGTCTGTCCAAACATGTTGAGAGTCAGGTTAAATTTACCTATCTCTTTCAACCCGAGATTCCTCGAAAAATCTTCACGCATAAATGTGGGTTGGCTGCCACTGTCTGCTATGCCACGGATGTAGACGCACTTGGTGTGCCCTACAACCCAATATTGAAATGTTTGCAGGAAAACCTCTGTGTCTCCACTTGTTTTGGAACTTGTATGAAGGCTGTTCGTTGTGACGGTGCTTGGATTGCTTGAAAGATCAGCCTTCTTGGGCTTCCATGCCGGGTCACACATTGAAGAGACATGTCTTTTTTGCATTTTCCGCATTGTATTTTTCGGCGGCAGGTTTTGCTGCGGTGACCTTCCATGATGCAACGGAACCAGCGTTTTTCGGTCGTGAGCTTCTTCAGCTTTGCCTCCACGCTTATATAACCGTACACTCTTCAGTAATGTGGTTCAATAAACTGCAAAAGATGCACACCTTGTTATCTATCTTCGAGGACGCGCACAGTGCTGCGGCTGTCGGCGGCTGAAACGAGGAATTATTTTTCACTGAATGTCTTATTTTTCGAGGAATTATTTTTCACTCAATCTCTTTTCTATACTTTCATTGCTTCTGCTCCACTCACAGCTTTCTACTTCTACTTGAAACTATTTGAGTAAATCTTGTAAGTCATCATCTGCGCAAATGTCCCGGCTGCTTTCACGTGCCTTCTTACAAGATGATGTAGTCCTGGCCATATACCAGTGGTATACAACAACGATGTCTGTCGGCAAGGCTCTGAGTAATGTGTCGGTCATCATAGTGGCGTAAGTAGAAATAACGTTGAGGCCTTTCACTCCGCGCATGTGGCACTGGACGCAATCGCACAAGTTCCTTAACCCCTGGACGTGATTAGAGCATGTGACGTTCGGTAGTTTTCGTAAGCGTCGCAGGTGCTCCTGAACTATGAGACGCTGGTCCCCAAAGCGGCTTTTGAGGATGTCGATGGCAACATCATGAGACTCTTCAGTCGCTTGAAGGCCTTCAATCGCGGTTGCCGCTACACCACTCAGTAGGTTTATTAAAAATTGAAACTTCTCTCCCTTCATGAGCCCTTCAGTCTGGCAAACGGATGCCTAAAATTGTGTTCAGAAACCACGAGAATTGCACATTTCTCACGTAAATGCTTGCAACTGAAGCGCTGGTAGCCTTATGGATAGTTATGGATAGTAGTTATGGATAGTAGCCTTAGAAATAGTTATAGATATGCGTAAAAGGCATGATTTGATCAATGGCAAGAATACTGAGAAGTGTGAAGAGCAAATGACATGGGAGGTAGGAAGGCTGCAGTCGACAATAGAATACACACTGATGTCCCATAGTATGTATGATAGGCTCAGGGGAATGCACATAGATGAATGTGGCTCTAGAAGTTTGGGTAATGATCACAAACGTATCAAGTTATGTTTTCGAAGAGCAATGAAAGTGGGAAGGTCAAAAGATAAGCAACTACAGAAAAAGTTTTATTCAAAAAGGCAAAGAGAAGTAGCTATTAAACAAATTGATAATGTATTCACTAAGGATAATAAAAAAAGCGGACATAAACGAATCTAATTATACTATTTGAGCTAGAGCTTGCTAATGCACGTGACAAGTAACCCCGGAAGAGAAGACACAAACCGAGGATTTGGTGGAATGAGGAAGTTAAGGGAGCCGTAGAAAGACGTTCGGAAGCCTCTAGGGAACACAGACACGCTAAGCAGTGGGGTGAACCGACATATGATGTTGAAAGAAAACGGGAAATCTTTCTAAGCTGTAGAAGGGAAGCATCCCTTGTGGTCAATGAAAAGATTAGAAGTAACGGGGCTCAGTGGCTGGCAGAAGTATATCAAAACAATAGAAAGGCAGCTGCGAACTTTTGGAACCATCTAAACTCCCCCAGAATTGAGACGACATTAGAGCAAAGGTTTCTACCTACAGCTCAACGTGCTAGTCTAGATGGGGACGAAGCTATTGAATATATATAAGAACAAGGGTGACAGAAATCTTTCAATTAGGAAGTGCCTTATGCACCACAATAGACAATAATGAATTAGGTGGTGCAATGGCTCCATTATTACAACGAGAGTGGGAAAGGGCTGAGAAAATGGTTCCTCGTAGTACATGAACAAGCCCAGATGGAATTCCAGTTATGCTGATAAAGACATTATAATCGAAGTCTAAGCAGACTTTGAGAGAGGCTGTGAGCAAAATAATAATCGATGGTGAAGTCCCCGATAAATGGAACCAGCAGGTTGAGCATGATCTCTAAAGTAAAGAACGACAAAGCTGCCTTAAATAATCACCATCGTATAACATTGACATCAGTGGTTTACAGGCTAGCGATGCAGGTTACAAGGGAAAGACTGCAGGCTTGAGTAGAGGATGGGGGGGTGCTGGAGAATCACAGATTGGGTTTCGCAAACACGGAAGGTTGGAAGACAATCTGTTCTCTCTGACACTGTGCATAGAAACAGCAGAAAAGGAACAGAGGCCCCTGTGGCTAGCATTTTTGGATATCAAGAGAGCGTACGATAGCATGGTTCAAGAAGACTTGTGGGGAATGCTGGACACAATAGGTGTGAAAGATGGAGTCACTAATCTTTTAGAGGATGTCTATAAAGGTAACAAGGTAGTTATAAAGTGTAAAAAACAGGTATCCAAGCCTGCATAGGTTTACGGTGGCTTAGGCAGGGGTGTACTGTGTCACCCTTGTTACTCTTGATGTACCTCCAAGAATTAGAGGCCAAACTAGAGAGACGTGGACTTGGCTTCAAGCTCTATTTCATCAAACAAGGAAAGCTCAAAGAACAGGCACTACCAGCATTGTTGTACGCAGATGATATTGTCACGACGTCGAAACAGAGATCTTGCATCAGAAACTGAGACACCAGAAGCAAATAGGTTCTTTTAATAGAACGCGCAAGAGAGTTATTCTTTTTCATCCATTTCATTGTACTTCATGGCACATGCACAACTGTCATTGTCTTTCTTTTTGACAAGCATGTGACATTTGCCTCTCTCCAAAAGAGGCATCGTCCCGATGCGCAACTTAGGCGCTCTACCAGGCGTATGAAGTGCTCACGTCAACTGGATAAACGCGGTTTCATACGCACGACGGTTACGACTTCGAGTAAATGATTTTGACGCTTATAACTACAGTCAGTGTCGGGAACAACTTCATGGTTCACGTCATTCAAGCGTCGCGTGACGCTGTATGCGCCTAAGTATCGTCTTAGCAGTTTTTCCGACAGTCCACGTCGACGTATCGGAATCCAGACCCAGACCTTGTCGCCTGTGTGTAGCTAATAAACTTGCGTCGGGGGTCGTACCGGTGTGCATCTTGATGCTGTTGATGACAGATGCACACACGCGCGAGCTGTCTGGCTTCCTCGGCACGCTGAGTGAACTCTTCGGCGTCCACATGGATGTCGTCTCACTCATGCGGCAACATGGCGTCCAACGTTGTCGTGACTTCGCGACCATAGATCAGGTTGAACGGCATCAGTCTAGTGGTTTCTTGACGAGCGGTATTATAGGCAAAGGTCACGTACGGCAATATCTGATCGCAGTTTTTATGTTCCGTGTCAACGTACATGCTGATCATGTCTGTGAAGGTCCTATTGAGGCGCTCCGTCAGTCCGTTTGTCTGCGGATGGTAAGCAGTTGTTCTCCGGTGAGCTGTACCGGTGAGTCTGAGAACCGACTCCAAAAGTTTTGCGGTGAAGGCAGGTCCTCTGTCTGTGATCACTGCTGTCGGAGGGCCATGCCGAAGGACGATGTTTTCGATGAAGAACTGAGCGGACTCTGCTGCTGTGCCGCGCTGCATAGCTTTATTCTCCGCATAACGGGACAGGTAACCAGTGGCCACGTTCATTCATCTGTTCCCTTTTGTGGAAGTTGGAAAGCGGCATAGGAAATCTATTCCAATCTGAATGAACGGCTTCGCTGGTGCTTGGACTGGATGTAAAAGAACGGCTGTCTTGCTAGCAGGTGCTTTGCGTCTTTGGCAGTCGGTACAAGTTCTCACGTGATGGTTAACATCAGCGGGTAACTTTGGCCAGTAGTACTTGCATCGCAGTCGGCACCATGTTCGGGTGTAACCTAGATGACCAGAAGTTGCTCAATCTTGGCACGCTTCCATAACTTCTTTTCGAAGAGAGGCAGGCACGACGAGCAAGTGCGGGTTGCCGGTTGGTGAGAAGTTTTTCTTATAGAAAACATCGTTTCGCAAGCAAAAAGATGGCAGTCCTCTGGCAAATAACCGCGGCACATCCTTATGTCGTCCTTCTAAATATTCAATGAGTGGTAACAGCTCGGGGTCACTGCGCTGCTCCCGTGCAATAGTGGCCGTGTCGACAACTCCCAAGAATGCCGCGTCAGTGTTTTCGTCATCACGAGCGACAGTCTCCACTGGCGACCGTGAAAGACAGTCGACGTCGGTGCGCCACTTCCCAGATTTATAGACGATGGTCATGTCGAACTCTTGAAGTCTTAGGTTCCAGCGCACCAAATGGCCAGATGGATAGTTAAGGTTGGTGAGCCAGCATAAAGGGTGATGGTCACTTACAACAATTGAAGGAGCAGCCGTACAAATATGGACGAAATTTGATGACCGCTGTTACGACCGGCCCTAGGGAACCAAGCAAGAGGAGTTGCGGGGAGAACCGGTTCTTGGCCGACTGTGTCGTCGCCCCCACCTCCCCATTCAGGCTCCTCCCTCTCACCGGGAGAATTCCGGAATCTGCTGTGCGTTCGTGACCATGTTTGGCCATTTTTTAGGGCGCCGTGACTATATTTGGGCATCGTGTTAGGTTGTGCCACTCCATGTGTTGTGAGGTGTGTTTCCCCCTCCTTCGTGGCCGAGGTGCCGGGGCCACCGTATTGGCTGACGATGCGGACACTGCGCCCAGTGTTGGCAACGCCGCGCTATAAAATGCCGAAGACGTTTTGTATCTCTCTCTCTTCTCTCTTTGGATCAGTTGATCACTTCTCAACATGTAAATAAATGTCTGTCATTCGTTCGGGCGCTTCTTCTCGCTGAATTGTTGGACGATGGATCCTGCGACGGGGCCAGCTACCAAAAACGAGACCGGCAGGACCCGGAGTCCCAACAACTGGATGGCAGCGGCGGGATGCCGATAACCCCGAAAGTGACCACTGGACAGAGTGAGCCCGAAGTCCAACAACGGGACGACAGGAGAAGAATGACACGAGCTCATCGACTTCCAGAGGGAATCGAACGGCACTTCTGAGAGGCACGACGCCGGAGACATGACTGCGAACTGGGTGAGTGCCGGCTTTCTCTGTTAAATTTTACCAGGCATTTACTCTATGTGTTAAGTAAAAGCTGGTAGAGAGGGGCTGTCTTGGTCATTGGGTTAACAGGTAACTGGCGTCAGGCAGAAATTGTGTGATAGCTTGGTTAAGCTCTTTCTGTCAGTGGCGTCAAGGTTAACAGTGGCAGGGCAGGATTCCGTATAAGAGCTTTTTGAAGATTTATTTGTAGACTAAGTTAACGGAAAACTTGAGGCAAGGCAGGAACCTAGAGCTGTCGTTGCCGTCAAGGTTAATTAGTTGCAGGACAGGAATCTTTGTGGAACAGAGACAGCGGTACTGGAGGCAGCCATGAATCTGAAATCTCTGCGAAAGTCCATGTTGCTTGCTACTTGCAAGGGTGTTGAATCTGGAGGTGTCGGACTCTCAAAGAAAGCTGGAGCTGATAGAGGCGATTCTCGCATTGGGGGCGGAAGATGGCAAGCTGTCAGAATGTGCTGAGGAGATTCAGCAGAGGCAAGCGGCAGAGGCTGAAAGAAAGACGGCTGAGGCCGAAAGGAAAGTGGCAGAAGCCAAGACAGATAAAATGCGAAAGCACGAGCTTGAAATGAAGCGCCTCGAGCTAGAGATTAGCCATAATAGTAGAGCAGGAGGCAGCGAGGCATCCTGTACCGCAGAGCGGGTCAGGTTCAAAATGACGGACCTAATGAGATCGTACAAGCTAGGGGAGGACATTGGGCTGTTTCTCGTCAACTTTGAGTGAACTTGTGACAGGCAAGGTTTCAGCCAGGATACATGTCCTCAACGCTTGTTGTCCCTACTTCCGGGGGAGGCCTCAGAAGTAATCGCGCGCCTCACGAAACAGGAGGCTGACGAGTACAGTGAGGTAAAGTCGAGCCTTCTCAAGAAATACAGGTTGTCAGCGAAAGGTTTCAGACAAAACTTTCGCAACGCCGTAAAAGAGAACAATGATTCATACCCGGAGTTTGCTTACAAGTTAATGGCCAACATGGGGGAGTGGCTCAAAGAGGCAAAGGCGTATGGGAATCACGACAAGGTACTCGAGTGTATCGGTCTGGAACAATTCTATCAAAGGTTACCAGAAAAGGTGAGGTTCTGGGTGCAGGATAGACCAGACGTGAACACCGTAACGAAAGCCGCAGAGCTCGCTGAAGAATTCGCTACGCGCCGCGCCCTTGGGGCAAACAGCCAGCCTAAAAGGAAAAAACTCCTACTACCGAATAAGGCACCGTTTAGAAAATAACCGACAAGTCTTGCACAAAAAGGTGAGGAAAACAAGGCATCTAACCATGGGGCGTCGGCAGAGGCAAGCAAAAGGAAATTTGAGGCGAAAAAACCGGTGGCTTGTTTCAATTGCCACGAAACAGGGCACTTCGCGAAACATTGCCCGAAAGAAAAGGTGGCCTTTTTATCTATAAATGAAGCCGACGAGAACATGAAGTTGTTACAGCCCTATATGTAAGATCTTACCGTGAACGGCAAGCAGTGTCGGGTTCTTAGAGACTCCGCAGCCACTATGGACGTAGTTCATCCGTCCTTTGTACAGTCCGGACAGTATTCAGGAGACTGTGCCTGGATTAGACAAGCCGTAGAAGCAAACAGTCAGTGCCTTCCCGTAGCTAAAGTCGCCCTTAAAGGCGCATTTGGTACATTGGAAACGGAAGCCGCGGTATCGCCATATCAACCCCCTCAGTATCCTTACTTATTTTCAAATAAGTCAGATCAAATGCTGAAGGAGAAAGGTCTAACGTTGGGAGAAGGCATAGTGCAGGCACTGACTAGATCGAAGGCACGTGCGTTGGCTGCGAGAGCAACATACACTGAGGCAAACAAGCCTCAAATCGACAACGGACCTGGTTGCGAGTTGGACACCACGGTAACAAATCGACTTGTGCGAGAACAGGCTGCAGAAGCCGTAGTCGCCGAGGCAACCATTCCTAAAGGTGACGATGAACCTCCTCCCGAATTGGAAGGGGTCAATTACGCCTCGTTGACCGAGCCAATAGAAAATGCCGTTGCTCCCAAGCCGATTCCTGGTAGTACAGAGGATAGCACAGAGGGTGACACATTCCAGGTACTAGGAACTACAAAAGAGTTGTGTGTCTTGCCAACTTCGGATAATTTCAGTCGGCTGCTGCAGGTGAGCCCCGCTTCATTAATAACCGAACAAAAGGGGGACCCGACTCTTGAGCAATTCCAGGACAGTTCGAAAGAGGGAATCGCCAAACGAAATGTGAGATTCCAAGAGAGGAGCGGCATACTCTATCGAAAATATCTAGATAGGCGAGGAGTAGAGTGTGACCAGGTAGTCGTACCTCAGCGTATCGTCGGGATTTGCTTAGTTTGGTGCATGGAGAATTATGGTCAGGCCACTTAGGCGTAAAGAAGACAAAAAATCGTCTTTTACAGGAATACTACAGGCCTGGATGCTTTAAAGATGTAGAGAGGTTTGTAAAATCTTGCGATGTGTGTCAGCGAGTGGGTAAGCCGGGAGATAAGGCGAAATTTCCAATGAAGCTGGTACCCGTAATCACGGAGCCCCTTCGTCAGTTGGTAATTGACACCGTAGGTCCTTTGGCCCAGACAACTTCAGGCTACCGTCACATCCTGACCTTAATCTGCCCAGCTACTAAATTTCCAGAGGCGGTCCCGCTAAAACAGCTAAGTTCCGTGGAAGTAGTGAACGCACTTCTGTCCGTGTTTGCCCGGGTAGGCTTTCCTGCTGAGACACAATCAGACCAGGGCACCATTTTCACGAGTGCCTTAACGACAACCTTTCTAGAGCGGTGTGGCGTGAAATCATTGCATAGTTCAGTCTACCATCCGCAGTCGAACTCGATAGAGAAGCTTCACTCCGTGATGAAGCGAGTGTTAAGAGCCTTATGTTTTGAACGAAAAACTGACTGGGTAATGTGCTTACACGCAACGATGTTCGCACTAAAAACTGCACCACATGAGAAAACAGGGTTTACGCCAGCGGAACTTGTTTACGGCCGCAGACTGCGGTCTCCTCTTCGTATGCTGAGAGAGTCATGGGAAGGTCAGGGTGATGATCCTGTAGTAGTGGAATATGTCCTCACCTTATTGGATCGTCTAACAAAAGCCCAAGAACTGACCGAGAGTGCGATGATCAAAGCACAGCAGAAGGCTAAGCTTTACTACGATCGAACAGCTAAAGCGCCACACTTTGCTGTAGGAGACAGGGTCATGTTATTGAGGCCCTCCCAAAAGAATTAGCTTGAAGTGCAATGGGTCGGCCCGGCCGAGATTGCTCGAAAATTGTCTGACACCAACTATGTGGTAAAATTACCAGGAAGTCGTAAGGTACACCAGGTGTATCGTAGCAACTTACTCAAGCCCTGTAAAGAGAGGGAAGCCATCGTGATAATGACTTCAAATGTTCCGGAAGAGGTTCCGGCAGAAATTCCTGAATCATCTCCCGAATCGGACGAAGTCCCGATCGAGAAAAGAGTTGAGGATTTAATATCAAAGTCACAGCTGACAATGAAGCAGAAGCGGGAATTGCGTGGTCTTTTGACCGAGTTTCAGGACAGATTTGTAAGCGAGCCAGGCCGGACATCCGTCCTCACTCATGACATAGAGCTTACCTCGTCGGAACCGGTAAGATCTAAGACGTATCGGGTGTCACCTCGCCGGCTTGAGCTAATAAAAGCAGATGTTAACAGGATGCTGGAATTGGGCGTGATTTAGCCGTGTGAAAGTGATTACACTTCCCCGTTAATTCTTGTGGAGGTACCCGGCAAAGATCCGCGTCCTTGCGTAGACTATCGTAAGTTAAACCTCACCACTAAAGACCAGACATACCCAATTCTCCACATTGAGGAACGCGTCGAGAGGGTAAGCAGCGCGGAATTTATCTCAACGCTAGACCTAGTGAGAGGTTACTGGCAGGTGCCACTCAGCGAGAGGGCGAGCCGGTATGCTGCCTTTATTTCACCATTGGGGACATTCCGCCCTAAAGTGTTGAGTTTCGGCCTAAAGAACGCTCCTTACTGTTTTTCAAACTTAATGGATAAGGTTTTGCGGGGTCAAAAGGACTTCGCGTTGCCTTACTTGGACGACGTCGCCGTGTTTTCCTCGACCTGGCCAGAACACTTGGCGCATTTGAGAGCAGTACTGACACGCCTACGCGAAGCAGGTTTAAAGGTAAAGGCGCCCAAGTGTCAGCTAGCACAAGCAGAGGTACTCTATCTCGGGCATGTTATCAGTCGAGGGCATCGCCGTCCCTCTGAAATGAAAGTGGCAGCTATCCGAGACTTTCCCCAGCCCCGAACGAAAACCGATATTCGGGATTTTCTTGGAATAGCTGGTTACTATCGTAAGTACATCCCTAGATATTTCGACATTGCCAGCACTTTTACTGACACGTTGCGGAAGACCGAGCCCCAAATGGTCGACTTGGATGAGGAGAAAGAAAAGGCTTTCCGCGTTTTGAAAGCAGCCTTGTCGAGCCAACCTTTGCTTAGTTCACCGGACTACTCGAGGCCTTTCATAGTCCATTGCGACGCTAGTGATAGAGGCATGGAGGCAGTTCTTAGTCAAAGGGATGAGGGAGATGAAGAGCATCCCGTCCTCTATGTTAGCCGGAAACTCACCCTTCGCGAGCAGGTTTACAGCGCTAGCGAAAAGGAATGTGCGTGCTTGGTTTGGGCAGTCCAGAAACTGGCTTGTTATATTGCCGGAAGCAAGTTCATTGTGGAAGTGGACCATTGTCCTCTCACCTGGCTGCAGACCATGTCCTCTAAGAACGGCCGCCTGCTGCGTTGCAGCCTCGTTTTGCAACAATATACGTTTGAACTACGCTACAAAAAGGGTGTACTCCATGGCAACGCTGATGGCTTAAGTCGATGCCCCTGACGCGAGAGGATGTCTCGAGAACTCTGGCATTTTTTTTCCTGACCTAGACAAGGGTTAGTGATTGTTTTTTTTTACTCTTTTAGGTGTACTTGTTTGAAAACGTTGAAGACACGGCTATCCAGGGTTTTGGGTTCGGTGTGCTTCCAGTGTTGTTGTTTTGTGTCACCTTAACGTATGAGTAACATTTTGAATAAATTTTGTATTTCCTTTATTATCAGTTAAAGGGGAAAATTGCCTGGTGGAGTTTGGTGAAATTGTCCGGCGCTCACCGGCTGAGTAGTTGTGTTTTCATGTGCGTATGTGATGTCTGTTGAGCCCACAATGATGCAGGTGGTGTCCTCTACTTCATCAAAAACGGTCGTCACCAAACCGACTGCCGGCGCTGATCTCTCCGGATAGTGGCTGCAAACCTCAGCCCATCGAGATCTTTACCCCTCCGCGCGAGAGACAGTTACGACCGGCCCTAGGGAACCAAGCAAGAGGAGTTGCGGGGAGAACTGGTTCTTGGCCGACTGTGTCGTCGCCCCCCACCTCCCCGTTCAGGCTCCTCCCTCTCGCCGGGAGAATTCCGGAATCTGCTGTGCGTTCGTGACCATGTTTGGGCATTTTTTAGGGCGCCGTGACTATATTTGGGCATCGTGTTAGGTTGTGCCACTCCATGTGTTGTGAGGTGTGTTTCTCCCTCCCTCGTGGCCGAGGTGCCGGGGTCACCGTATTGGCTGATGATGCAGACAATGCGCCCAGTGTTGGCAACGCGGCACTATAAAATGCCGAAGACGTTTTGTATCTCTCTCTCTTCTCTCTTTGGATCAGTTGCTCACTTCTCAACATGTAAATAAATCTCTGTCGTTCGTTCGGGCGCTTCTCGCTGAATTGTCGGACGATGGATCCTGCGACGGGGCCAGCTACCGAAAACGAGACCGGCAGGACCCGGAGTCCCAACACCGCCCACACCACGGCGAGACATTCCTTCTCGGTAGTTGAGTAGTTCTCCTCCGTGCGAGAGAGAGTTCTGCTGGCGTAGGCTATTACTCTTTCACAACCGTCTTGCCACTGCGCCAGAACGGCACTCAGACCTACATTGCTGGCGTCAGTGTGAAGTGCTGTAGGGGCTTCCTAGTCGAAGTGCACGAGGACTGGAGGTGCTTGCAAGCGTTGTAGTAGTTCATTGAACGCCGTTTGCTGTTGTTCACCCGAAAAGAAGAGACGTCCTCACGTGTGAGTCGTGTCAATGGCGCCGCAATAGATGAAAAGTCTTTGATAGATTGCCGGTAATAGGCACACAACCCTAAAAAGCGTCTCACGGCCTTTTGGTCACGTTGTGCAGGAAATTGCGCTACGGCGTCTGTTTTGGCCGGGTCAGGTCGAACAACCTCGTGACTTACGACGCGGCCTAGGACGCTGAGTTCGTTAAAACCAAAATGACATTTTCCGGTTTTAAAGTGAGGCCGGCCGAACGTCGGAGGACGGTGAATAAACGGCTGAGATGTTTCTCAAATGTTGCTGAGAATACAATAACATCGTCCAGATAGACCAAGCATGTTAGCCACTTCAGGTCTGATAGTACGGTGTCCATGAGACGCTGAAAAGTGGCTGGCGCCGAGCACAACCCAAAAGGAAGCACTTTCAATTCGTAGAGGCCGTCGGGCGTCACGAAGGCTGTTTTTTCACGATCTCTCTCGTCGACTTCTATCTCCAATAGCCGCTTCGGAGGTCCATTGCAGAGAAATAGCGCGCATGACGCAGCCGATCGAGTGAACTGTCTATGCAGCGCAGTGGATAGACGTCTTTCTTCGTGACTTCGCCCAACTTGCGATATTAAATACAGAAGCGCAAGCTGCCGTTTTTTTTCTTGACCAAAACCACGGAGGACCCCCAAGGACTTTTTGAAGGTTGTATGACGTCATCCGTGAGCATCTTGTGTACTTGCTTCTGAATCTCTTCGCGCTCTTTCGGAGACACACGGTAGGGGTTTTTTTGCCAAATCGGTCGCGTGTTGTCTTCAGTAATGATGCGGTGCTTGGTCAATGGTGTTTGCTGTACCTTTGACGTACGCGAAAAGCAGTCTTCGAACTGGTGTATAGGTTCAAGCAGGCGCTTCCTATCAGAGGGCGGTAGCGTAGAGAAGATGTCCACCGACAAAGTTGTCGAGGCGGGGACAGCTGTGTCATCTGGTTGCAAGGAAAAACAATCCCCGGCTTGGTCTACATTGTCATAGTAGGCAATGGCGGTACCCTTCTGGCTTTGACGGCGCTCGTTGCTGAAGTTTGTGAGGAGCACTTCTGCCTGTCCACCAGTAAGCGCCAGGACGCCCCTCACGATGAAAATGCCTTGCGTGAACAAAAAAGTGACCATGTGCTCCGATATCACATCTTTATGGCAAGGACACCCACTCGACACCGACACAAGGCAGCAGGATCTCGGTGGGAGTGTCACATAGTCGGCTATTCGCAAACGACCGCGTGGTTCTTTACTGCTGTTGTCGGCATAAGGATGTGCGCTAAACGTCACCGTACGTTGAAGAATGTTGATAACTGCGCCATGATCTTGAAGAAAATCCATTCCCAAAATTAACTCTTTACAGCAGTCTCTCAACAGGATGAAAGTGGCCACAAAGCTAGAAGCTCCGATGCGAAGTCTAGTGCTGGATTTACCCGTGGGTGTCATCAGCTGACCACCAGCATTCCTTATGTGCGGCCCTGTCCACGGTGGCAAGACCTTTCTGAGGCGGTCGGCGAGCTCTTGTCGCATGACTGAGAAGTCGGCGCCAGTGTCAACCAGTGCTGTAACGTGATGTCCGTCAATGAGAACGCTCAGATCGTCACGTACAACTTCATCAGCATTATTATTCGTCGTCGTATTTATCGTCATTGTCGTCATACCTTCTTGCGATGATTGGGGGAACTTTTCAGTGTGTCGACGATTGGCAACCTTGCCCCCCGAGGTCGCATCGGTTAGTTTTGCCGGCGCGGGCCAGGCGAACGGCCTCTGGTGACGTCCGCGTAGCTCTGAGGGAAGTCACGGTGACGCGCAGGTGACGCGCAGCGACGCGGTGGGGTTACTTGAGGAGGCGATAGTTGATCGGCATCGTGGGCACGACGGTCTTAGGTGCGGAAAGAAGCGGGAGGAGATAAGTTCCCAAACCCAGTATTGCAGTGACGACAATAGCGGGCAATGTGACCGGGTTCTCCGCAGCGGTAGCAAATAGGTCGACGGTCGGCCATGCGCCACAAGTCAGTTCGGCGAACTGGTGGTCGTCTCGTAGAATCTCGTTGCCACCAAGGTACGGCAGCGGGTCGTGGTTAGAAGAGCGTCGCCACCAATGTCGGTGGAGGGCGACGGACCACATCAGCGTAGCTCACTAGATGTGGCTCAGGACTTGGCGCGGGTGGTGTAATGGCTTGCCTCAACTCCTGGCGGACGATTTCGGCAACAGATGCGACTGGCGGTTGGGCAGGGGGACGCAGAAGGCCCGAAGTTCCTCAAGCAGTGTTTCCCTAATCATTTGTCGCAGGGAACTTTCGCATACGGCAGTGTTCTGAGCTGCAGCACTTACTGCCGTGTGGTTCTGCAGGCGGTCAAAGTGTTGGCGTCGTTGTTGCAGTGCGCGCTTGATGAATGTCGCCTCTCTTATGAATTCATCTACTGTTGTTGGTGGTATTCGTACGAGGCCCGCAAACATTTGTTCCTCAACATCCTGCATTAGGTGACGCACCTTCTTCACCTCGGGCATGTCAGAGTCAGCTCGTCGAAACAGACGGATCGTACCCTCTGCGTACATGGCGGCTGTTTCATTGGGTTTTCGCACGCGTGCCTCAATCACTTGCTGTGCGCGATCCCATCGGTCCGAGTGCAAAATTGTAGCAAAGAGCTTTCGACGGAAGTCTTCCTAAGATTCGAATGTAGCCTCGCGGTTCTTATACCACGTGCGAGCGCTATCTTCCAGTGCAAAATATGCACGGCCAAATTTGTGCTGTTCACTCCAGTGGTTGGATACAGCGACCCGTTCGAACTGTTCGAGCCAGTCCTCGACATCATCGTACTCTTCCCCACGGAAAACTTCAGGAACGCGAGGATGTTCAAGAGTTACCTGCGAGGGAAGAGTGGTCTGCGATGGCGGTATAACCGTGAATGTCGTAGGAGCTGCCATGCTGGAAAGAGGCGAAACAGGTGCGGAATCTGAACTTAGGCCTTGTAGGCGCCGACTGAATCGGTGCACTGGAGTCGTGACGAGGGGCTGAGTATCTGGACTAGGTGAACGGGTCCGAGCAAGACTGTCCTGCATCAGGTTTTAGGCTCCAGCACCTCCACCAGTGTCACGACGTCGAAACAGAGGTCTTGCGGCAGAAACTGAGACACCAGAAGCAGGTAGGCTCTTTTTTTAGAACGCGCAAGAGAGTTGTTTTTCGTCCATTTCACTGTACTTCATGGCACATGCAAGTGTTATGGTCTTTCTTTTTGACAAGCACGTGACAATATAGTGCTAATGGCGGACAACAAGGAAGATTTGCAGAGATTAATGGACATCTGTAGTAATAAGGGAGCTAGGTTAGATTTCAGATTCAGTAAGGAAAAATCAGCAGTCATGATTTTTATTGATAATGAAAGTAGTGAGGTTAGCCTACAGGAAGGCACACTAGAGATAGCAGATAAATACAAATATCTGTGCGTATGGATAAGCATTGGGACCGAGTACGTAAGGCAACATGAAATATACGTGACGACTAAAGGTAACGGGAATGCAGCAGTGATGAAAAACAGGGCACTCTGGAATTACAATAGGTATGATGTGAGAGGAATATGGAACGGGGTCATGGATTCTAGTCTGACGTTCGGCAATGCGGTCTTGTGCATGAGATCAGAACTTTAAGCAAGATTAAAAATTAAGCAACGTTCAATAGATATTCTTACCTTTGGAGCTCACGGGAATACACCAAATCAGGGAGTACAAGGTGATAAGGAATAGACATTATTTGATGGCAGGAAAGGTAGCAGCCAGATAAAATTTGAGCAGCGATTGAGAGAAATTGGGGAGGAGCGTCGGGCTAGGAAGGTACTCAGCTATTTGTATATGAAGAATGTCGATACAAAATGGAGAAAGCTAACCAGAAAATTGACTGGTAATTACTTAGAAAACAGCAGCGGGCCAAACCAAAAACCATTATCGGTTAAGAAGAAGGTGAAGGAAGCTGAGACTGATATGTGGGTAACAGGAGTAATTGAAAGGTCCGCACTAGAGGTTTATTCAACCTTTAAGCAGGAAATTGCCAAGGAAAAGATGTATGATAATACTCGGGTAGTTCTCTACTGTTTGAGGCTTGGACGAGAGTATTGCGAACCAAGACATATCTAGCCTAATACGAAGGGGTGGACACGGTATGCAGTGCATGTGAAGAGGAGGAGCAAATGCCAACACTTGGTAAAGTTCTGCAAAGGGCTTCACCCTATAGTTCAGGATGATGGCGCAGAGTTTTTCAAAGCACTGGGGTTTAGCGACAGGGAGGTTGAAGTAGACTTTAAGCGGGTGTAATTAACTAGAAGGAGGTAATCTGGTTAGTGGCTAATGTCAAGAAAGGAGTGAAAATCAAACCCGTCACTGCAAAGTACGAGTCCTCAACCTCACTATATACAGGAAAAAAATTAATCTAGTGTTTGGTTCACTAAGGGTTACGGCTTGGTGGCGTTAGCCACCACACGATCTAAAGCGTACAGACATATCAATCAATCCTGAGTTTATCATTCATAACATTCGCGGAAGAGCTTTTAAACATACAGATACGCAGTTTACCCGATTTTTTAGAGTCAGCATACTGTCGCGTCACCTGGGAGCCGCAACAAAAAGCACGCATATTGCGATTGAGACGGCGTGCGGATCTACAGGTGACGCGACACCCACATTAGGCCAAGGTTGAGTCGAAATTTTATTCGAGAAGCCTATATGCAGTTTAGCAACAGATATGATTGAATGACTCTAAAAGAGACGTGTGCAACATGGTGGATGGGTGAATGGATACTATATGGCATTCGAGGTGCCACTGCTCTAGAGTGCTCCACGCCAGCATCTCCGATTGGCTGATGCGCGGGTGACACAGGGCTGCACTAGCATGTCCATCGTCTCTTATTTTCCTGGATCGTCCCTGCACATGACATATTGCACTTGGTGCCTCGAAAGGCTGCCGCCAAGTGAGCAGGGCGCTGGGCGGATTCCGAGACTGTGTGTGCCAAGGACGCCGCTGCTAGACGGGTCCAACGAGTAGTGCACCCCGAAATACGAGAGTGTGAAGCGGCGGCAAAGAGCGCGTGGCACCGGTTTGACCCGGACAGTTCCTCAAAGGATTTAAGGTATCATCGGAAAACTTCGAGATCTTCCGCCGCGTCACCATCATCTATTTCGTGGAGATGCTGAAATTTTTTTGCTCCACTAACTTTATCCAGTAAAAGTTTTGACAGGTTTGATGTATGCGAATGTTTTTGTTTGCATGTTGCAGTGGCGGTTAACAGCCTGTTTCAGATGCATCATCTCCCATATAATCCGAGGGTTCTGTTTGTGTACATTTTTCATCATTAGGAGCTCAACTGGTGTAATGCATTTAATGAATATTTTTACACCTTATTCGCAAGGTGAGATTTTTCTTGTTATTGAACTTAACACGGCTGTTTTTATTGTAGTCCCAGAAAAAAAAAACTTGTGTGAATGATCAACTTACCATAATTTAGATAAATTTTTTCTCCTGCTTCCCTTTCTTATTTTACAGACTGCCATAGCAGCTTACGCGTTGCCGCGATTTTTCTGGAAAAGTCATCAGTTACGGACACAGGGCTATCATTATTCTTTAAGAAATTCTTGTAGACGTGTGATGCTTCCTTTCAATTAAAGTTTCCTTAATATGGGTCGTGCTGCTCGGTTTGGTTTTCTGCTGATTCGATGGATTCGTTCAACAGTTTAAAGTTCCATGTCAAGCTTTTGCAAAAATAGTTTGTTTAATACAGCCTATTTTACATATTTTGTAGCTTCGCTGTCTTTTTTCAGTGACCCCAAAAACCGACAAAATATATCTACTCCCGTGCTTTAAGCTCATGAACCATTCTTCTTGCCTTCACAGTGTTTTCTTCAAGTGTATGACAGTCCTTGTCAGTCACTATATTTTTTGTTGCCTGGCCTTTAATAGTTTTTGAAGCATTTTCTACTTTAGTAGGACTTTTCTGATGATACTTGGGTGAGCTTGAATATCCTTTTGGCCCAGGCAATGTTCTTGTAAGAGCGCTTTATTATGAAGGCGCGGGTTGAGTTCAACATTCACGGAAAGCAATGTGCAAAAGAAGTCCCCACAAAGTAGTATAGCCACCAAGAAGTGAATCCGCAAAAAGTACACATAGGCTAGGACGCACCCAACACCCCCCTTTCAGGTGTTTTAGGCAATGGGGAGTGGCTGCCGATATTGCCCCCGTCCTACCCGTGCACACGCCTGGCATGTAGGTATGCAATGAAGCAGAGTTTGGATTGGAATAGAGCAAGTTAAGCTTACCCACGTAGCCTAGAACAACTTGGTTGTAAACTGTGTCGTCCTCCCAACGGTTCCATATATCGAAGTACCCCCAGTAATGCTTTCCCAGCCTGCATAAAAAAATTCCAGTTTCACAACCAGGGCGATCGAATGAATTTGATAGCGACCAATTACAATATTATACTAAATAAGATTGGCAACTTACTACTCTAGATCTTCTCTCACCTAAATCTACAAGAGGCTACTGTAATAAAATTTCACCACTATAGTGAGAGAATCTTATCTTGCACAGCCTCTTTGGGATGAGAGCGCAGTACGTAAAGGGGTGCACGAACTTTCTGCTGTTGCCTGGTACGAGCGCCAGTGATTGAACGCTCCAGCAATCATGGCTTCAGCAGCCTGAATATTTGGGCTAGTTGCCAAAACACGTTTTCTTGCTAAAGAGTAAAGACTTGATGATGTAACACATTGACGAAAGCCCAGGTCAGACAGGAGAGAGGCTCAATTCAGAACTGAAAAAAAACTTGCAACTGAATAAAAAAATGGCAGGTCCCGCGTACAGTGGCAATCAATTGCATGCGAAGCACGAATGAGAAATGTTGATATATCACTTTAAAATTAGCACAACGTTAGGAGGTGTGGAGGTAAATGATGCCGTACATGACTTCCGTGTCATGACTAACATGTTTGGATGTGTCGTTTACCTTCGTCATTTATTCACGTCACGTGATACCAAATTTAGTATATGTGGAGCTAGTGAAACGACCGCGAGCCCCTCATGAGAGTGGATTCGTCATGTTCTTAAATGACATGCATATCAGGATTATTATGTTTCCAACAGTCATATACTTTCGTCATTCATTGACGTCACGTAACACTAAGTTTAGTATACGTGGAGCTAGCAAAACGACCGCGAGCGCATCATGAAGGGCCCAATATACTCCAATGTAGCGTTGAAGAGCGCACTTGCTGGGTACAGTGACGCCAGGTCAGCAAAACGCGAGCACTCTATAGTCTGAGGCCAGGCGCGACCGACGCGACCAGCGTCCTTCGGCGCGGCTCGACGGCAACCGGCGTGAAATGTGACATGCTGTATTTCGCGCCGAAGCGTTACCCAGACAACACTGTATCTCCCTCTTTTCATGACATAGGGATGCCGGACGCACTGAAAGGGGCATGGGTGAAAGCAACGCAGCGCGGTGCGCGCCTGCGGGTATATGGCAGGACTGGTGCCTGGCATGGCAACGCCGGCACGACCAGACGAAATGAACGCCGGTGCGCACGCACACCACGTCACGTCGAAATGTATTGGCGCCTTGTCTGTGGCATGTAGTCATGTTGTCACAAGACACGCATCTCATCATTATTACGTTTGCACCAGTCATATACCTTCGTCAGCTGTTGACGTCACGTAATACCAAATTTGGCATATGTAAAGCTAGCGAAACCTCTGCGAGTGCATAATCAATGTAGCATGTAGTCATGTTGTGACATGACACGCAACTCATGATTATCTTGTTTGTACAGTCACATACCTACACCATTCATTCATGTGCCGTAATACCAAATTTGGTATATGTGACAGTAGCGAAACGGCTGCGAGCGCATCACGAGTGTGGCATGTAGTCATGTTGTTACATGACACCCATGTAGTGTTTATTGTGTTTGTATGTGTCATTTACCTAAAGCGTCCATTCGCGTCTTGTAATATCGAGTTTGGTACATGTGAAGCTATCGAAACGGCCACCAGCGCATCATTAGCGTGGCATGTAGTGATGTTGTTACTTAAGACACATCTCGTGATTTTCATGTTAGGGTCTCTCACTTGTGTTTGCCATGCAATCAAGTCATACCAGTTTTGCAACATGCCATGTGAACAAAACCACTGCAAGAGCTGCAGGACCATGAAACGTAAATATTGACATTTATGACATACATATCTTGAGTTTCATGTTATGACTAGTCAGATATGTTCTTCATACAGTCATGTGACGCCATACTAAATTTGCTATTGATACCATTATCGAAACGGCAAGGAGAGTTAAAAGTCGTAAGCAGATAGATATATAGATAGATAGATAGATAGATAGATAGATAGATAGATAGATAGATAGATAGATAGATAGATAGATACGCGCAAACTCGCCGAAGTTCGCTAAGAAATGCTTCGCATTCAATTGCCGAAGCTTTGCCGCAAAGGTAAAGCAGTTAACGTGATAGCAAGAATTGAATGTAAACATTCGACAGAAGTCTGTCTGTTTGGGTATGAAAGTGGGAGGTGAGCTAGACTCCAATGAAAAGTTTTGAAGAAACCCGACGTTTCAAAACAAAATCGGTTCCTTCCACCGGGGTGACTGCGGGGACTACGTAGCAGCGGCATCTTCAAAGCACTCGTGGGGCGGATAATGACCCCCCCTCTCTCTCTCTCTCGTTTTGCCCTGGAGCACAGTCCATGTCTATACAACGAGTTTACACATAGACAAGGACTGCGCTTCAGGGCAAAACGAGAAAGCGAAAGAGAGAGAAAGAGGGTCATTATCTGCCCCACGAGTGCTTTGACGATACCGCTGCTACGTAGTCCTCGCAGTCTGGGTGTATATACATGGACTGCGCTCCACGGCAAAATGAGAGAGAGGGGGCGTCAATATATGCCACCGAGTGCTTTGAAGACGCCGCTGCAACGCACCCTCCACAGTCACCCCACAGGAAGAAACCAAGTCGGTTTCGAAACGTTGGGTTTGTTCAAAACGTTAGGTTGGCGACTAAATAATCTCACTAGCAACAAATTGGAAGGTCACACGAAGAATGGCGAGCAGATCAAAACGTGCCGCGCGTTTCTCACGCACAAATAACGAGCGAAACGTAATCACTGGCACAGATGAAGGCGAATAACAGAGCCGGCAAAAGGAGCATAACCGCCGGACACTTAGCTGTGTCTCAAGACGCTTTCTCAATGGCTTTGTATACTCGTGCGTGTGTTGCCAATTGCAGTTCGCGACCATGGCAGGAATGAGCGCACAAAATCAGACTCACTGAAAAAGTGAATAATAGAGTATTATGGCTGACAAATTGCAATGTTCTGAAGTGAAGCTGCTGGTCAACTCATTGAGATTCGACCCCACGCAACTCTACAAAGCGCTGGTGTAAGAAAACATAGCCACTTTAGGTATTCTATTGGCACTGTTTTTTTTTTGTGTTCAGAGCGCAGCCCGTAGAAGCTCTCTCCTGCTGTGGAGACACAAGGCACGCGCTGAGTGTTGCCGTGATATCGCTGCAATGATAAGCGCTTCAGCCCATTGTTCGCTTGCGAGATAAGCACCTGCACAGACGACTGGGGCCTTAAAGGCGATGTTCGCTACGCAGAAAGGGGAGGCTGGCGCATCTTTCGCCGCACACATATACATCATATACATATACGTGAATTACGGTGGTGGTGGCGCGACAGCGAAAACACAGCCAAGACTGTACATACATTTGACATTGCAATAAAAATGATCCGTGGACACCAATCACGCATGCGGTGTGACCAATGTGCTTCTTGAGAAACGTTTTGAACAAATGAAAGAAAATCACGAAAAAAATATACAATTTGATACCAGTATTTTCAACGGCTAGATAGAAAGTGCATGAATGCTACGTTTTGTGTATTTGTTGATATGTTGTTTAGAATAAAAGTTTGCTAGGTGGAAAGCATACAACAAACCAGATGAATACCAATGCAAAATAAAATAGCACTTCAAGCAATCGACTCGATAGAGAAGCTGGCAGCATCCCTGGACACGTGTCCCAACTAGACACGGGTCCAGTTGCATTCACGTTACTGACATGCTGGGTCTCCCTCTGCAGCCTGCCTTAAACTCTACCACTCACCTTGGCTTCAGAGAAGAAAATGGATCACTCGTACTAACGACATGGGTCGAGGGAATGGGTGTCAATAATTAGATCTTTTAGGCAGGTGGCATGTTCTCTAAGTCAGTCTATCATAAGTCACCCGGTTTGTCTCACTTGTACTTTGCCAGAACTGAGCCACCTCTTGAGCACCAACTCAGAAGCGAATGAAACAAACGGATGCTCACTGATGTAACCGGGGGTCTGCCCAGAAGACCAGAGCCTGCCAGGGTCCGGAGAAGATGTAGAAGAGAGGAGCCAGCAGCTGCTAACAGTAACTTCTATTTTCATTATATACAAGTAGCCAGTTATTACATCACGAGAGCATCATAAAAGCTCTCGACGAAAGCATGATGGTAGCTTCTGGGAGCTTGTGAAAGCCTGTCGGAAGCGCCTCAGCGCTCGTATTTTATGTCCTGGTCTTCCCAGGATCCTCTGCAGGTAAAACATTGGAGGCCAGGCCAGTCCAATGAAAATTGAAATAACCACCTCCGCCTCCAAAAAGGGAAAGTGAAATGCCGTCTCCTTCCCAACCCACAAAAGGGGGAAGAGGCACGCCCAGTTCAGCCCATGGCAAGGGAGAAAACACTGCACATCACGCAAGTCACAGCACATCCCGAAGACGTGGAGCCTTACGTGGAAGTCAATTTCGTTGTTTGTTGCAGTGATGGGTATGCGGCGTCAGGCAGTCAACAAATTGTGAAAACAGTGGCCTCAAGGCGCCACGGAGAACGTGGAAAAGGCATCTGCAGACGGTTCTCAGACGCTGGGCCCTCTGCCCGGAGCACCTTGACGACAAAGCAAGCCGCCTCGATGGCCAACAACTCTTCGTAATCTATCAGTCGGTCAGGCGTGTCCAAAGGGTTTACAAGGGGCGCCAACGACCTGAATAACTAGAAGAATAATTTCTCTGTTGTCACCGCTCTTGGTATATCTGTGGGAGCACTGACGCGGAAGAAATCAGTGTAGGCTCAGCCACGATATCTTATGCGACAAAGCGCCGTCAATCCAAGCAGGCCGATCATAACAGCCTGTCCACCGCCACAGGAGGTCTCCAAAGGGTCGCAGCACCGAAGCACTCCACAGAGACCTTAGATATGCTTCCTTGTAGACTTAGATGCAAGCTGCACCAATCTCTGGACCTGAGCTATTACTAACAAACGCCGAAAAACGAGCCACGCAAGGCACGAGGCACAACAAACAGAAAGCACTCAACTGACCTCGAGAAATGCCAGGTTACAGTTATGGTAAAACTTCCTAAAATTTTCAATTTATGTGCTCACTCGCGGAAATGAAGAATAAGATAAGTAAGCCATAACAATCTCAGACCTACTACGCGCGTAGCAAATCAAAAAGCCTTACGTTTTGTATCATTTCCCAGAGCAATTCACAGCGTTTCAGGCACGCAGTTGCGACGGTCGAGACAAGCACAAAAGGAAGTAATTAATCAAAAACGTTTCTCAAGGCATAAGTAAATCTCAAAAACAAACTTGCGCATATCATAATAAACAAACAGAGAAACAAAACCCTACACTACAATGCAAAAGCGGAAGGTTTAGACAGAGGCTTTTACCTTCAGCCTAATTGTTTGTTAGAATCAACTGGCACAAAAATTGGGTGTTCAGTTTCGGTGAATGTAAGCAAACATGCCGTTCAACAAGTATCCTCATGTCTGCAGCTATGATAAGGAGGAAAATAAAAGTTACAAAAATCTACATACTCCTTGCTCATCTTCAGGCACGCAAACATTGAAAGTAAAACTATTCAAAACTGGATACTGTAGAAACTCGGCATCCTTACACTGTCCGAAACAATATGGGAAACCTTATGAGACGGGCTCTCAGGGGACGCCCATACGACAGCTGTCGATGGGCCAGATCGGGACGGAAGGACATATAGCCAGCCGGTCCGAAACTACGGAAGCACTCAGTGGAGCTTTTCGATTTTCAGGCTTCTAGCAGCTCTCTGGCAGCCATAGCTAAGAGAAGTAGCCAGAGGATCAGTCAGCTAGTTCCGGTCTGAACAGGAAACAGCGTCGCGGTCACGTGTGTGGAGAACACGAGACAACCCGAAGCTGCCCGAAGGTCGTAAAATCGAAGGCTGGGACAGCCATCGTAAACGTAAACAAACTCTACCGTCATGGCAGCAAATGAAACAATGCGCCACGTGTATGTTGTTTTTTTTCTGCATTGACCGCTTGGAAGTACGTAGCTACGCTCACCAAAAGCTAAAATAATATCCTCGAGCGTACGCATTTGAGGTAGGACTTCATACGCTTGCATGATCACTCTCAGCGTCCGCGAATTCGTCGAACCAGCCAGCTGGTGCACGCTGCCTTGAGAACGATGCAAGGTGAGCTGCCGCGACGGTGACGGCTTAACAAGGTCACGTCTCTTTAGTACACGTATCAGCCACTGCACAACACGACGTGAAGTCACGCGAAATTGATCTTGTCCCCATAAGAGCTCGAGGATATATACATGCTCAACTATCGCGTAATATACGTCACGAACTTACGTTTACGAACTTACATTTGTCTAAAGTTTATGATATGCGCAGGTATCGGTACCACGAGTGCGCGTCGTATATAAAATAAACAATCGCATGACACGTTCTTGACACATTTTAGAACTTGCCTTGGCCTGTTTTCCAGTCCCTAGTGGCACTTAAGGAATATCATGTATATCAGCTTTGATTTGACCTACTAGGTCATAGAACATACTTTGCGGTGTTATTACGAAGAAGTGAAAAAAGACAGAGCCAACGATGAAATGGGCCCCGAAAGGATGTATACATTTCTGAATTCATTCTCGTTTTTTTCTTGCGCCGTATTGTATATTATCATACCAGATATGCAGGCTCATAGATAGAAATGGGTTCGCACGCCGTTTGCAACCAGCGAGCATCACCAACAGTCGCAATCTAGGGCCTTTTATCACCATCGAAGATCAATCGAGTAGTCGGGACAGAAGTTCTATGAGGTTCACGTACGCAAACATACAACATAGAGAGCTAGTTTGATCACAATCGTCTTTGCTAAGTGCACAAAAGGCAGGAACGGCTCCACAAACGACTACTGCGAAAAAAATTAACTCCAAAGTTGTCTTCAAGTGTGCGCACGAACGTGTAGCACGTACATATCATTTAAGGCACGTGCATAACACAGTCAACAGGCAACAGTTCACTGCGTTGTTCATCGGAGGAAGTTTCACGCGAAAAAGCGTTGAACAGTAGCTTCAAACACTCGCCGCCACTCGTAATTGTCTCATCTCGCAAGGCTGAACATGTTTCAAAAGACAACGCCACGCATAATGACAAGCGAAAGCGCAATCCTCAAGCGCCCACAATGCAATCGAAAAAGTGCTCACAAAGATGGCACCGAGCGCGCATCGTACCTTTTCGGTGTCTGCTAGCCGGAAACCTGCTCAAAACCTTCCTGAAAGCTTCCACGAATAAATTGTCTTGGAAAAGCGTCTGGCGACCCTCGGGCATACCACGGGTCGCCAGAACCATCCAACCCGAGAAAAACGAACGCCAACCGGAAGTGCGCCGCGGGGGGGGGGGGGGATGGAGCTGCCTCAGCAAAACGATTGCGCTCTGGCTGGCTCTGGCTGGCTCTGGCAGCGCGCGGGTAGCCAGAAGTGGAATATCGAAGAGCCACAGTGGCGGTGACTTGTTCCCTGGCCCCCAAACTCTGATACAGAGGCATACCGATTGTCTCGTATGTTCCTTGTTTTTCTCCCGGTCAAGCGGTTACCCTTTTGCCGTGGAGGGGAATAGTTTTCGTCATTTCTAAGAATGTGTCTCGTTGTTCGGCTCCAGCTGACCACTTCGACGTCTGAGTTTCTTCGCCTTTGCGACAGGCTTAATGTTCAATTTTAATTTTAGGGCGGCCTTCACCTTTTTATTTCCAGCCAGCTTTCGTAGGATTCCTGGCCTCCGTTCAAAGCAACTCCAACCCTTCGCGTTTCCTCTAAGTTTTCGCTGGCGCATTATTTCGGGGCGGCACGGAACGCTCACCAACTCGGCAGTATTACTCCGAAGTACGTTGCTCAAAACTCCAGGAGGCTCAATCGGCTTATCCTTGGCGTTATTTCCGACCGTCTGTACTTTCAAAAAGACGTTACAACTGACTCTTTCTAAGCCAGCCAACTCGCCATCAGACGTATCTCCTTGATGAGAGTCATCACCTCGCGCTAATCTAAGCGCTTCATCATCTCGCGCCATTATAAGGGCATCATTCTTTCGCGCTACGCTAAGCGCCTCTCCCTCACTTCTAAGCTGAACGCATCGTCACTTAGACTGTTACGATACACTTGATTTTCACTAGCGCTTTCTGCTTCTGGCATATAATGAGTGGACTCACAAATCATCAGACGTGTCAGAGCTGCTTGAGATTCGTCACCAAAACAAAGGCCTTTCAAAATCATATGTGCGTCGTTTTGAGGGGGATAAGGCTTCGGCAGGTTTTGGGACAACACAGTTTCCGTTGCGGGCAATCTTAACGGTCCCTCACTCTCAACGCGGGCTAACGGCAAGCACACACTTTCCTTATCAACTACTTGCCGATTGCACGTGTGTTCCTCTGTGGTAGCCTCAATTTTCACGGAAAAGCGTTACCGGGGTACAGTATCAAGTACTTCGGCTGAATCCCGCGGAATGTTTTCCTCAACAAATTTCTGAATGTGGGGTTTCAATTGCTCCTGATACCTGTCGCTGCTGTCCAATAAAATAGGAACGCTCTAAGGCTTACGCCAGCCAATCGCAATGTGACGAGCCTTTTGGCAACGGTACCATACGAGCGGCCTCCTAGTCCTAAACGCCTTTTGTTTCTTTGTAGCCGTCGACTTCGCAGGACTATCTTTCACTTTCTCCTGGGAGGATACTATCACGTTATTTGGGTTACTTGTTACCTGATAAAGTGCTAAAGCTAATCGCCTTTTCTTATTTATCCTGTCTTTTTCAAGCCCATCTTTTGTTGTTTTCAACCTCCTCCAAGCTTTCCTCAATTTCGTCATCCTGCGCCCCGCATTCCTGATTAGACCTAATCAGCAGCTCTTCTCTCCCAACCTTAACTTCTGCTGTTCACAAAGTAGCAAGAGGTCTGGTTTTCTCTAGCCTCGTCCCCTGATCCTCGGTATTCACGAGTGCGGACATTCTTACCTGCACTGACGTTAGGTAGCGAATGAGCAAAGCCTACACGCACGGTAATACTACTCTCAGTTTTAGAAACAGAAAGCCAAAATTTGGTGAATAGCTGTAAGGTATGGTAGCAGCACAACAAAGCCTATACACACAGAAAGTAACAGACAAATTTAGAAAACTTCAAAAGCTAAAACCTGGCAAAACTTAAAGTCAACCACTCACCATCTTGTTGAGGCCCGAGTCAAGCATGGGTCACCCGTTGTTGCTAAGCAGTCGTTGGGTTCTGGTTGTCAGCAGCATCACAGAGCTGCTATTCAGTTGATGTAACCGGGGTTTTGCCCAGAAAAACGAAGCCAGCCAAAGTCTCGGGAGTTGTCGAGGAGAGCAGCCTGGAGCTGTTAACTGTAACTTTTATTTCCATTAAATACAGGCAGCGTGTTATTACGTGCTCAGAGTAGCATCATGGAAGCTCTGGACGGAAGTATGATGGGAGCTTCTGCCAGCTTGTGAGAGCCTGTCGAAAGCGCCTCAGCGCTCGCATCTTATGTCCTGGTCTTCCCAGGATTCTCTACAGGAAAAGCAATGGAGGGCAGGACAACCCGATGAAATTGCCGTATTCACCTCCGCCTCCAAAAGGGGAAAGTTAAACGCGGCCTCCTTCCACACGGCGAAAGGCAGAAGAGGCAGGCCCCGTTCGGCCCATGACGAAGGAGAAAACATTGTACACAGCGCACAACACAGCATAGTACGAAGACGTTGAGTCTTACTCTGAAGTCAGTTTTGTAGTCTGTTGCAGTGATAGGTATGCGACGTCAGCCAGACCACAAATTGTGGAAACAGCGTCATCAAGGCGCCACGGAGAACGTGGGAAAGGCATCCGCAGACAGTTCTAAAACGCTGGGCCTTTTGCCTGGGGCACCTTGCTGACGAAGCAATCTGCCTCGACGGCGAATTTTTCTTTCTGATTCGTCAGTCAGTCAGGGGTGTCCAAAGGGTTTCACTAGGGGCGCCAACCACCTGGGATAACTAGACGAATGATTTCTGTGTTGTCGCCGCTCTTCGTGCATTTTTGGGAGCGCTGACTCGGAAGAAATCAGCGTAGGCTCAGACACAATGGGTCATACGAGAAAGCAGCGTCAAGCCAGGCAATGCTAATCATAACATCATGTCTTTTTGAACAGGCCACAAACGTTTTCCATGGGCCATGGTGCACCAGTGACAGCTTATATAAGGGAGCTGCGAGAACCAGGTTGACGACTTGTTTTTCAGCCATAATTGTGAGATTATGCAAAACGCTGTCTTTGTCTGGCATGTCAACGAACTTGGTATTTTGGGGGTGGGAGGTGGGGGCACTATTTGGAGTGAACGGTCAAGCTTTCTTACAAGAAATGCGCTCACAAAAACTGTGAGGCTAAATGGGTAAGCAGTTCTAGTCAAACACGTCAGCTGCTTCTGAAAGCTGCGAATAATCGATCCTGAGGGAAGAATATTTGAAATTATCTGCTTTGAGACATATTGAGGTGATACTCCGCTTGGCGAAATTGTAATGGGATGAGTCATACTGAAGTTGGTGCAGAAGAGACAAGGCAACAGAGGTGCGCCGAGTGCTATGGAGAAGAATTTCCTGCCGCGTACCACGACGTGCTTGAGCACTATACGAAAAAAAGGAAGAAATTTCCGCAACCCCACGTGCGCCTGGACAGGTCACAGGCGGTGGACATAAGAAGGCTGCAGACGGGCACGTTCACAAACTCCAACTTCTGCACAGCATATAGTCCACAATGCGCCCGTCACCTGACTGCCCGTGGTGCGTGCACGAACGGGCTAATAGGGCACATATTCTTTGACAATGCGAAAGAGATGAAGATGGGCCAAGAGAAAGGATGACGTCAACTGGAGACCCACCGAAATAGGGCTACTTGCTGAACGATGGCAAGCCATCGTTCTCAGCAAGGCCATCGAATACCAGGCGTGCGCCGTCCAGCGGGCCAGGGTCGTAGCCAAAGACCTCAGAAGATGTTCCGCGAACGATGTGTCTCTAGTAGCCTAGCCCCGAAAACTGCAACAATCGTTGGGCAAATAAAGTTTATTGAACTCAACTTAACTTGTATGGTAGATTGTTTTCTAAGAGGATGACATGTACTCTCTACATATGTATTGGTGGTGATTGAAAAACGTTGCTAGGTAGAGACATTTCATCAGCTGATTGTCAGCTTTGACAATCGACTGGCAAATATTGTTACTATATCTGGTTTCCTATCTGGCCTGACAGCTTCTCCGAAACTGCCCCGCCGCGGTGGTCTAGTGGCTAAGGTACTCGGCTGCTGACCCGCAGGTCGCGGGTTCGATTCCCGGCTGTGGCGGCTGCATTTCCGATGGAGGCGGAAAATGTTGGAGGCCCGTGTGCTCAGATTTGGGCGCACGTTAAAGAACCCCAGGTGGTCGAAATTTCCGGAGCCCTCCACTACGGCGTCTCTCATAATCAAATGGTGGTTTTGGGACGTTAAACCCCACAAATCAATCAGCTTCTCCAAAACTCGTGCTTTTAAACAAGTGACAGTTTTTCCCTGAACAGCACCTACTCCCTAAAGGACAAAGTAGGTTATCATGTGACATATATACACGCTGTTTTCAATAATTCGTAAGTTAGAGTTAACAAAGTAGACGTGACTCTAGTTCTGACGGCTTCCTACGAGCTCTCACGCTGCGCTATGGCCTTCGGGCAACAAAATATGGTAGCCTGTTAAAAAAAAGGCAGCATCTGCAGCTGTTTAGTCACTCCGTGTAGTGTGCACGGCTGACAAAACTAGATGACGTCTGAATATGAGAATTAGAGATCACGCCACATCCATGGAGGCTCTCAGTAAGAGGGCTCACATCCCAATGCACTGTCGATAGTGCGTGTGTTGTGCTCTTTTTTAGCGTCAAGGGGACTGAGAGAGTTAGGAGTAGCTTTAGGAGCATTATTTTAATAAGAATATGTGGGGCTTAACGCCTAAAAAGCAACATATGATTAGGAGAGCTGCCGTAGGGGAGGGCTCTAGAAATTAAGGTCACCCGGGGTGTTTGAACGTGCATTCAGTTCTAAGCAATCTCGCCTAGTGCTTTTTCACCGCCGGCGAAATTGCAGCCACCACTGCCGCAACTCGATCGCGCAACCTGTGAGTTAGCACCCAGGTGCTTTAGCCGCTAGACCACCACGGCTGGGGGAAGTGAGATTCTAGAGGCTCAGAGCAACAACGCTACCGAACAGCTGAGTATTAGTGTGCCTTCTATAGATGTTCGGGGAGCGCGTTACTGTTCTGTTGAGTCGGTGTTTTATACTATTCTATTTTACTTCGTTAGCCTCCCATTTTTTTGTGTTTCAAACAATGCACCAATTCATTCTGAGGCCAATATGAACGAAATACTTAGCATTTATGAATGTTCATTATAAACGTAGCTGGTATTAAGGCTAAGGTCAACTCTAATCCTAACTTGCCTTAATTTCTGTTCGCCTTCGATCAGCACGTTTCTCAAGAGGCACACTGATTCTGGTGCATGCGTGATCGCTGCCAATTGGACAATGTTCGTTAATAACTAACTTAGTCACAAGTTCAGCGTACTTCCTGTTTGCCTTAGCTATCCTTTCGTTGGTATGTTACATCGTGAACATTTCGTTCTTCAGAGCCTCAATCTGGTCGCAACTGTGCTATCGAAATCTAAGATAACTGTTGCTCCTCGAGCAAAAACAACCCGGCCCTCTCTAATCTCACCCAAGTCTTTTCACGCTTTTTCAAAACGGGTAGGAAGTTACTTTTCTTTTGCAGTATTTCGCAGTAGGCTTCGTGCGCAGGATGATGTTATCGTACGCGCCCTACGAGCGATGGAGATGAGCTGCTTCATTTTATGACCCCTGCAGTGGTGTTGGTCACCTCAGCTCGCGGACATTTACACGTGCGTGAAACATAGAATGCGCAAGATGATATTGACTGGCACTTGATACAGAACATAACGGCTGCGCTGACACATACGACGATGGTGAAATTTCCTCCAGAGCATTTATACTTTTACGATTGCAATAAAAGTATAAGCATAGAGTAGTTACTTTCAAAGCGAGTGCCTTACTTGCGTGTTCCGTCTTTATAATACTCAAAAAAAGTTACATTCGTCTCTGTGATATTCTCCAGAATGTCGACTTTGCAAGTCAGTGTACCTCCATCTGAAGACGAAAACGTCCATGTTGGTTCGGTGGTGTTGTAAAACTGCAAAACATAATTGCACTACTAATTATACATGGTTAGACAACAAACCTAGTTATAAAAATGTTCTAGAACACACCTTAAAAAGCAAGAGGCAAGCATTCGGCTTGTATGGACACCAGCTGTTTAGTTCGCGTTAACGAAACCAAGAGGTGTGGTGACCTTGAGAAATTCAAAAACCCCGCCAGTGACGTGGCCCTATAAAAAGATTGGCAGATCCCACGAACAGTAGAAAACGGCGATGCGCAAAGCAATAATAAAGAATGTTGATATGTCACTTTACAATGAGCACAACGTTGAGAAGCGCACGCAAATTACGCCATGCCTGACTTTCATGTAGTGATTCTCACGTTTTTGCCTGGCATTTGTGTTTGTCGTTCATCCCCGTTCCATAATACAAAGTTTGGCGTATATGTGAAGCAAAAAAATGGCTTCTAACGCGCAATGAGCGTAGTATGTAGGCATGTTCTACATGATACGTATGTCATGATTATCATGTTAGAACTTGTCACTTACCCTCGTCGTCTAGTCACTTCACTTAATACTAAATTCGCTATATGTGAAGCTAGAGAAACAGCCGCGAGTAAACTATGAGGGTAGCCCGAAGTGATATTTTACAAGGCACGCATATCATGATTACTATGTTTCAGCTTGTCGCTTACGTGTTTCGAGCATTCACGTCATGTTATACCAAGTTTGGTTTATGTGAAGCTAGCGAAACGGTCGCGAACGCATCATGAGCGTGGCATGTAGTCATGTTCTTACATGACTGGTAATTTGTGATTATTATGTTCGAACCAGCATTCTTTCTCAACATCTATTCGCGCCTTGTAATATCAAAATCGGTATATGGGAAGCGAGCGAAATGACCGCGAGCACACTATGAGCATGGCGTGTAGTCATGACTTACATGACATGCATGCAATGATTTCCACGTTAGGGCTTGTCATTATTGTAAGCCATGTAGTCATATCATGCGATAGTAGTTTTGCAATATGCCATGTGAACGAAAACACCGCAAGAGCAGCTAGTCCATGCCACGTAAATCATGCCATTCAATCGCGAATCATTTATTGATTTGTGGGGTTCAACGTCCCATAAACTACGATAGCATTATAAGAGATGCCGTAATGAAGGGCTTCGAAAATTTCGAACACCTCTAGTTCTTTACAGTGCACCCAAATCTGAGCACACGGGCCTTCAACATTTCCGCCACCATCGGAAATGCAGCCGCCGCCACCGGGATTTGATCCCACGACTTGCGGGTCAGCAGCCGGGTACTTTAGCCACCAGACAACCGTGGCGGGCGCATTCGATCCTGACATATATGTCATGACTCACGAGTTTCATGTTGCGACTAGCCAGTTCTGCTCACCATACAGCCATGTTTTGCCATTTCAATTTCGACATATATTCCACTCTCGAAACATCCAGTGAGATATAGACGAAAGTGAACATATGGAGGTAGGGAGGTTCACCAGCTGCTAGTATCCGGTATATGCTACCCTATGCTTGGGTGGAGGAATAGGAATTTCAAAGAGAGAGGGGTGAGAAGTATAAAAGTAAAACGCGGGCACTCAGACACACAAAATAAATCCACTAAGAGTCGTTCCAGCAGGCTAGTAACAGGCCTATGGCATGTTGCGAGCATCGAGGCCATGCTGTGAAGTGTCGTCACCCATCGAAACGACGGCAGCACTGCCGGCAAGGTGAATGCAACAGAACAAGGCCTTTTTTGACAATTTTATTTGGAAGGCATGAGAATGCTAATATAAAAAACTATTCATATTCAATATTAGGCATTCAGAAGCATGCACAGTGTGAACAGGTAGAAAATTGGAAAGTGACGTATTTTAGGTGGACGTGCGGACCAGAAAACAAACAGTCGCGCGACACGGCCCATGAAAGACACGCGAATACGTTGATACCGATAACAGAAAGTTTATCGAATACTCTTAATACGGTGTTGTGAAGTGTTCAGCTACACAAGTGCAGAAACCTTTACCTACCGCAGTGAAGGTTCCGTGGAGTGCAATAGGTACATCAGCCAGCGCTGGATAGCTTCCGTGCTTCGGGAATCTGCGTTGGGGCTATGCGTTGTACGTACCTTGTTTGCGCATGAACGCTGATGCATGTATATTTTTTACTGCTACACATGCTAAAATGTTACCTACATGACTTTCATTTTATGTACGCACCAATAGATTGACTCTAAATAAAATGGTTTATTGCGAAACTAATGGTTTATTTTATTCAGAAATTGAGAAAGGGGGCTGCTGCAGCGAGGGGGGAAGCCATAGCGTAGAAGCAGACGACAATAGTGTCGTCTCGTATGCGAAATGCCAGCTGCCGTACCAAAACACTCTAGCGCTTTTGAAAATCATTTCATTTTAGGCGCAGCAATAAATTATGAAGCAATATAATTAGTTGTTGTTCAGTTTAAATCGGTATTTGATTGTAAATTATTACATAAAAACATTGTCAGTTATAAATAAAATAATATTATTCGAATCTTTTTACGATTACTGACAGAATACATACGGCGCTACGATAGCGCCCAATCCTTGTCCCCATTAGCTCCATGGGTATGTCACTCCCCATAGATAGATAGATAGATAGATAGATAGATAGATAGATAGATAGATAGATAGATAGATAGATAGATAGATAGATAGATAGATAGATAGATAGATAGATAGATACAGTCAGTCTCACCGATGATTCATAAAAAATGCTTCGCATTTATAACACAATTTCAAAGGAACCGGTGCACACCCTTAGACAGTCACTTTGCTTAAGTGCGCATATACGACAGCGCCACGAGCCAGCGTTATCTTAATGGCGACGTCTGGCAATGAATGGGTGGTTTTTTGAAATGGTCTGACAGCTCGCAGCATTCTGCACACAGTTTAGGGCCGTGAAGGATGCAGCCATGGTGTATCAAAAGAACCGTGTTTTTTTTAATTCATTGGCTTGTTTGCTTTAGGTTCTTCGTTGCTAAGTTGGTGCAACATTGGAGAACTCTGCTGCTTTCAGTGTTTTTTGTTGACCTTGCGTTAAGCACTATGTTTGGATACGAATGCAATACTGTGGTTGCATATGACGAAATATCTTTCTTTTTAGTGCGAGTGATGCGTTGCTCATTTGTTCATTGCGCTACGTTAAACTAAAACAGGGTAAACGTTAGTACGCTAGACATTAGCGAAGGAAAACAGAGTTACAGGTTTCATTTACTTTCATTTAGTTCTGATCGAGGTCTCGCTGCCACTGTTAACCTGGCGACACCAAAGTGGGTGTGGCTCGAACACGACTCACAGTCAAGCTTGCTTTCACACCTTGCCATGATCTTGATGTCGCATAGACATTTCTGACCGCGATCACTGCTGGTACGGATTCCGTTAGACTCGGATTCCAGACGAACAGCAATTGAATGTGACGATGCAAAAGCACCTCACGCTACATGGTAATCTTACATTGTAAAGGGCTCGGGTACGGCGGTCTCCTTTACGGTACTTGACTTCCGCCGTCGGCCATACAGCTGATCTTCGCCAGTGAGGAGACCCGTTCTTGGAGACAAAACGAAGGTTTATTTACAGGATGGAAAAGAAAATACTGTACAGAGACTCAGCTATTATGTACAAATGTCTTCGGCTTTTATAGCCCCTCGTTTCCTGTACACGGCGCGCAAATAAGGTGGTGACCACTGTTTCCGCGAATCAGGTACAGTGAATTTTAATTGGTCTACCCACCAGACAGGTTGTAGATATTGGACCACCCGGCTCGTGAGAAACACGGGCAAGAATATCCAATGGTTAGCACGAGTGAACGACACATGACGCACCTGGCCCCCGTCTTTAAGACATCTCAGAGTGAGAAGGTAGAGTCCGGTGGAGGGGGGGAAGTTGACCTCCTTAAGGGAGAGGGCCGCTGACACGATTGTGAACAGCGGTTTAGCTACTTTGTCCTTGAACCTACTCGAACTCGGCAGTCCAGGTCAATTCCAGAGAACTGTGTCGCCTTCCCACGCTTCCGAAGTATCGTTGCTTTGCCACGACTCCACGTAGATGACAATGGCTGTGCACAAGTTGCCTCCATGAGAACTGCAACAGCGAGGCTGTCGCACGCTGTTGGACCCCACTCAACACAGGTTTGTTCGCGAAGCTTCCGCCGAGTTCTTGTAACCCGACCACAGAGGAATGCCTTGAACCCCTGCAGGACAGCGTCGTGCGTGGTGCTTCTTTTCAGGCGGCCAAATGGGGGTTAAAGTATTCTTGCAGACATGCTTACGCACAATGGCCTCTGCTAAGACGAACTGCTGGGCCAAATGAAAAAGCTCCTCCACGACCCGAAACATCTCGGCTGGCCAGCAGTGAAGAGAATGGCTGTTGATGAAGACGATAGCCTGACTTGTAACCTCCATCTGCGAACTCGCCACCAACTTTAAAACCACATAAAAAAGATCGACAACAGCAAAACGAACCGCACAACACAATACCATGATGCAGTCAAGTGCATTGGACTCACCTAAAACCGTCCAGGCTTCTCGAAAAACACAAACAAATTAAAACCCCGCTACATTGAAACTTTGACCTAATTTTGTGCTGTCAAAGTTACGACATTCAAAGGTTAGAAGCTTCGCCTTGAGAGAAAAGTACAAAAGGCAAATAAAATTTGGCTCCGCATAGCCACAAACAGCCTCATTTAAAACTCGTCAGCTCTTACCATCCGCACTGCTATGTTGTAACCCATTTGACAACTCATAACTAACCTAAATAAACACAACCAACTACACGTTTTCACGCACGCGCTGCCCGAACGTACACAAGGTGTCTGTGCGCTTTCTCTAGTTTCTCAAAACATACTGAAAACATAGGTGCTACTATCTACTTTAGGGACACCCTAACGCAAACGCAAACTCTCACAACAGATCCAACAGCATCTTATAAATCCTAGAAATGTATCCCTAATCTTAATGTTCCGCAAGCGTAACGCTCAGCTCAACACATCACATCTCTAAGCACTCACTGAAATAACAGAAGGGAATACACCTCGAGTACTAATACACTCATTTGCTGAATACAGCCGAATGTAAGCCCATGTTTTTCAAAAACGCACAGAGCTATGCTATGCACCCTAGCTCAACATCAAACTCTCATGCAGAGAGCGCTAGAGTACTAACACATACCTAAAAATGCACAATATTTCTATAACTTGCGCTTAACTGAATTTGCATCTGAACCTCATTTTTAACAAAGCACAACACACAATTGAAAAAAATGCTAGATGTCATACACGTGAGGAGCCCCTAAGAAAACCTGCGTAAAGCTTTGTGCTTTCTGGAAATTGTATGTATTGTTTTTCAAACTTGAGCATTTTGAAAATCACTTGGTTTTACTCTAAAACCATTTGTTAACATGGCTCATTTACTTCAATAACAGTCTACACATGACGCACATAATGTATAAAAATTTCCGCTTCGCTCGAGAAATGCTGCCGCGCTTTTAAATTTAGCGGGCGTACAAATTCTCATTCAGATAAAACAAGCTCTTAAGTAAAAAAAATGTACGCAGTCAGCTGACTGATGCGGGTCACTGCTTCTACACAACGACTCTTAACAATTTAACTCAAAACTCTTACAAAGCTTACTGAAACTCTAGGAGAAAAGCACTGCAATAACAAACTATTCGTGGAAGTGACATAAGGATAGTTTCTCGGAACAAACCTAAACAAACAAACATGCTTCTGAAAAAAATTTTTGTGTCCCACTCTCCAGCTTACTGCTGTCTGGCACCCTTCAAGCGTACACGTGGCGGTCGCAGTCCTGGCAGATTTCGAAAACGCCCGACACTACAAAATGTACGTATTCTACAAAACGCACTGCGCAGTCACGCCTTATGCACCCTTTCAGCCTGGCTATGACAGTTTGATGGAGGGGACCCGAGCAATGCGTAGGAAAGTCTGGCGATGCCATTTAAAGACGATAGTTTTTCTTGGTGACCTTGGACGCAAAAATTTTGGTCTGTCTGCCTCTCTGCCAGTACATTTGTCTGTTTGTCCGCTCCTAACAGCATCGGGTGCTTGAAATGGCTCACCCCAACCACAGCGCCCAACAATGTTGCTAAGGATTCAGTGTTCATACTTGAGCAATTGTCGATTAAAAAGAAATTATTGTGCATGTAAGGTGTCCCACAACAAAACGTATTTATTCTGCATGTGTGTCTTTTACTAACAAAGGCAAACCTAGGTAATTTGAAGGACCGTAGCACTTATTACGCCGTGCTGACCATGCAACGCTTGCACGAATAGGTGAGTGTTTCTAACGCTTTGCCAAAACGAGACGGTGGTGGCACCTACCCGTCGCCTTGCGTTCTACACCTTATCACCTCTGATGCGGGCGCGCACACCTGCCCGAGAGACAGGCACCCCGTTTTCCAAGAAAACTGTCATATAGGCGCTCTTATCTCACGTGTGACGTGACTTGATGCGCTCGTTTGCCTCCGCTGCACACTCGAGGCACTCTAACGCAGCGCCTCCAGAATAACATTCACCAATTTTTTTGCGCAGAACATCAAATAAATGTTTTGTTCACTCTCTCCACACAGAGTACTATCGTCTTTGAACATTTGCAGATTACATGCATATACGGGGCCAGCTTTTTCAGCTTGCACACACGCGGTGCTTAGTTACTGTGGCCTTTCTTCTAGGACCCCTTCGACACACTTGTCCACGTAAAGCTCTAACTCCCACCACACACTCCATCGTGAAGATGCGTGCTGTGGACTACGACTTCGCTGCTTGCGCCTTACAACACGACACAAACAACTGTTCGTTGAAATGGCCGATGACCTACCCTTCTCTCGTTCGCCCAGCCTACTGTACCCCTTTTCACCCCTTCACTTTGTAGCGCGCGTACGCTTCACTCTTTTAAGGCGACGTTTGCAACCGAGCTTCGCCACGCTGCTTTAAAATTGGTCACGAGTTGAGTCATCAGTGGTTTCACAACTCAGTGATTCAACTATGCTAACCATGTAAACGCGCACCCAACAAAACTGGCGCCTTCCACATAATTTCGTTTGTGAAGGACGTCCGCCAGTTCGGACGCATGCAAATGAACTTTGACGCCGATACGAAACGCCCAGTACTACTTACTACGCACAAATGTTTTGCGCCATCTTTTACACTCGTAGTAGTTTTTATCTCCTTCGCAGCTTTCTGGCGTCTCTTGCATCTGCGCCGTTTTTCACTCGTGCTTGTTTATCAGGCCGCGAACTCTCTCACAGCTTTCGTCAGCTGTCTCACTCATGCAGTCTAAATGATTTTTGATCAAAATATCTATTACACACTCTTGACTGGCGGACAAATTAACGCGCTTAAGAATAGTGCCACTGTTCCCCTTCGAACTATCTGGCTCGCATTGCTGGGAGCTGTTTAGAACCGCACAGTTCTCCTGACTCTCTGCTTTCGCTGCTTCTATTGAGTTTATTCCGCTTTTCCTACCTATCGATTTGACGTACCCTTCGACCTCGTTCGCGAAATCCACCGTCGCGACAACCTCCATTTACGTCTGTACCACATTGTCTACACCTATCCTAGCTGTTTCGCTAGCATTCAAATAGCACAGTACCTTGTCGCCCTCGCTTTGGCTTTCGGCGGCCTCTCTCACCTGCGCAGTATCTTTCGAAGCATGCAGATTCGGTCCACCTTCGAACCTGCTACTGTCTACACACGTGCTAGCCTTCTGTGCAGCTCTCAACTGCACAACAAGCATTTGTTTATCGCACCTCTCGTGCGATACACTTACTGATGGATGCATCTTCGATCGCATTGGCTCAAATTTGTGTTCCAATAGTTTAATCTCTAAGTCGAGTGCTCACTCACGCTCTTTTCTATCTCAATCCTTCTCCTTCTTTCTTTCTCTCTTCTTTTTTGTTCCTCCAATCTTTTGAAAGCTTTTAACGCGTACTGGATATCCTCTTCCCTGGCTTTTTGTATAATCAGCTCAAAAATTTGTTACCTGCCTTTTTTTTCCTTAGCTTCAATACCTAGGTCATCACAAACATTTAAAATACTATCTTTTAGCAGTGTTGCTACATTAATATTTGCTGTTTTACTTTCGTCCTGCAACTCACACATAATTTCTTGATCCCTTTAACTCACTGGATACTCACAACTTGGTGTTCTCCCTAACTCACACAAGATCAAGCTTCTACTCAACTCACACTCACAATATGAAGCCTGGAAAGCGAAAGCAAAGATGAGGTACTCACCAGAACACAGTGCCATGTTGCGAGGTCCATCTCACTGCTGCGAATCATTTTTAAAGGACTCGAGTACAGCGAGAACCTTTACGGTAGGTGGCTCCTCGCTGTCATGCGCATAGCCGATCTTTGTCACTGAGGAGACGCGTTCATTGAGACAGAACAAGTATTTATTTACATGATGGAAGAAAAAATACTGTACAGAGGTTTAGATAATATATACAAATGTCTATGGCTATTATAGCTCGTCGTTTTCTGTACGCGGCAGTGCGAAGAAGGTGGTGACCACTGTTGCCGCAAATCAGGTGCCGTGAAGTCTCAGTGATCCACCCACTAGAATTGGTGAAGGTATTGGATCACCCAGCTGGTAAAAAGCACGGGCGCACCACACAATGAGACACCCGGTCCACGCCTTGAAGTCATCGCAGAACGAGGACGTAGAGTCCGGTGGAGGGATAAGCGGAGCTCCTCCGGGAAGATGGGCGATGACAGCGGTCCATGGTTGCGCTCAGCTGCATTGTTTGAGGATGTACTCGGACTCGGCCGTCCAGGTCTATTCCCGAGAACTCTTACTGGGTCGCTTTGCCACACTTCCCAACTATCGGTGTTTTGTGGAGAGGTTGCCGCCCTGAGAACTGCAGCAGTGATGCCATATCACGCTGCTCGACTCCACTCAACAAAGGGTTGTTCACGAAGCGTCCGCCGAGTTTATCGTAACCCGACAACAGCGAACTATCTAAAACCCTTGCAGAACAGCGTCGTGTGTGGTGCTTCCATCCGGGCGCTTATATGGGGGTGAAAGCATTCATGCTGACCAGCTCCCGCACAATGGCCTGTGCTAAGACAAACTGCCGGATGAACGTAACAACGTATGATCGATTGCGCCCGTGTGAACCTGTCAGCGCTATCGGGTCCATGTTCCACACAGTGCTGTCCCTAGCTGCGCGAAAAATTTTTAAAACGAGAGAAACCCGCGATAATTTTCTAAAATTTGTACCTTCTCTACATGTAAAGAGAAAATGAGGTCAGAAAACAAACAATATTGAATAGAGAAGTCGCCCTGCTCCCTTAATAAAAAAGGGACACCCGGAATAGTGTAAGCACCACTCGGCGCAGGCAAAACTAGAATATTTCATCAGCTTCGCAATTGTTATTCATTGTCCTATCAAGATTAGATGAAGGGCACGAGTATAGTGAAGCTTGTTTTAGGGCCTACTTGAGCACCAGTCAGTGAACTTTTAGGTCCACTCACCGATGTATAGACGATTTTTCGTTAGAGGTAAGGGCACCGCCACTTCAGGCTATTTTTGAATGTTAGTTGTTTGTGCCTTAGAGGTATACGTCCCTTGTAGCACTGCTCCTTTAGTGATTTGGAATACAGAGGTACTAAGTTTAAAATATTATGAATAAATAATTGGGGTTATATATTCTAAAACCACGATGTTGCCACAATCTTTCCTAAAGTTTGCTATCGCCCCGTTACACTATATTCAGTGTCAACCGCGCGTACGGTGTTTGAGAAGCTTCGAGGCTGTAGTAGGTCGTTTTGTCAAGATTACGCCCACTTCGCAAACATCAGACATCATTCTAGAACCTACGTACGTGGTTGCTAGCGATAACGCTAGAAATTTGACGGCACGGCAATAAATGTCCACGCGCTTCACCACTAGTCAGTTCACCGAAGGCCGACACTCTTGTCGCAACTGTCAGTGTCTATGTCGTGCTGTAACCTTACGTAATTAATACGTGGCCACAAGTTCGGCTAAACAAGCAGCTCATTAAAGACGATTGTCTTTCTTCGGGACCTTTGACGAAAAAAAGTTTTGTCTGTCCATCTGTACATTTCCCTGTTTGCTGCCCTTAACGATACCTCAAACGGCACCAAATGGCCGGCCTCACTCGAAGCGCCCACGATTATTTCCAAGCTTCAGCGCTCATAGTTGTGTGATTGTCAATTTAAAAAGCAAATATTGCGCATATCTGAGGTACCACAACAACACGTCGATGTTTTGTATGGGTGCATTTATAGTAGAAGAGGCACACATAAGTAACTATAAGGACTGCAGCATTTATCGCGCTGCGCTGACAGTGCAGCGTGATGCCCAAAATTGTAAGTGTTTGCAACGCTTTGCTAAGACGGCACGGTGGTGGCACCTGCCCCTCGCTTTACGTTACGCACTTTATCACCTTCGAAACAGGCGCGCATCTTTCTCAACGGGCGCGCACGCCTTCATTTTCAAAGATAACTGCCAGATGGCGCTCGTGTCTACCGTGCCTCGATGCGCTCGTTCGCCTCAGCTATAAGTTTGAGGCACTCAACGCAGTTCCTTCAGAATACCATTTACCAATTTTCTTACGCAGAACATCAAATAAACGTTTTCTTCACTCTCTCCAGACGCAAGACTATCGTCTTTCGACGACATGTGCAGCCTAATATTCAGATTCCAGTCAATTTTTTTTCACAGTACTGTATGCTCTCTTTGTCAACGTCGCAACCTCGTGACATCTGGTGGAGGTGCTGGGTAGCAATGCCAGTACCTCTCGTCTTGAAACTCTACATAAAGCAATCAAGACCTCCTGATTCACCCTGAAGCTGGAGAAGTGCTGCTTCGCGTACGACAAATGTTCGTGGACTACGTCTTAAGTAAAACCGGAGTACGCCCCGACCCGCCGAAAACAATCACAATCGCTGCATTCCCGCCATTCACGGACAAGAAGGCCATGCGTCAATTTCTTGGCCTTTGTGACTATTACAGACTATTCGTCAAAACTTCGCCCGGATCGCCAAGCCACTTACTAACCATACAATGACCGACCTAGAGTTAATGTGGGAAACCCCGCTGGAAGAAGCATTGCAAGAAGGAAAACGACACCTGCAGTCACCGCTAATAATTCTTCTTTTCGACAAAAACGGCGACACGAAAATCCACATCGACGCAAGCAGTGTAGGGATCGGAGCCGTCCTGGTGTAGAATGACAGACTTGAGAGGTTCATCAGTTATGGGAGCCGGTCGCACTTTAAGGCAGAAGTTAACTATTCTACAACAAAAAAGAAGTCTTTTACCATCATCTGGGCTACCTCCAAGATTCGCCCCTACTTCTACGGCAGGCCTTTCAAATTTAAGAGCGATCACCACGCCCTCTGTTGGCTAGCTAACTTGAACGACCTTTCAGGTCGCCCCGCACGGTGTTACCTTTAGTTTCAGAAATTCAACATATTGTTTGTTTAGAAGTCGGGCGAAGGCACTCTGATTGATTGATATGAGGGTTTTAACGTCCCAAAATTACCATATGTTTATGAGAGACGCCGTAGTGGAGGGCTCCGGAAATTTTGACCACCTGGGGTTCTTTAACGTAGGCACTCTGACGCCGACTGCTTTTCTCTCGCCCCCGTCGACCCACCACCGCTGGACAAGGAGGACGGCGACAGCTTTTTCGAAACCTTAAGCGTTCATGATTTCGCAGAAGTACAGCGTGCCGACCCTGAAATTAAGGGCCTTGTGGAACACCTAGAGGACAAGACTGCCGTTGTTTCAAAGATATTTAATTTAGGACTGGCGTGCGTGATGGCATACTCGTCAAGAACTTATCGCCACATCGGGCCAACCATCTCCTCGTAGTACCTTCAGCGTTACGCACGAAAATTCGGATGCTCTACACAATGGCCCGACAGCTGGGCACCTCTGTGTTTCCCGTTGTAACGACAGGGGTGGTTCGTCACGTTTGCCCATGCGTAGTGAAGGAAATGAACAATATGAGATGACGCCGGAATAGATCTCGAACCACATTTACAGGAACAAGAGACTCGATTGACTTTCACAACGACAGGCACAGAAGTACGCACGTGAACTACTTAAGGTCGGAGTGACTATTGTTCAATCTACGGGGCTGCACAATAGCTCACAGTTTGTTGAACCAGCGTCCCGAGGAGGCGAGAGTCCACGCACGACGACGACTCTTTCCCGTAGCGAGCTCAGGTACGCAAGTAGCATGCCGCGCATGTGGTAGCAGCAAGAGACAAGGCCTCCGTCAGTGATCACGATCGTAGACCGCTTTTAGCCGTCTCAGGTGGCGGCGGTGATCCGCAACCCATCGTCCCTGACGCGCACGTCGACGTAGCAGTAGCTGCACCCGGTGCCGGTAGCCTCGGACAGGTACCTCTGCTCCCGGATCTCGATCCCCAGATAATAGACAAGAGGAGTTAAACGGACAGTGCCTGGTCCGGCGTGTCCCAGCTGGAGCCCCTGTTAGGACCACCAGGCGAGCACCAAGCCCTCTGTTAGCACGGCCAAGAAAACCTTCAAGAAGAGCGTCCTGGTCAGGCGGGTCTGACGGCTTGGTCTTGCTAGGCTCTCGGCGCCTTTCCCACGTGTCTGTCTCCTTTTTCATCTTTTACCTGTTTTGCCACCACCGCATGTGCCACCTCTTACGCCACCTGTTGCCACCTGTTGCTGGCTCGGCTTCTCGTCACTGTCCTGCTCTTCCTCGGACGCCCGCACAAACATTCCGAAATTTCACTAAAGTTCACACGCACGCGCATTTATGCTACAGAAAGTTTGTCCTTGTATTACAATTATCCCCCCCCCCTCAAGGAAGTTGTTCGGCACAACTTTTCTACCGTCATGACAAATGCCACATTGAAGCTATTTACATAGAGTCGCTCGATGCAGTTTTTTCCCGACGTCAACGACTCACACGTGGCTGAGGTAATCAGTACCTATGTTGTCTATCTGCTCTTTCTGGCGACTGCTCGAACTACCGCTAGCTGCAATACGTTTATACGTTTCTCCGGGATGCAACGCAACGCCACACATGGTATTTCATGTTCATCCGTAACGTCTGTAAGGACAGTAACTGCAGCGTGCTGCTGATGATCGGGTTAGGTTTCTCTTTCGTCATATCGTTTGAGGAGGTTAATGTAACATATGGTCCTCCGCGCACCCAGCTCATTTAGGTAATTACAGTCGTTGCGCTTTTCGACGATTGTGAAAGGTCCTTTCCACGTAAGGATAACTTTATTTCTGTCTAATGGAAGGAGCAGCAGCACTTTATCGCCTGAAGACAGCTGTCATGGTCTTGTATTCGTGTCGTAATAATTAGTTTGAGGTGCCTTTGCTTTACTGAGCTCTTTGTGAGCTATCTTGCTGGTGTTTAAAAGTCTCTCCTGTAACTGAATGCCGTAGCCGTACTTGGTCTTGGTTTAACCATCGACGTTGTCACCTGTGCCCAATTCCTTAAGAATGGACATTGGGCCACGCACGACTGGCCAGTAAAGTAGGTAGAAAGGAGAAAAGCGAAGGCTAGTTTACGGGACCTCGCGATAAGCAAATACTAAAGGATCCATATATCTGACCCATTGTTTAGGGCACTCCTGACACTATCGCAGTATCAACATATTGAGGTTAGCATTATTCATTTCATCTTGCTCTTCTGCCATGAGATGGTACGGTGCTGTCGGCAGTTGTTTAAATGACAATAATCTTCCATGTTTTTCCATCAGACGAGGTGTTAAGAACTTCCCACGGTCGCTTACTATTTTAGTGGTATCCCAACGCGAGTGAACATTTCTAGTAGCGCTTCCGCTACTCTTTCCGTTTCAATGCTCGGTAAGTCTATCGCGTCTGGGTAGCGCGTGGCAAAGTATATCATTGTTAAAACGTACTCGTTTCCGTTTTTTCGGGGGATAGTTGACCAATGATATCGATCGCAACACGGACGAATGAGGTTCTGATTAAGGGCGTATTATCCAAAGGTCCTCCACTGACGAGGTGCTTCGGTACTGTTCGTTGATATATGTCACACGCCTTCACAAAGCGTGACACCAGTACACTCGAAAAAATGCAGGAGAAGAATTACTGGCCACGACTTTGCGCCGCCGTCACTCGTTACGGTAATACATGTCGAGACGCTATACGACAAAACACACTGCCGACTTGACTAGCCGGACTTCTGCAGCCAATTGAACCCCCATGCCGGCCGTTACAACAACTCAGCATGGACCTACTAGGGCCCTTTCTGACCTCGATTTCAGGAAATAAATGGATCATCATCACTACCGATTACCTCACACGCTATGCTGAGACAAGGGCCCTGCCTTAAGGCAGTGGATCTGATGTAGCCAAATTCCGCGTTGAAAACATCACCCTACTGAATGGCGCTCCGGAGGCCCTCATCACTGACAGAGGTACGGCATTTCCGGCTGACCTAACTCAGACGATCTCGACATACAACAAGAGAAGCCACCGCTGAACGACAGCGTACCACCCGCAGACCAATGGTCTCACCTAGAAGCTAAACAAAACAATAACCGACATGCTGGTGATGTAATCTGTCAATTTTCGTGAAAAAGAACATGGCAGCGCGTCGTCTGCGCGGTGCGGCGGCTGCTGGCAGCGCGTTCAAGCAGGAGCGAGAGCAACCACAGTAACTTTTTGCGTCATCTCGCGGCGAGAAAAACAACTATTTGTTACTGATATTGCAATCCCCTCAATATTGCAATGCCCTCCCCTTGCAAGACATTTACGAGAGAGCTGGTAATCGCCTTGAAAGGGGAGCGGTTGCAAGCTTACCGTTCTATATCAGCACCGAATGCTTGGTTTGTTCGCCACAAGATGACGCGAAAAGAGACTGTGGTTGCTGTCACTCCCGCTTGAACCCGCTGCCAGCAGCTGCCGAAGCATGCAGGCTACGCGTCATCGTGTTCCTTTACATAAAAATTGACACTGTACATCGACGTTAAACACAACACGTGGGATGTCATCCTTCCATACGCGACCTTCGCATAGGACATGGAAGCGCAGGAAAGGACGCAGATGTCACCATACATGTTGGTCTACGAAAGAAACCCGACATTGGTGCTCGACGTCATGTGGCCAAACGTCACTGACGAAGAAAACCTCAACGTCACTGTCTACTTTCAGCGCGCAGAACAAGCTCAACTCGCCAGCTTACGCATCAAGAATCAGCAGGCGACCGACAGCCGCCGTTATAATCTTCAATTGCACGTCGTAGAATACCAGTTCAGGGAACGTGTCAAGGTTTGGCCGCCGATACGCCGACGTGGACTGAGTGATAAACTTCTGTGATGGGACTTTGCACCGTACAGACTGGCTCAATGTTTCGGCTCACTCAATTACGAGGTTGTTCCCGACGGCATTACGACGGCCATGGTGCCGTGCAAGACCTGAGGTAGTCCATGTCGTGCGCCTCAAGCGATTTCATGAGCAAACCTGAGGATGGTATTTTTGTTTTTGCCATATTCATTGTATGTACCTAATGTTTATTTTTTCAATTGAGCATTGCACTTTCATCAAAGCATCTGCATGATACCTTTTTTTTGGGAGGGGGAATCGCCACACTCCTTCCTGTAGCTAGTTATCGCTCCAATAGTGTTCGAGAAGCTTCGAGGCTGTAGTACATCATTTTGTTAGGATTACACCCACTTCACGAACATTAGACATTATTCTTGAACCTACGTGGCTGCTAGCGATAACGCTAGAACATTCGATGGCACGGCTAAGAATGCCCACGCGCCTCACCTCTTGTTTGTTGATCGGCGGCCGTTGCTCTGTTCCTCGCTATCTGTACCAGTTTCACATTGTAACCTTACTTCTCTTGTACGGAGCCACAGGTTTCGCCGAATAAACAGTTTATTCTTCAAAGTACTCTCCGACCCTTCGTAAACGTCACGACCTCTTTATGATTATAAGGAATGCCGGGGCCCCGCCGTGGTGGTCTAGTGGCTAAGGTACTCGGCTGCTGACCCGCAAGTCGCGGGTTCGAATCCCGGCTGCGGCGGCTGCATTTCCGATGGAGGCGGAAATGTTGCAAGCCCGTGTGCTCAGATTTGGGTGCACGTTAAAGAACCCCAGGTGGTTGAAATTTCCGGAGCCCTCCACCACGGCGTCTCTCATAATCGTATGGTGGTTTTGGGACGTTAAACCCCACATATCAAACAAGAATGCCGGTGAAGAGCCGTAGAAATTTTGACCACCAGGCCATTTTGAACGCACACTCAAGCCTACATATATGGCACACTACTATATAACTGTCATCAAAATTGGCACGAAGAGAATTCGATGACCTTCGGGTCTGCTTGGAGCATCATCGCCGCTTGACCAACACGGCAGGTAAAAACTTGCTAGTTAACACGGAATAGTGGTCGATGAATTTCAGCACTATCTGTTCGGGTTTGAATGCACAACAGTAGTTGTCTAAACGTTGATGATTTCTAAGTAATAGATTAAGTAGAAACTTGTCCAGTTGTTTATCTTATCACGCTCCGAGTTCGATGTGCGTCATCACACTAGAATCTTGAATAATATCACTGATGCCACAATATTCAATCCACTCATGGTATATTCCGCTCGAGTACATAACCTCGAAGCCCACCAAGAACACAAGCAGTTGGCGTCATTATTTCAATGTACATAGAGTCCAGATGCAAACCCCTTGTTCATTCGTGTACATTTTGTGCCATCATAGGTGGCACAAAACGTTTAGGAAGGATCATACCTCCTTGCTGTTCGAAATGTTTTCGCATAGAAATGCTAGAAGCTGTTGGTGGAGACTCTGAAGGAGAGTACATCAACCAAATATCCATGCTCCATGGGCTACCCACGCTTCGGATGGCCGAAAATAAAAAGATATGTGTGCACTTAGGTAGCCTGCTGCGAAATGTGTCAACAGTTGAAGTGACTGCCGGGGCGCCATTTGGAGCTATTATCACATGTTGAGTAAATGTATAAAGTTGACTAGTACCCACAACCACAGCCGGAAACCACTACATCAATGTAGCTGTGCACTACCCAGCCAAATAAGTGGCAGTCGTACCAGTACAACTGTTCATATTCAACGTGACTGTGTTTTGTGCTGGGGTGCCCCACAGCTCCTTTAACGTATTTCCGTAAGAGATGTGACGTTGCAATATATACACTAACAGATAATAAAGAAAAAATTGAGAAGTAAAGGTTTTGTAATGGTGCGTTGAACTTGTGACCTCTCAGTAAGCATCGCGCGGCGTCACCCACTAGGCTGCGGAGAGTTCGTTGTCAGAACGGCTAACGGCAAGCCATTTATAAGCATCGTATACCGTTTCGTGGTCCTCAAAGCTCCATAACTTCTTCGCGCTTTTGTCAACGGTAGCCAGAGGGCGCGAAGGTTACGCGTTAGGGATGCACTCAAGGTCGACGCCTCTTGCGTTTCATGAGTGCTGCTTCAACGAAGCATGGTCTCTCTCTTGCACGTGCTTGTCAGACTCGTGGTTTAGGTGAGCACGAAATGCACTTCGTTCGCTGCCGCGTTTTCAAAATTGAAACGCTGCTCACACATGAAGTAAATATTATGATAGTTGCTAAACTTTTTCTGTGTATACTTGTGCTTCACTTCATGAGACTTTCCTTCCATTTGAATAAAGCACTTCAGGTGTCAAGCTGCGGCAGTTGCAAGTCCACGCACGTCCTGTGTATGCTCACTTTGTTAATCCTTTCTGCTAGGGCTGTGTGCTTCAAGTTTCAAGCAGGTTGTCTTTTTTCATGTGACTGTGCCTTTCTTGCTTGAGCATTGATTCCTTCGCCCTCGTGGCGAAACGATGCACGAAAATGACTTAACTACCTTTGTGAACACAAGTTTCACTTTATTGTTAGAATTATTCCTAGACAAAGTAATCATCTCTATTGTTTTTTTACTTTTTGGCATTCATATTTTATTCGAAACGTACTTTGCTAATGGCAGTAATACGTAGGCCCGTGTACTCAGATTTGGGAGCACGTTAAAGAACTCCAGGTGGTCGAAATTTACGGAGCCCTCCACTACGGCGTCTCTCATAATTATATGGTGGTTTCGGGACGTTAAACCCCACAAATCAATCAATTATAGGCAGTAATATATCAGCAAAATCAATGCGATTTAAACCATATTTCGTAGCCTGAAACAACAACATAAACTTTACAACAATGAATCCAGCACCACTACGGATTCACGTTCCATCCCCAAGCAAGTAATGTTACCGAGGGAATCGATCCGTGTACTGAGATAGGCGACGATACATATTGCCACAGGCTCGTGACACGGACGAAGCGATAAGTCTGGTTCTCCAAGATGAAACTGCTTATTCAGCTGAACTAGTGGCTGGTGAAGGGAAACACAGAATACAGCGATAGGCACTGGCAATGATTGTGGTGAACTGGGCGTTGGTCGTCGATCAATTGACAAGCGGGGAAGCGGGTTGGAATTACTACACGTTTCATCGAAAATTCCAGCCTTATCAGTGATCGCGTCTTCCGCTCAGTCTTAAGAGAAATATCTACAGTTCTCGCAAATCTTCTCGAACAATGAGGTGCAGTTTACACTTAGTATTTCTCTCAGGCATTGTCAGCGAAATTAAATAAACAAATGCAAAATACCACACACGTGGCATCGCCCTCCTCTGGAAAAGCATCGTCTCAATGCTCAAAGCTGAACACGGAGGTAAAATACACCCACAATAAAAATACAATAAGGCTAGAAATTACAGTATTCGAGAAATACCAACGCCCCGCCGAGTTGGTCTAGTGGCTAAGGTACTCGGCTGCTGACCCGAAGGTCGGGGGATCGAATCCAGGCTGCGGTGGCTGCATTTCCGATGGAGGCGGATATATTGTAGGCCCAGGTGCTCAGAAAAAAGCGCACGTTAAATGACCCCAGGTGGTCGAAATTTTCGGAGCCCTCCACTACGAAGTCTCTCATAATCATATCGTGGTTCTGGGACGTGAAACGCCACACATCAAACAATCAGAGAAATACCAAAAAAGAGTACAGTACCTACATTCGTTGCGTGGAAGAAACGGCTTGAGGCGCATGACGTGAACAACTTCAGGTCACGCACGCCGTCCTTGAGAGTTCGTGATGATGTCGGGGACAACCTCGTAGCCGAGTGTGCCGAGACGTTGAACGGAGCAAAGTACCGTAAAATATGTTTTTCACTCAGGCAACGTTTGCGTAGTGGCGTCCTTACGCTGCGCTGGTATTCGACAAAAAGGTCGTCGAAGAGTGTGACGGCGGCGGTCCGTCATCTGCTGACTCTTCATGTGCACGCGGGCGAGTTGACGAGCTTCCTGAGCATGCTGATCGTAGACGGTATGGTAGAGGTTTTCTTCGTCAGAGATGTTGGCAGTAAGGCATGGAGTGGCGTGGCTGCGTTCCTTCCATAGGTCAACATGTATGGTGACATCTGCGTCGTCTCCAAGAGCGTCGTGTTGTACGCGAAGGTCAAACCGCAAAGGATGGCGTCCCACGTTTCGTGTTGTCATCACGTTCAACCAATCGTTGCTGGTTCTTTGCCAGCTCGTGAACGATGCGGCGTTGGGCCTGGCTAGCTGGCCCCAGCAGATTTGCACTCTTTCTTGATTGCAGTCGTTTTGCTGCAGTCTCACCTGCACGATATGTTTTCTCATCTGGTACGATGCCCTTATGGCCGATTTTCCTTTGGCACCATGGCTTCTTCTTGAACTTGAGTAAAAATTATCACGGGATTATCCTCCATTGTACCTTGCGCTCCCTGTGTTAACGAGGACTCCATTTTTCAGGTGTTTCCCCGAACGTTCTGGATCATTTTGCTCTCGCGTTGCCTCGATGTTACCGATGATGAGGTTGTAAAGCGAGGTGGGCATACAAAAGCATAGAACCTTCGCGCGAAAGTAGGGTTTCTCGGCCTCAATCTCTCCTTCTGAAGCATCCGAGCCGAGCTTTCAATTAGGCGAACCGGTCTTTTTCGTGTCAGCTCACTGCCGCATCAAAACTACTCTGCACAACGGTGGTACTTCCAGGGTCTCCTAACGCAGTGATCCTCTTTTTCGCGATTTCCCAGGGCAGTGTTGGCAATCCTGCCGTTACACCAGTTTAGCGCATCGTTATGAAATCCCCCACAATAGGGAGCTACTTGCTGCCTATGAGGTGGACAAATGCGTCGCCGACGCCACAATCATCATCTCTTGGTGGCACGTGCTCACAGGCTACATGGTGGGTATTACTCGCTTCATTACGACATGGGCATGCCTTGCGCTCAGTCTCATCCTATCTAAAACATTTTTTTACACTGGGACACGTAAAGTTGATTGATTCAATAGGCGACTTTGAACGTCCCAAAATTCCCATATGGTTATGAGAGGCTCCGCAGTGGATGGCCCCGAAAATATCGACCACCTGGGGTTCTTTAACATGCCCCTAAAGATGAGCACACGGGTTTATATCATTTTAGCCTCCATCAGTGATGCAGCCGCCGCAGCTGAGATTCCACCCCACGACTGCGGGGTGGAATCCCGGCACCTCGCGACCCGGGGTGGAACCGGCCGGTGAGGGCCTCAATTGTTGGGTCAGGTATTTGCACTGACGCTGGGTTGAATATATACTGAACATGTGCAGTGTACGCTGGAGCTTTCTACGCAAGTGGGTGGCGCGAGCTGTGCCCCGTGCGAGGAGCCGAGTGAGTGACGTAGCATGCTACGTCTGTTCGCTGCCCGCTTTTGCGTCTACACTCGCAGTTTTTGGCGCATTTGATATGCGTACCGCGGCCACCACCTTTGCTTCAACAAAGGCTGCGTCACTCGAAACAGACACGGCGTAGTTGGTGGAGCTTCCCCTAAGCGATCCCGCAGGTGGCGGGATTGAATCCCGGCTGTAGCGGCTGCATTTCCGATGGAGGCGGAAATGTTGTAGGCCCGTGTGCTCAGATTTGGGTGCACTGTAAAGAACCCCAGGTGGTCGAAATTTTCGGAGCCCTCCACAACGGCATCTCTCATAATCATAGCGTGGTTTTGGGACGTTAAACTCTACAAATTAATCAATCAATACCTTAAGCGATCCTCCTGAAGAAAGCTGGGCGTCTGGCCGGGGGATGTTCCCAGTTTATATTCTGGTAGGTGTCCGGTAGTGGGTTTCAAACCAGCCACCTTCCGCAGCCTAAGCGGACGCCCTAACCACTGTAGTGTGAAAGTTGTCGTTTTTCAAACTGATTTAACATCACTCACGTCAATCAAGGTCAAACTTCAAAGTGAACGTTCGTATAAGAGAAACAAATTGATGGCTTTGATGAGAGTAGCTTAGGAAGGCCTAGAGAGAATGGCTTCGTGGTGGTTAGGCCTAGTTTCGCCTTTAGGGTGTTTATTTAAATATACCTAATAAATTCGATGAATTTAGGCTTGTCTATGCTCTATCAGGCATCTCGCTAGCTAGCCATTGCGAGAAGCTATAAGGTGAACAGGCTCTTCATATTGTGAAATGTATTTGTTCACGCCGCATGGCCTAACCTAAAGCATAAGCAGTGCCGTGCTAAAAAGTGTGCACAGAAAAGTGGCTGGAGCACTTCTGCACACCCTCTAAGGACAACTGGAGAACGTAGCTATGAGTAAGACATATCAGTACTGCGCAACGAGGTGTACCCCGTACAGAACGTTGGGAAAAGTAAATTATATTGTTCCATGTATGCGTATTGATATTCTCGGAGGCTATGCGTGTTTGCGCCTGACGAAGAGGGCGAAGGTCTGTCTCTGCTCAGTCGCTGATCAATGGGACCTGCAGCAACTGCTGGTCACAATATAATTTGCCTACAGCCTCGTCGATGCGGCGTCTGTTCTCTCACGTAATATTTGGTAATGGTGGAATGTTGCCAGTCCTCACCACGAAACTTCGCATCGGCCGCAGCATTCAACCTCCACCCATAGCTTCCAGTGACAACAGCTCGTCACCATTTTCACCTGGGGCACCACCCAAAACATACCTAACGGAGTCAGATCCCCATGATCCAGGTACATTTGCCGCCAACCTGCTGCCTTGACGTCGACTGCTGGTTTCGCATATACAAGCCTGTTAGCAGACTCACTGATGGGACCCAACAATATTGCTCGCCAACGTATTTTTACGTGGACGGCGATCCTCTTGTATATCTCGGAGCACATTACACCGAGCTAAACAGCGAAAACATCTTCAGTGAGCGAGCACCCGACATTTTTAGGATTCCGTCCGGCTGCCAAATGGCCGCGCAAAAAGAACTCGCTACCTAAGTGCAGTTATCGACCGAGTCAAATATCTAGGTCATACAGGACACGCTCGCGTTGTGGCGGAAGGTCGACGAGCAAATAACCGAGGGGGACAAGGTGGGCCACACACTCAAGCGTATCGCCCACGACGCTGTCAACTTGCTTGTCTACACAAATATCACGACCATCGATCTCGTCATTAAGGAATGCCACCCCTTCACAATGGCGAAATGTTGCCGCGTTGTTCAGTTTTCTCAGCTATACCAAACATGGCTGTCACATCAACCTGCCCCAATATCTGTGTCACACCACCATTGCCGAAGAATGTGACGCGAGTTTTTCGACGGGAGCTTGAGGCGGCAAGTGCAGCACCGTTTCATCCAGTCCCACTCGGCTATGGCACCGTCCAAACACCTCCGGCAGTCTCACTTATTCAAGCTGTCGTGAAGCACGAAATTGCAAACCAAGCCTTTCTCTGTCGCCTGCGCTGTCTCCTAACGCGACTTCAGACGTTTAATAATGCCTGCGCTGTACCATGACCCAGATCTCGCAATCGGACAGAATTGAGAGCTGCAGACGACAAACCAAACTACTTTCTCTGTCACCGAGTTGACCATGTCTTCCGCTAATGACGCAGCATTCACACTGAAGCCAATTTTCCTCTTCTCTATTCCCATACGCGGACACCGTAAGTATTCGCCAAGTCATGTCTGTCCTTCTTCCGACTCACCTAACAGCCGCTCCACCGCTGGTTCACCGTCCCATCGATGCCGCCGTCCCCATCACCAAAACCCCGCCGCTATCCATCGCTGGCCAACTATGGACCATGTCGGACGAAAAACTAAATCATGCAGCTTCTGGAGGTTGTGCTATATCACCTGAAACTGACCGAAATCCTCTGTTGACGCTCCCCACTAATAGGAACTTGATTGAAGTTTCTGTGGATGCAATTTTTTGACGGCATTTGTTGCTACTGAGCTCAAGTGTCCATAATAACTGCTCATCTGTATTCCCTACTCAGAAACGTCCTCACGCCTGGTGCGATTAAAGCCCTCCATGTCGCCGATGATGAAAGTAGAGCCGTCACTTAAATGTGCAGCACTCGTGCTAGCATTGCCGGCCACAATATTCCCGGTTTATTTATGGCGCTTGAAAATGGCCCTGTGGACTTTCTATCGACGCATGCTGCTCTGATCGACTGTTGCACAGACAATTTTTGGTTAGAACTTCATCTTTTTCTAGATTTTCACCCCGAACTACAAAACAGCCTCTCCACCACTCAACGTTTTCTGATACCATTTAAGGATCTCACATTCATTGAATTGGACATAACCTCTCCCATGCTTAACGAGAATATAGCGCGACGCCTATACCTGTTGTCCTGATGGCGTGCGATATCAATGTGCCACACGCCGTCGTAACTATGGCCTCTAACCCTACATATCTATCTGCAATCAATTTTGGTGGCACGAAGCAAGTGCGGCCACAAGAGATCTCCATCGCCACGCTGGGACCTTTAATAGCTTCATCATTGTTTTTGCCGCAGACGTCTCCTCCGATGACCTTTGCCATCCGCACGATGCCACAAGCCTCGATGCAGTCTTACGCTCCATGATTGTCCCGGATATCACACCAAAGCAATCAGCCGCGCTACGCTCTCTTCTGGCTTCATACTACGACATATTCTACATCGACATCTGTGTAGTGAACCAGACTTCACTCGTACATCACCACATTACCACGGGTGATTCTCTGGCCATTCGCCACCTATCATACAGGGTTTCTACCACTAATCGAATCACGAAAAAGGACGTATAACCTTTTCTATGCTATAACAACGCTCTCTAATGTCTCCACGATGTGAAATACTTTTCTTCCATAGACCTGCGTACCAACTATATGTAGAATGCTGTCGACGAGAAAGAAGTGAAGAAAACTGCATTTGTAACTCTCGACATCATATGCCAGTTTCAGGTTATGCCGCTTTGGCTATGCAAAGTCGCTGCCTCGTTCGAGTGTATGGTGGACTCTGATTGAATAATATGTGGTGTATAACGTTCCAAAACCACCATATGAATATTAGAGACGCCGTAGTGGAGGGCTCCAGAAATCTTGACCACATTGGGTTCCTTCATCAACATAATCATCAGCCAGACTACGTCCACTGCAGGACAAAGGCTTCTCCTATGTTCCACCAGTCAACTCGGTCCCGTGCTTGCTGCTGCCAATTTATACCCGCAAACTTCTTAATATCATCTACCCACCTAACCTTCTGTCACCCCCTAAACCGTTTGCCTCCTTTGGGGTTCTTAACGTGCGCCCAAATCTGAGCAAACAGGCTTCAAGTATTTTCGCCTCCATTGGCGAGTACTTTAGCCAGGCGAGTACTTTAGCAGGCGAGTACCATTGGCGAGTACTTTAGCAGGCGAGTACTTTAGCCACTAGACCACCACGGCGGGGCTAGAAAAAACAACTCAGTGGACTGAGGTGAAGGTAGTGTTTATCGGTGGTTACTGCCATGTTTAGTATCCGTTTCTCGCTCCTTCCAAAGAAGTGAGAAACGGATACGTGACGCTTAGTGACGCTTCTATGCTCATTCGATAGATACGCCCACACAATTGATTGTGATGTTTTTCGCGCAACGCACAGCGCCGTCGTGCCAGCTCACCGCTGTTACTCTGTCGTTTGAACAACTACATGACGGCTTGGTCAAAATGAACGCAGTGCGCGAGAAACATTATGCTATAATATTGGTTCAGTAACCATACTAATTGATGAGTCTATGTTCTCTCATAAGAGCCATCGAAGTGCCGGTGAGTGCGACCGGTGGCTGTCGTTGAGGGGAGGCGTACATTTGGTAGAAGTGCTGCAAGCGCGTCGCATCGTTGTTTGTCGCTTCTTTTGTGGACACTGTACACAATAAAAAGGCTTTATTTAGGTTAAGTGATGGCACAGCTGTGCTGTATTGTCATTTCTACTCGCTAAAATTTTCTGGAACCCAGAAACGCCGATAACACTTGTACAAGTTCGGTTGGTAGGAATAAACTTTGGTGGAAATCATGGTGGTAGAACAGAAGAGTGAAAGTCAAATTCGTTAGTGCTCATCTCGACGCACGTGAAAGTTTATGTATATTCGCACGCACTTTGTTAACATAACAGTACGGCTTAAGCAATAAAATGTGCAAGTATTCCCAGAGTTGCGTTTCTAGCATGGCGACATCAAGTGACCGCTGTGTTCTGCTCTAACATTGACAGCGGTGCTCGCAAATTGAATCTCATTCATTTCTCGACAATTGCGTGCCAATGTAAAACATTTATTGTCACTGTTCATTGTGACACCTCAGGTGTTCTATTCATCACAATAAAGAAACACATCTCGAATGTCAAACTGATGTAAGTACGTGCGCGAAATGTAAACAAATTCACGGCCGCATATTCTACATTCCACAAAAATTGAAGCGTTGTTGACACAACACGAATAAAACAAAAGCTTGCTGAAAAGCGTTATGAACAGCGTTGCTTTCTTTTGACCGTAAATATATGTCTCTGCGCATACGAGAATGAAACGCTACAAATAAGTGACTTTACATACTGTCATGTGCTCTTTCCTCATGCTACCACCCTCCACCAAGCTTCCATCACACCACCGTCATCCACCATGCTCACCAAGCTTTCAACCAAACAAGTTTTGCCTCGCCACCATCAGCCGGGGTTTTTCCACAGTCACTATCATTGGCTCGCCACCACCATAACCACCTGCCACGATTTTTTTTTACTCTAGTCGTCATCAGCCGGCATTTTCCACCGTCACCATCATTGGCTCGCCCCCACCTACTCCATCTACCATCGTTGTTTTTAATCTCGCCGTCATCAGCCATTATGCCCCCTACAGTTTCCACCATATCCAAAAATATTTTCACCATATTCATTATTCTTTCCACCAAATCCACCTACTATTCTATTATCCACCGACCCAGGAGTTTCATTAGGGATTGGTGTCGAGAAACACCATTATGCTTCTTTGCGTGCTGTCATTGAATACCTCAAATCGCCGTCCTCCAGCCAGTCCGTTCGCTATACCACCATTCTCCAACCAGTAATCACAGTCCTCTGACCAGAACTATATTGCCAAAACTTTGACCCGAATGGACCATCATTGCTGCTTGCATAATGAAACACCTTTGCTCGGTCATTCTACGCGAGCGGTATGATCTTCCTATTGCTGGTCTTCTTGGTGTATAGAAATATCAGAAAAAAAGTTACGTTGAGGCTTGGGAGAAATGTGTGCGCTTCAAGATACTATCGACCTTTTTCGCCGGTCGCCTTCAACCACTGGACATTTCCTCAGAACTGTTCTTTCGCGTTGACTTACACGTACCTGGCCCTTTCCCCTTGTCTTTCTTTAGCCACAGGTGGATATCAGTGGCCATAGACTACTGCTCTTTACCAGGGGAAGCTAGGTGGTGCATTGAGCGCGCGTGGTCGAAGCCACCGCAAGACGCCGTGGGTGTCCCGGAAGCTACCACCATGAACAGGCTCCTGCTGCAGGCGTGAGAGCTTTTCTCTTCTTTTAAATTAAACGCCGGTCTGTAGAGCATTATGCTTTACAAATCAACCGAAAAAGTCGTCTCAAGCACATTTTACGCACACGTACTTCAACATTAGATTGCTTTTTACGGATTATGCAAGGAAATTGTGGTAGTGAACTGCCTATTTCTTAAACGAAGGTGTTGAAGGTGCTTCGTTTTTTACATGCAGTTTTCCACACTCGATGCCTTATATATACGAGAAGTTGGTCAATAACTAAGAGAAGGACACCTGGACGCCCTCTCCAGAAAGCAGATATTGCAGTGAAAATTTTGCAGAGTAAGGTTTTATGCTCTCTGTTCCCCAATCTCGTCTTCGAAATGAGACAATCGCAACGTCATTTTCTTTCCCGGGTCATTCCCAAAAGACAAACCTTCGCGCTCCTGGCAACATTGCACTTATTTTTTTTAGGGGCGAAGCTCTTTAGGCTATGGGTCATGCGTCAGTGATGCATGTAATAGTATTAGTAGCAGTAGTCGGTAGCCGCCTCTCGTATATTCCTTGGAATATCCGTTGGATGGTGGTAGTTCTATAAGAAGCATCGCGGCCGCGCTATAGAAACGGCACGCACTCACTCTCTTATGGCCTGTCCTTCGCATCTAGTTCGCACCTTTCACCATTTTCAGTTCATGGCACCGCTGTCCAACTCTCGCTAAACCTCACTAAGACCAAGGAAGTTGAAAAAAAACTTCCCTGTGAGTTAACGCGGCGACCTTTCGTTGTCAGATAGTGGTCAAAGTTCAACCTGCTGTTGTTAGTTTTTATTAGGAGGCCTCAAAGTCAAGGCAAATTTTATTGGAGATGAAGTCACCGATATTCGTCACTGTAGATTATTTCATCAGAAAGAACTATTTTATAATTTATTATTAACATGCGCGAGTTACCGCCTCGATTATAATCCAAGCAAGTGTGGATTGTCAGGAAAGAAGCGTCTTCTGAAGTGTCACTTCGTGTTAAGTTCCCACCTTTACCGCCACTAGGTCTTTGCACTGCGGCCCAAACCCCGCCTGCAACGAGCTGTGAAGAATGTGCCCTATTGTTCCCTGTCTGGGTGTGCAGGCCATAAGCGAGTGCACGCGTGCTGCTCCTCTTGCCAGGTCGTGGGAATTCATGATCAAAAGAAGCGAGGATGGCGGTACTTGGAGTGTTCAATAGATGAACAGATGGACGCACGGACGGGCAGATGGACGTAAAGACAAGCGAACAGACAAATGGACCGACGGCCAGACGGATTAACGGACAGACAGGCAGAGAGACAGACAAACGAACGGCCAGACAGACAGACAGACAGACAGACAGACAGACAGACAGACAGACAGACAAACAGACAGACAGACAGACCGAGAGACCGACGCATGGATGGACAGACAGACACAGACAGACAGCTGGATTGCAAGAGGGGCACACAGACGGACGCCCGGATGGACGGACAAGCAGACATACAAAAAAACAGACAGACGTTTAGCCTCTCTCTTCATCGTTCACTCCGTAGATACGCCGTAACGTTTTTGTAAAAATGTGCCGTGACAATTTCTTTGCTCTGTCACCTGTGTCTGTCTCTGTCTCCCTGGGACCAGGGAGAGAGAAAAAATGAACTCCAGAACACTAACCAGGTACTAGAATCCAGTTTGCTACCCAGCACCTGGGGTGGGAAATTAGAGGCAGTAAAGAGGTTGTAGATAAAGAGAGAGAAAAAACTAAAAAACACGCGCTCTCAGGACGAAACAAAACACACACAGGAAGAGCGTTTTAGCTACACCCGTTCAGAAAAGCCAGTAGATCGCAAAAAGTGCAGTAGCGCTTTCAGGGCCATCTCTTGCGAGGTTGCATCCTGACTATCTTGTAAAATTGTTTCCTCCAATAGAGTTTGATTTTCTTATTTGCTGAGTTCTTTGCGAAGGCATTATCATTGTCTACTATACTCTAGGCAGTCACCATGGATATAGCGAATGGTTTCTTTGTTGCCACAGTGGTCACAGGCTGCGGTGTCGGCCATCGCAATGCAGAATGCGTACGCGTTGGTAAACGCAACACCCAACCACAACCTATATAAAAGGGTTTCGTGTGCTCGGATAAGCCTTGATGGTGCTTCAAAACTTAACGCAGAACCAAGCGAGTAGAGTCGGGCATGCCTAAAGCGCGTTTGATTCTATTGTGACGTGGATTGTTTGCGAGCAAGCCAGTGGAGCTGTTATGCAGCATCTGTCCTAGAAAGTGTTAGTAGCAGTTCATGGCCATCTGCGTGGGCTGAGCGGGCAGCATCATCGGTAAGCTCATTGCCGATGATTCCGCAGTGACTGGGTAACCACTGAATTGTAATTTGGTGTCCTTTCTCAGTTAGGTATTGTATAACCTCTGCTATTTCTAGTACCAGCTGCCCGCTCAATCCACGGCGTAAGGCTAATAGTTGAAACTGCAGTTCTGCTTTTGAGTCACCGAAAATAGTCCACTTGCGTGTAGGTTGATCAATGACAAACAATAACGTGGTACGAAGGGCTGCCAATTCTGCTCCCATTGATCTTGTCGAGTGGGATGTCTTGAATTTATTCATTGTGACCATCCTTGCTATCAAGACTGCTCCGGTTCAGCTGTTCGGCCAAGCCGATTATTAGGCGTATATACATATATATATATATATATATATATATATATATATATATATATATATATATATATTGTTACGCAAAAGGAGGACCAGGACGTATACGGCTGAAGGGGTGCTTTATTTTGGTCGCGAAGAGAAGCGCCGGAGCGGCAGACAGAGTGACGATCGCAGTGTCGTCGCCCTCCTTCTTAATCCAGCTTGGGGCAGCAAGCATGTTCACCTTCGTTGTCTTCGCAGGCATGCGCAACATTATATATATATATATATATATATATTGAAGAGAAGGCACGACAAGTCCGGGTATTTTCTGTACTGAATGAATTCACAGATAGCACATTTGAAAAGGAAATTGTAGTTACTAACGTTTCAGCCGGGGCACCGCTGAAACGTTAGTAAATACAATTCCCTTTCCAAATGTGCTATCTGCAAGATTATTCAATATATATATATATATATATATTATATATATATATATATATATATATATATATATATATATATATATATATGTGTGTGTGTGTGTGTGTGTGAGAGAGAGAATGAGAGAATATACTCAATGATCTATTTTTCATACAAGAGAAGTACTGTGATCTGCTTAAGAGCCGGTGACGACAAATCGGCTTCTTTTCTGGACTCCAGGTATGGTAATAATATGAATTGCCTTGACGAGGCACCATGGAAGAGTCACAGGTCTAGCGGCAGGAGAGAACGAAGTTGGGATTTACTTGTCATGTGTGGTCACTGATTTTCACTAATATATGCGCAGTTGGTCCGCAAGTTCAGAGGCTTGGTGATGGCGAGGAGTTCAAGCAAGGTGTCGTATATGTGTCCTCAGCCCTTCAGCACCAATGTTGGTCTTCATGAGGTGGTCCCTTGCCATGGCGTAGTTGTCAGTGTTGATGCAAATTGAGGCAAGCCAAGACATATCTGGAGTGCTTGAGCATGGACACTTTGAAGTATTCGTATACTTGTTTTACTTGCATTGGTTAACGCAGGCAGGCTATACCGAAAGAATGCAAGAAAAAGAACCTTGTATGGTCTTAACATAGGAGCTGTGGAAGTTCCCCAATTATTTCTAGCGAAGAACTCGAACGAATGACACATGCCTGTCAATTGCTTTTTCATGTATAATACATGTGGACTCCATGAGAAGTCTTTGTCGATTACAATACCTAGGCACTTGTACGATCAGAGTTACGGTATTCTTTTGTCGTTCATCGAACGCTGTAGTTCTCTACTGGTTTACGCGTAAATGCCACAAGCGCACATTTCTCCGAGGATATTCGCAGACCTCGTTTACAGACGTAAATAGCAGCTTCATTGGCAGCTCTTCGAGTTCGCTCTCGGTGCTGTAGACGTGTTACTGCAGATGTTCAAACGCAGATGTCATCCGCGTACATTGACAATCTGAAAGTACTTGGCAGATGCTCATGGAGGGCTATTAGAATCAGGTTCAATAGCACAGGTTCATGTACGCCGCCTTGGAGAACACCACGGTGGCTGTATTGCAGAGAAGTGTCACTATCTTTGCTTCTCACCAAAAAGGATCACTCTGAGAGATAGCAGTGTATACCCACTGAAACATCCGACCACCCACTCCTTGCTCTTTGAAAGCGTCGCGGATAGCTTCATGAGTGGCGTTATCATACGCCCCTTTATCGTGAATAAGCAAAGATATGCTGAGACGTTCACAGCCTTTTTCGTGTTACACGTAGCTGACCAGGTCTTAAACGCAATCAATTGATGATGGTCCACGGCGAAGCTTCGTCGTATCCTCTGGGTAGATTGTTTGATGCTCCAGGTACCATTATAGCCGTCCTAGTGTATCATTCTTTCCATCAATTCGTCCAAGCAACTAGCCAGTGCTATACGGCGGTACGATGGCTGCAACAATGGTGGCTTCACAGGTTTAAATAATGGAACCAAACGGCTGCTCTTCCAGTTAACTGGGAGGGTGCCTTCTCGCAACCAATCGTTGTATATCTCGATTAGGGCACAACACGCACGCTCATAAAGGTGATACAGTGCTGTGTAGGATACCCCAACAGGCTCGGTTGCTGATATTCGTCTACACAAAGCCAGTGCTGCTTCAAGCTCATGAATTGAAAGTGGTTGCTCCATGCGGTGATCGCGTGATGTCGTGCCGCCACGTGAGCTCGTGATTATAGTATCTGCGAGCTGAGCAGATAAATTAGCACAGAACTCTGTTGCCATGTCGACCTCCGATCACTTTTTAGAGAGAGCTAGAGGCTTGAATGAAGACCACTGAATGGGAGCTGTCGGAGCCCTCTTACTGTCCTCCAGAAGTGTGATAAAGGCTTGGGGAGAACTAACGACGCCCAAAAAAGCAGCTCAGCGTTGTGATTATAGCTTGTCTTTGCGGCGCTCCATTTTCTTCTGAAGGCGTCTTGCGGTCTGTCAATTGGCGTCACTGTGACATCTGTCATTTTTTGTGTAGCATTAGTCGGTGTTCCGAATGATGCCGAATCGTAGCATTTGTGGCGTACGCTAGTTGTAGATTACAGCACTCCGCTGTATTTGGATGGTGTCGCTACGGCGTCTGTCATTACTCGTGTAGCATTGGATGAACGTGGAAATGCTATATTATAAAAAGAAAACACGAAAAGTACGATAACAGCAACCTCCACCAGATAATATTTCAATTACACGCCTAAAACACCCAGAAGACGCTAGCTTTTGGGACAGTGAAGGGACCTGCCGGTGGTTTCACAAGCGTCCACACTACAGAGCACGGATGCGTCATCCAGCTTTTTAGGGGCAAAGCTCCTAAACGCGTGGGTCTGTCCATTCTTTGTATGCACGTGGCTGCCTATCATTCCACCTTTGCAAACTGCCCACCACTTTGTTCGTGCAAACATCCCCACTAAGACCCATCACCGATCAACTATTTTACCGACTATAAAAATACTGTTGAAAAGTAGCTAATACGAAATCTAATAAGAACTTGTACTTGTATCCAGGTCCGCGTTAAATAACCATAGATTGTCCCACTGTGTCTGTCCCGTGTTTGTACGTGACCACTTTTAGTTCGACTTTCGCAAACTTCCCACTACTTCGTCCTTGCAAACATCCCACTATGCCCCATCACCAATCCACCACTTCACTGACCATAAAGCCGTTATAATGAAAAGGGAACGAAAGTGACGTACAGCTACCATTTAAAAATAAAAATAAAAACAATTCTTTTACAACTATATACAGTGTTTGTCGCGTCTTTGTTGATACAGTCGGTGATATTCGCGGATAGTTCACGGTTTAGCGGTGAAACCCTCCAGCGCTTCGCTCCGCTCATCATCACTCACTCTGTGGATATGCTGTGATTATTAAATTGAGCTCAGTGCCACAAACTACGCCACGTGCTACGCCAACACACGAGTTCTTAGAACAAGCTGCGCCACGGTTGTCATCGACTTCCTACACGTCGTGGTTTTGGAACATGGAGCTCCACGCCAGCTGTTTACTGACCATCGCCGCACCTTACTAACGAAGGTAATATCCAACATTTCACCGTCGTGTGAAACGAGGCTCAAGCTCAGTACGTCATACAATCCACAGACAAATGAACTCCAGAGCGTCCTAATCGAACACTTGCAGACACGCTCACTGAGTGTGTTTCTTCAAACCACTCTGACAGAGATCTTGCTTTACTGTACGCAACACTTACACACAATTCTACGCGCCATGAAACTGCCGGTTACTCTCTCTCTTTTTTTCTGCAGTTTGGCTGAGAGCCAACGTTACCTTTAAATACATTCGTGCCATCTGCCACAGTACCGAACAGCGCATATATCATTGACGCTATCACTTGGGCAGCGCACGCGCGCACGCGCCATCCCCTGTACTCGCCTTCTGACTTCTCAAGAGAACTAACGGCGTTTGTACGATCAGCGACACCGCAACTTGCACTTTTCGCCTGGTTCTGTGGTCCTGCTGTGGTCTCCAATCCGTCCAGTTGGCTTGTCGCAAAGACTGCTTTCGTGCTACAAAGGTCCATAGCGAGTGTTCCTGTGGTTACTACTGTGACATATGAGATTGTCCCTGTCGCCCCAACACCTTTTTCTGTCCAACAGGCTACCGATATCTTACACGTAGAGCACTTGAAGCCCTACTACTTTCCGGGGGACGTTGACATTATATGCACCGAGACGGTGGTTTTGCGCGCCGGGATTATGCTACTTGCGTGCATATTGATATTCCCGGTGACTACACGCGTGTGTGCCTGACGAGGAGGACGAAGGACTGTCTTCACTCTGTCACTGATCAACCGGTCCCGCCGCTGTATAAATTGTACGTACAGCTTCGTCAATGTGGCATCTCTTCTTTCACGTAATAATATAGCAACAACAATATAAATATTCGGTGGCGTTTCCCTATTATAGGCACCTTTGACAATACCAGAGAATGGTACTTTTGAAGTGAAATATTGACAATTGATGAGATGCCTCTTACCTTCACAATGTCATACAGTGTTCCGCCAATCTCATTATTACTGAAGCGTTCTCCAGTGGCGCCAAGTTTTGTGGTTGTAATTCCTGCAGGCTTTAAAATTATCAGAGCATGGTAGAATAGCCGTATCATATAGACCGCATTTCTTTCTGGAGTTTGATTCATTTTGTGTCCAGAAACCTGTGAAAGAAAGACTGTTTTGACGCCACCGTGACAGTGTATATATGTATGCACAGGAATGTCATATATGATGCTTTTGTTATTGCTTTGATAGTTCCTTTGGACTGTGCAGAAAGAAACCAGGTGCAATCAACAAGAATGTTTTGCGGATCCTACTTGATATTAAAGTCTTAGTTTGCAAAAGTTCAAAAGTAAGCTGAGCGTCATGAATCATTTACACGGAATTAATCGGCATGTTGCAGTGACGTACAAACTCGAATGACGAAGTCTATGTTCTTGATAGATTCCCATCCAGCAACCTGTTTCGTAGAATAGAGCGCTGAGGAAGGCCCCCCGGCGGTTGGTTTGTTGGTTCAACTTTTGTACACACAAATGAATGCTCATATTTTCAATTGTTTTTAGCCGGCCACAACTTTTTTGCCGGTCAATCCCACTAGGTTTTACGGCCAAGCATGTACAGTTCAGAAGACTGTGTAGCTGGGAATCTAGTTAATTATAAGGTTCAGTAATAAACCTCGACTTCTTTCAAGCCAAATTGCGTAGTACTTCACGTCTGTGGGTGCTCTATTGCTTTACTACCTTAATGTTTAACTCTCGTTCAGTTGAAATGAAACTTTCTTCCTTGTCAGTGATTTAGACCGATAGAAGAGTGCTACCAAACGATCGACAAAAGCCCCCAGGTATTGCTACTTTCACTTCTTTAGTTGATGTAGGGGTAACTAAAATGTATGAGAATTTATTACTAACCATCTAGTAGGCTGTACTCAACGCAGTAATGCAGTCCTTTTAGGTGATCACATCGTACTTCTAGACAAACACTTCTGTGTGGTATGTCTGAAATATGCAGTATGTCTGCGTGAATTTTATTTCAGCGAATAACTGTACTCATGTTCAATCTTTAGGCAATAGTCACCAATATGTGAAGAACGCAGTATTATGGTAAAGCCGAAGCATGTATTTGCGCACCCAACGCATTTCGGCGTAACAATATATATATATATATATATATATAACCGCAGAGCCTAACCACGAGATTGAAGTAACTAGAAGAATAAGAATGGGGTGGAGCATATTCGGCAGGCACTCTCAAATTATGACAAGTAGATTGCCACTGTTCCTCAAGAGGAAGGTATATAACAGCTGTATCTTGCCGGTACTTAGCTACGGAGCAGAAACCTGGAGACTCACAAAGAGGGTTCAACTTAAATTGAGGACGACGCAGCGAGCAATGGAACGAAAAATGGTAGGTGTAACCTTAAGAGACAAGAAGATAGCAGAGTGGATTAGGGCACAAACGGGAGTTCAGGATATCATAGCTGCGATAAAGAAGAGGAAATGGACATGGGCCGGGCATGTAGCACGTAGACAGGATAAACCGCTGGTCATTAAGGGTCACCAACTGGATTCCCAGAGAAGGGAAGCGGGGTATGGGGAGACAGAAGGTTAGGTGGACAGATGAGATTAAGAAGTTGGCGGGTATAAATTGGCAACAACAAGCACTGGACCGGGTTTAACTGGCGGAACATGGGAGAGGCTTTTGTCCTGCAGTGGACCGTAGACAGGCTGATGATATATATATATATATATATATATATATATATATATATAGTTATATATATATATATATATATTATATTTGGTAGATAAGATAATATTATATATATATAAGATATATATATAATAGATATTTATTATTATATATTATATATATTTATATATAATATAATATTATATACTATATATATCTATATAGTATATATATATATATATATATATATATAATAAATCAAGACGTTCAGAAGCAGTGGTTGTTATCGAACTGCTGGCTGTTTCTGAAAACTGACGTCGTAATAGCGGATCCACCCTGAGCGCTTAGGCATCCGAACGTCATTTTCTTTTCGGCGACAAGTACCCTGTGTATTCTCAAGTAGCTTTGATCTTTTAAACACGATAGTCTTCCTCGGGAACCTTCAACGCAAAAATGTTGATCTATATGTCTGTCCGAGTGTCTTTATGTCTGTCTATCTGTCTGTACGTTTGTCTGTTTGTTTATTCCTAACAGGATCCTAAACAGCATCAAAGTTACCAAATGATACTACAAACGGCCAACCCATCCGGAGCGCCCATCAATATTTCTCAAGGTTCAGCATTCATACTTGTGCGATTATCAATTAAAAGGAATTATTGCGCATATCTGAGGCATCATAACAACACGTCAGTACTATGTATGCGTAGTTTTTACTAGAAAAGAGTCACATAAGTAATTTTAAGGATCGTACCCTTTATAATGCTGCTATGGCTTTTCAACACTTGCACGAAACGGCAAGTGTTTGCAACGCTTTACTGAGACGACATGGTGGTGGCACCAACCCGTCGCCTTGCGCTCTACAACTTATCACGTCAGAGACGGGCACGCACGGTGCGTGCCCCGTTTTCCAGGATGACTGCCAGATAGCGTTCATGTCTCACGTGCGACGTGACTTCGTGTGCTCGTTAGCCCCCGCTACACACTCGAGGTACTCTAACGCAGCGCCTCCAGTATACCACTCACCGACTTTTTTTGCGCAGAACATCAAATAGACATTTTGTTCACTCTCTCCATGACATTTGCGCTGTAACATGCTGATATGGGGACAATTTTTCACGACATCACCCCCCCCCCCCTCCAGAAAACAGCTATCCTGGTGATTCAGGGGCAGGAGACGATAAAGGGAATGCAATGTGGTATCATTCGTTTGATAGGAACAGTCTCACGTCCACGGCGTCTTTGATCAGAGGATTGCGCAAGCGGCTCTGTGATGCAGTTTGGAGGTGACGTTGGTTTGACCGCACGGTAGGAGCCATGATACTTGAAGAAAAGTTTCGTTGAGAGGCCAGAGCTGGTTAAAGGGATCAAAAGCCAGACGAGGTCATCAGTAGAATGATGGAGGAGGCGTCGACCTATTGCGATGGTGTTTTTGGCGTTGCTGATCAGCACTAGTGAGTGAGCGAGCAATCTGGCGACACTCTTCCACGAATTGTGCACCTTGGGACGCAGTCGTTGACTCGGCAACATCAGGGCGGTATGGAAGAACGGTGTCCAGCATACAATATTGCTCGCGTTCGTAAAGGAGAAAGTATGGAGACAAAAATGAGAATGCAGTCCCAGTTGGAGTGGTCAGGAAGCTACATGCTCTGACAGCATATTCCCTATTGTCGTGTTGAATTGTTTTATAATGCCGTTTACTTTTGGGTGGTATGCGGTGGTGGTTCGATGAATGATGATGATGATGATGATATGTGGAATTTAACGTCCCTAATTCATTATAATATTATGAGAGACACCGTAGTGAAGGGCTCCGGAAATTTAAACCACCTTGGGTTCTTTAACATGCTTCCAAATCTGAGCACACGAGCTTACAACATTTCCGCCTCCATCGAAAATGCAGCCGCCGCAGCCGAGAATCGGTCCCACGACCTGCGGGTCAGCAGCCGAGTACCTTAGCTACTAGAGCACCGCGGCGTGGCCGGTTCGATGAATCAAGTGGCAATCCTTGAGAAGGGATTCAACTGCGTCTGACAAAAACCACGCCCTTGGTCACTTAGCAGCTCACGCGGGGAACCATGACGTAGATTTATGTGATAAAAAATGAAATAAATCAACGTCACTGGCCAACGCGAATTGTAATGGTGATGTTTTTGCATAGCACGTAAGATGATCGATGGCGACGAATATCCAACAATTTCCAGAAGGTGTTGGCGTAAGAGGTCCATAGAGATCAATACCAACACGGCCGGGCAGGGCAAAGTAAGGGCTTTAGTTGAGCTAGAGAACGGGGAATCGGATTGTTCCGGCGCTGGTAAACATTGCAGGACCGCACGTAGCGATGAACGAAGTAATACATTCCACGCTAGTAAGAACGGTGTGTAAGGCGGGTGTAAGCGTTGAACACTCCAGCATGCGCGCAATGTGGGTCGGCGTGAAATTAGGCGCATATATAAAGCACTTGCGGTAGACAGTGGTTTCAGACGGCGTAAAAAGAACAGTCGAGCCAGAGGAGACGTCACAGCAAAGTGGTACTAAAGCAGATGAGAAAGGAGGTATTCATGTGTCGGTGGCAACAAAAACTTTTGCAGGTGAAGGTGGCGATTCGATGGCAGCAGAGTCTCATAACGGTGATAACTCGACTTCGGCACGGGAAAAATCAATGATAGCATGATGAGTGGAGAGGAAGTTGCTGTCAAATATTATGTCGCGGAAGCACTTCGGCATCACCACAAACTCTACGGCTTAAATAATATCAGCTATAACAATGCGTGCCGTGCGAACAAAAAAAACCGAGAAGTTGTTGGCGACTCGTCGTACTCAAAACGAAGTCGTCATGTGGTGTCGTTACTTTTCTCAATCTACGGCAAAGTTGCTCATTCATAACAGACACTGCGGCACCAGTGTCGAGCAGGGATAAAACAGGTACACCTTAAACAGAGGCAGTGATGATATTAGACGGCGAAAAACGAGGTCTTGTAGTAGAGTTCGATAGCTGCGCAGTTCGTGCCTCTGGAACGGCGGTGTCTAGTTTACCCAAGGGTTGGTGGGAGAGCGTCGTCTCAAAAGGAAGAGAATGAAGCTGAGGGAAAGGTGACGGGCGTCTGTTGAAGGTGTACCGAGCTGGAAAATCATGCGTGGTGGCAGTCAAGTCATCGATAGCCTGAAGTCTCAATGGAAAGTCGTAAGTGTTAGACAACCCGTCGTCATGCATGAGAAACCCACGCCGTCGGCAAAACCGTGCTACGCGACCAGCAAAACCACAGGCAAAACATATGGGGCGGTTTTCCGGAGTGCGCCATGGGTTCTTAAATTGTGGTGTTACGTTTAAGTTACACAAGACGTTAAAGTTAGTGGTATATATATGGGCACAAGAATTGGACCAAACTATGCACATATATTCATGGGAATTCTTGAAAACTACTCTCTTGCGGACAACGAATATAAGCCATTTTACTACAAGCGGTTTATCGAAAACATTTTTCTAATGTGGCATCATAGTGCATCGCGACTTCTTTCTTTCACAGCAGCCTCTGTGAACACTCATTCGACAATATCTTTTTGCATTCGTATTTGCCTGTCAACATAAACGTCTTTGATGTCTGGTCACTCTACATAATGGGAAGCTTATAACTAATATTTACATAAATGTTCGCAGATTGGCAGAACTATCTTCGTTTTAATGGTAGTCACGTTTAGTAGAATAAAACTACCATTCCCTACAGCCAAGCAGTGTTCTTTAGAAGAATAAGTTCTCATAGATGCGAATTTTCTCGCATCTGTGAACAATTTCGAAGCGCGCTTGGAAAACAAAGTTGTCCATCCAGCATATTCACAGAAACTATCAAACCAGCCGAAGTGCTCAATCATTCAAAAATTCTGGGTACTAACAAAAGATTCAAGAAAGATTCACGTAGAAACCTAAGTTTTTTACTAGTGTGCTTGGCTCCTTATGTCAACCATATTTTAAAGAAACATTTCAACATTTTGAATCAGATTGAGTGGCTGAAGAAATCTTCACAGAACAACCACGCGTGGTCTACCGAACATCGCAGAACCTCTACGATTTAAAAACTTCAACGAAAACCATGCCTTCAGATAATGAAGATTGTCGTCCCTGCAAAAAACCACGTTGCGAAATGTGCGCGCACATGACCACTTCTAAAACAGTTGTAAGTATCTCACCCAATTTCTCATCAACTATCACTGGTGACTACACATTTGACACAGCCAATGTGGTCTATCTCCTAGATTGTACAACTTGCGAAGCTCAATACATTGGTCATACAGAGAATAGTGTCCGGAATCGTTTCAATAATAATCATGCAAATGCCGTCAGCCTCCCCAATCTACTATTTTTCAGGCATGTCAGTATGCCTCTGTATGGTTTGGATGAAACTAGCGCCGCCATTATCCAGTCCGTCTTCAAAATGAACCATCAAAGGGAAATAAAGAAATCCTTATCGATCTATAAACTTAATACTATTCGTTCAGGTATCGATGCAAACGAAGGAAAGGTCACCTGTCTCGCAATAAATTAACATGACGTTTCCTATCATTATTTTTTTCCTTCGAGCTAAAGTTTGTTTGTTGTTTGTTTGTTTGTTTCCCTGGGATGATGGCTCATACCCACTCAGGGGGATTGGCCAAGAAAGTGCAGTGCAGTTTTTTTGTGATCAATTTAAATACGTGTAATGAATTGGTATTATAATAAAACTAATGTAAAAATAAAAACACCAAAAAAAGAGCAAACGAAAAAAAATCAAGTTGATCAATTTTGAGATTTGTGGTGTTATGATTACCACTCAGCTGCGTTTACTTCACTCTGCCCTGGGGAGTAATAATTTTTTTTGATTGAAAATCACAAAGGTATACGCTTGGTTGCCTGAATATAATCGCAAACGGCATTGAAAGCATCCCTGTGGCAATGTCCCAAAACTGAGGCACCAAAACTTAGCACCATTTCCGCCGTCAATCCAAGGCCTATTTTCTGAAATGGCATAACTAGTAACCTTTTTCTAAGTATATCGTAGCGGCGACAATACAAAAACTAATGATCTAGTAATTCCATTTCTCCGCAGAATGCGCAAAGGGGTGATGTTGTCTGACCAGCTCTGTGTAGATACAGGTTTAGGGGAGGGGGACATGACATCAACATTTAGTAATTAAGACTTCGAGCTTTGTGGACTGACTCCAGTGGGGTTGCCATGGAAACATGAGGTGGTTATAGTCTGTCCATGTAGTTACTTTTTCTATTGTATCAGAGGAGATTGCTGATTTTTGATATCTTATTGCCGTGATATATTCAACATCTGGCAGTATGGACAAAACTGGCCCATCAAGTGCGGCTCGTGCTAAGGAATCGGCCAATTCATTTAATCTTAATCCACAGTGTCCCGGAACCCATAATAATCTCAGGAGTCTCAACTGCGGGGGTACTAATGTTTTGAATGTGCTTAGAATTCGAGAGTTCTCTGAAGCTGTCAGAGCTGCACAAACTGAAAGAGAATCCGTCATTATGACTGCGTTGTTTTGATTTGATGGAAGTTTTCGAAGAGCTAAAATAATCGCCAAGAGCTCCGCTTCAAAAACTGGAGTAAAATCAGGCAGTCTCACTGAAAAGGACCAGTCAAGCAAATCAGAGGCAATGCCTACACCTGCCTTTTTATTATTTACGGAAGCATCTGTGGCTATTATATTTTTTAGTTTCTGCATGCTCCAAGTAATCTAATAATATGTTATTTAAAAATTTGAAGGATTTTAATTTGGCGTTTTTGGGGAATATATCATCATAGTCAATAATAATATGACAATTCGAGTCATTAGTCTCAATTACATTTCTAATGTTCACATTTATACTTTGTAGATTTTTTTGTACAAACATTATTTGAGGTGTGTGAAACCGTGGCCAATGAGCAAGAAAGAAGGCGTCTGGGTTTGTGATAAAAGCATATTGAGATCTTCTTGCCGGTAAGCTATAAAACTTTAAAAATGCTTGTACGGTCCAAATTCGAAATCGACAAAGTAGTGTAGGCAGGCGCGCTTCCTGGTACAGTACGTTGATAGCCACAAATCTAGGGAGTCCCAGACACATTCGCAGTGCTTCTCGCTCCAAGACAACTAGAGGTTTCGTTTCATAAGCAGGGCCACCCGAGAATAATATGCAGCTGAATTCCATTATGGGGCGCATATAAATCTTGTACAACGTTATCAAGGTGTGCCTACGTAACCCATATTTCCGGTTACTTAGCTTGTGTAGTAAGCTTGAAGCCCGCTGTGCTTTGGTAGTTATATACTCTATGTGTGGACTCCAGTTAAGTTCGTCACTATAAATGATTCCCAAATATTTTATAGAGTGTACTTGCTGGATGGGTTCCTGGTTATATTTAATTGAAATTGAAATTGGTTCTGCAAGCGGAAACGCCATGAGCGCGCTTTTGTTGACATTTAGTGATAACAAAATCGACTGCAACCAAATTTCTAACATGTTAATATATCTTTGTAATTTAGGTTGTAGTGAGTAAATACCACTGTCCGCAGCAAAGAGTGCGATGTAATCAGCATAAATGTAGACAGTAACTTCTTCATCTGTTGGAATTGTGCTCATTAAAGTATTAAATAATATTGGAGATAAGACTGCTCTTTGGGGAACTCCGCGCGTTTGTTTAAATCTAGATAAGGAACATCCATCCTTGGCGCAGTAGAATTCTCTTGATATTAAGAATTCTGCCACCCCCTCAATAAAACATTGTGGGAAGTTCAATCTCTCTAGCGTATTTAACAATATTAAGTGCTCCACACTGTCATACGCCTTGGCTATGTCAAGCGTTACTAAAGCAGCGTATTGCCTTCTTTTACGCGCGAGCTGTATTCGGCTCTCTAAATCAGCATGGGCACACCAAATTGAGAAATCACTACGAAAGCCGATTTAGTTCGGTTTTATTACTAAATTGTCTGCCGTCCAGATACTTACTCGGCTATGTAGGACCCTCTCTACTAGTTTGACCTTGTTAGATGTTAGAGAGATTGGTCTGATATTATCGACTGTTAATCCTCCACCCGGATTTTTTAGTATAGGAATCACCTTTGCTATCCTCCAATCCTGCGGCACCCATGAGTTTTTAAGGAGTAGTTAATAACATTGGCGACGTCTCGAGGCGAGAAATTGAATAGAATTTTAATCAAGGGTACTGTGATTCCATCTTGGCCAGGAGATGCACAGGGTAAATGTTTAATCACGTTGAATACCTCAGTTTGTATAACTTCTTCAAAGTCAGACTTTGTCGTAGACTTGTGACAGTTGTTTGGCACTACTGAAGTGAATCTGCTTTCCAGACCTTTACCGATTGCCTCTAAGGTAGTGGTCATTTATTTTACTGACAGATTATCACAAGCTACATTAACTGGTGATGGCAAGATTTTCCGAGCTCTCATATATCGGAACAGTGCTTTCACATGTTTAGGCTTCGACAGGTATTCAAAATGTCTTTTGTCATAATCTTGTTTAGCTTGAGCTACCGTTCTTTTAAAGCCCGCAGCAATGAATTTATAATCAGCCCAGTTTTGGGGGGATTGATTATGTAAGAGCTGCTTCCAAGCTGCCTGACGTCGTCGGTGCTCTCTTGTACATTCATCATTCCACCAACGGCTATATACTCTTTTTGTGGATTCAACAGTAAATTCGGCTCTTTTGTAGGATCTTTTAAGGACTGCGTTTATTTTCAGTGCTTTTTTATCATCACTCTCTTCCGAGTGAAAAGCCAGTGCTGACTTTAGGTCATTTCTAAATTTAGTGTAATTTACAAATACTCTTACATTTGAACAAGATGAAATTATCGGACAAGAAATTTCAAAACTTATCGGTAAGTGGTCACTGTTGGTGCCACAGTCCAGCGCTTTCCAAGAAGAAGTAGTAATGGCTGAACTGACAAAACTTAAATCTAAGGCCGACCTGGAGTGATTACGTATAAATGTGGGGGTTCTGACGTTGAGGCACGTCAGGTCATTAGTCATTGTCCACTCCCACAAGCGTTTCCCACTAAGATCAGTTCTAAAACCCCAACTCGTGTGGTGTGAATCAAAGTCTCCAACTAAAACTTTGTCTTTGCACCACGATTTTGTAGCTAGATTCAAACTTCGTGTGTCTTGAACTCCATCCGGAAAATACATATAAACTAAAGTGAAAGGAGTGCAGTTGGGCAATGTAATGTCTACTGCCAAAATTTCGCATTCTGGCGACATATGTTTGTATGAGCATTTGACTTCCATACTAATTCTATTATTAATAAAGAGAGCTAGAGCCCCACCTCCCGATGGACGGTTTAATCTAAAAATTGGAAGTTATTTAAATAGAACAAATTATGTACAGATAGCCATGTCTCTTGTAATCCTATAATATCAGGAGCGAATTTAGAAGTCAAGTATACCAAATCCGTAGATGCAGAATGAATTGATCGGCAATTCCATTGGAGAATCTTAAGCGACCCTATGGTTTCGAAAGAGCTGCTTCCGCTATAGCTTTCTCTAAAATGCTTTATTTCAAGAAATCCCTCTTTGAAAGGCTCTCCTTTTCTTTCAGATACTTTTTGTTCTTTGTTTGTTTCGGTGAGTTAGTTTTCGTTGACACAGGGGATCTAGATCTCTTCAGGGACCTAGGGTCCAAATCCATGTCATCGGAATCTATTGTATATGCAGCTTTGTCCTCACTTACACTCTGTATATCTACTGCAGAGGGTGCTGTAGACGGAGAATACGATAGTGCGGTTTCAAATTCCTCATTTTGGCTGTGGACGCCTATTGCAGAGTCTCTTGCGGGCGGATAATACGATGGCGCAGTTTCAGATTCACCGTCAGGTTTCGGTCGTGAACTCTCAACATGTTGGGATACTAGGCCTGACTCTCCCGTTGTACCAAATATGCGAGTCATCTGGTTGGCCAAAAATTGAGATAGAGAATCGCAAAGGTTAGAAGTCAGTTGTTCCATGGCTTTTTCTAGAGCCTTTTCTATAGCCTCCGCTATATTCAGGGAAATCGACCCATTTATTTCCGAGAGATGTCGTGCTGCAACACTGGCATACCCCTGAGTTCTAGTCTGTATTTCCGCTAGGGCTTCTTGTCGAGAACAGCGCCTACGCCCTATAATTTCAAGAATTTGCATTTCTCGAGCCTTTGCTGAACAGTCAGGATTATCTGCACAGTGTTGTTCGTTGCAGAGACAACATTTCTCTTCTTTAGCTTTGCAGTAATTTGTTTCGTGGTTGTCACCACACACTCGGCATCTGAGTTCTGACCTGCATCCTTTAATAGTGTGACCGTATCGCCAGCACTTCGTACACTGGAGTGGTCGCGGTGATAGCGGTTCCACTCTGTATACTAGTGGCCATGCCTTGATTTCGCGAGGGAGATTCGCCCTAGCAAAGGTTACAATTACCGACTCAGTCGGCGTCTTCTGCTTCTCTACTAGTCGTGCACACCTATAACGGAAATAACACCAGTCACGGCAAACATCTCTAATACCTCAGACGGGGTCAAGTTAACATGGACACCGCGAACAATACCTTTCACACATGCCAGATGCGGGGGAATAAAGGCGATCACCGGATTGGTCGCGAAACTCGAGCACTTCAATAGGTCTTGGTCACAGAGCTGATCAGATGAAAAACATAGAATACCACCTCTGCCAAACTGGCGGACCTCTGTGATGCTGTGAAAGTGAGACGTCGCAGCTCTAAGCTCCGCCTGGATCACTTTCGGATTCTTCATCCGAATGAAGCCGTCATTGCTAGGGACGAGGGCCACAGGAACTGCGGGAATGCCGTTGCGTAGAAACTGATCCACTGGTATTTCCTGTGGCGGAAGTGAAGCAGACCAGAGGCAAGCCCCTGGTCCAGGTTAAAAAAACTGCATCTAAGTGAACTTTCTAGCGCTAAAAGCGCTTACTTAGCTGTAAAAGCACTATAGGAACACCTAATAAAGACAAAGAAACCACAGCCACTACACAAACTTAGGCCAAAACCCTAGAGCAAGCACGACCAGCTACTTGCGTGTTCGAGTGTTCCAGGCACGCCTTTTTTTCTCTTTGCTCTATCTTCTTCTTTTTGTCTCTTTTTTATTTATTTATTCACTTTATTTTTTACACTTCTGAGTTATTTTCACATGTCATGCCGTCTACACCGTACACCACATGTTGATACGCAATAAACATTTCAAATCTTTTCCAACCAGTATCTTTTTTTTTCAATGTACTAACTGCTGTACTTGTAGTTCGAGCGTGATTCCATAAAACCGGCTGCATTGTATTAGACCCACTTACTCTCACGAAGGCCGTGCCACATCTGAGCGTTCGTAACAAACTTGCCACGTATTTTTGCTACCCCTTCAACTTCATTCAATACAAAAATACCCGGACCTGTGACACATTTTCCTCGAGTTGTATAATATATTAATCGATATAATATAAATATATATCTATATATAATATATATATATTGATATATAGATTAATATATACATATATATATATATATATAAGGCAAACAAGTGTCTACACAAAGGCTGGATGCACGTTAAAGAACCGTAGGTGGTTGAAATTTCCGGAGCCCTCCACTACGGCGTCTCTCATACTCATATGGTGGTTTTGGGACATTACGCTCCACATAACAATCATGTATACTTAAGGACTAGTTTTTCCGTGTTTTGACACAGTAATAAAGAGACTCTAACAGACAATAATGCCAAGGAATGCATAGTGGAACTTAATAGAGCCATTTGTAATGTGAAAGTTAAGAAAGAAAAGTGGGTGAAAAGGTAACTCGCGTTGAGTAGGAACGGAACCTGCGACTTTCAAATAACGCGTTCGATACTTTACCACCGACCTGCCACATCAGCTATCCTCCCAGCCACTTTTTGGGTTTTTATCTGAATTCAGACGTGAGATTGTCAGTCAGCGCCACCTGTAGCCATGGCGGTGAGTACGGCCCACTCTTTGTGAGCCTGTTTGGCGACGCATAGGACGCGAACTTATTACCACCTGACCAATAGTCCCTTGTATACGACCTAACGGCACCAAGTCTGCCAGTACGAGACCCTCGTTAATGAATAAGACAAAATCGTTTATACCTAAGGGCTCGTTTTCCGCGTTTCGACAAAATATAATGAGATCTAAGAGACAATAATGCCAAGGAATGTATAGGGGAAGTTATCAGACCGAATTGTAATGTAAATGTGAAAAAAGAGAAGTGGGTTAAAAGGTAACTTGCCATGAGCAGGAACCGAACCTGCGACCTTCAAGTTAATGAGGAGCCTGAAACATTCCTCGTGCCTGAACACATAGAAAACTGTGCGGAAATACATACCAAAGGTAACGTTAACGTTCAGGTTAATAAGAACTGCTCTGTGAAGTCAGAATAGTGTATTGAAGTAGTACAAAGTAAAGTATTTGTCGACAGATCCCAGATATGCGAGACAAGTTCTAGTGTGGGTGCCGACATGGTGGATTTTGCATGCAAAGTCATAGGAGAGTTCGACCTGCTAGGCAAGAACATCACGGAGAGTTCAGGAATTGCACTAAAGAAAAGAGTAGAGTGCACAACGCAATTGTGAACAGCACCCAGGTACGCGACCTACCTTGTTGCACTAAGCTGCGCGCCAAACTTGCAGGCAATAGAGACGATACCCTGCCAGCAAATAATTGAGTCCGTGAGGGCAATACAGGTAACAACAAAAGCAAGAGAGTCGACAAGCGTGAGTTCCAAATGAAGGGTGCGAAAAAAGGGCACTAAAAAAAGGCGTAGATGGAAGTGGCGTAGAGTCTGTGGTGCGATAAAGCGCGAAACTCGTTTAAGGAAGGGCTCGAATCGTTCGAAGGCAGTAGGCGAAATGAGGCGTTTGGCATCAGCCTCGAAGAAGTTTTGCATGCGATCGAGCCACCTCACGAAAAGAAAAAGGAAATTAGCTTGGGCGAAGATGCAGACAGAGAGAAGGGAACACTTCTCCCGTCATCGTATCAGCGACAGGTTTGATGTGGCGCGAGAGTCCAAAGGTAGTGGTCCCCAGGAAGTAGCCGAACAAGGGGAAGAACTCGGTTCGCCAGCGATGGGCTCAGTGGGGTTAGGAGGCGATCCTAACCCATTGCTGGCCATTCAAAAGTTTCCTGGCGCCAGAGGAGCTGTTGCGATCGGCGAGGCTTCCTTTGAGGCGTGCGCCGTTATGTTAGAAAAGCAGCCGCCGATAAGGAGGAACGCGAAGACTCCCAGCTGTTTTTTTCATGATTTGGGTGGTGCATGGTTGTAATTACTGCACGCAGCACTGCTGTCGCTTGTGCCGGCGCGGAAATGCGACACGTGGCGCCTTCGTACATCTAGGCCTCGACGCCGAGTTTCCGCCGAAGACGGACCTTGGACCGCCATGCTCTGCTTCTCTGGCTGAGAGATCACCGATGCTCAAATGAACGCCAGATGACCCAGCACGTGTCAGTGAAGTTGCCTGGCTTGCGACCATCGTTCGATAGTGTGGGTGGTTGGCCCGAGCAGCGACACGACAGATTCGTTACATCCCTTTTGCTGGAAGCACGATTCTCCGGATGCGACAGCGTGGCCGGAAAACTACCTGTTTTGGAGTGTGTGTGCTGTGCGTGTGCGTGCGTGCGTGCTTGTGTGTGCATGTGTGCGTGTGTGTGTGCGTGTGTGTGCGTGCGTGTGTGTGTGTGTGTGTGTGTGTGCGTGTGTGTGTGTGCGCGTGTGTGTGTTTGTTGGGGGTTGTGCCGCAAAATGACCCTAAACAGTGGTGACCTGATTGGGTGAAAACGTATTTCCCCGTTTCCCCAGGCCTTGCGTCTAGGGACTGCGAAGGAACAAAAAGCGACAGTGTGCTCCTGAGAGGGCACCTTCGACGACATCTTCATAATGTAGGGTGACATCGTCGTCTAGATGTTCACCTTGTGGCAAGAAATGCTCGCTTGTAATTATGTAGAATAAACCTGTGTACAGTTGTCCACATCCGTCTCTTCATGCTCGGTGTCCTCCTCCCGAGCCTCTCGGTGCCGGTAATGGTAAAGTCCTAACACCTCCGCAACGGATAGCAGTGGGTGGGATACTGATCAATACCCCCCCCCCCCCACCATTTAATACTCCATAGGCGTAATAAATATTGATCATGGTCCAATCAAAATCAAAATATCCTACCACTTGGCCACACCCGTATTACAAACTTCAGTGGGAAACAACTATATATACGTCAGACTCTGGCCCCCCGCGCTGCGAAAAACGCCACCACTACCGCTGTCATCATCACCCTTGTCTTAACTACGTAGTGCAGAGAGAGCCATCTACAAGCGATTGTGCATAGCCCTCTTTTTTGTGGGTTTCGAGGCGCGATTTCCAGATAATTAAGGACTTGACGAGCTTCTTCCGTCAATCCACTCTCACTTCAGAGGAGTAGGACGCTCGTCAAAGTGAACTGCGTGTTTAATGCAAAAGATGTTTCAGTCATTTTGGCCTGCTGCAACGCTCAAATGCAAGCGAGCACCGCTTGACTTCGATTTCGAGGTAAGCGCTCTAACTCGTGCCTGTAATGCCTAAATGCGTTAATTTTCTATTCTGCCTTAATCTACAATTCCCAAAATGCGTTCGGTTTAGCTTTCTGCTTGCCAGGCTCTGCCTTTCAAGCCTTCATTTGGCTCTGGGAGGCCTACTCATATATTCTGTTTTTTTTTTCGAAAAAATAAAACGTATAATAATAATAATAATAATAATAATAATAATAATAATAATAATAATAATAATAATAATAATAATAATAATAATATAATAATAATAATAATAATAATAATATAACTAATAATATTATTATTATTATTATTATTATTATTATTATTATTATTATTATTATTATTATTATTATTATTATTATTATTATTATTATTATTACTTGGGCATACGTACATTAAGCAAGCGATGAAGTACAGTGGCGCCCACTGTTAGAAGGAACATGGAGCGAGTGAAAATGCTCCGCGAATTGCCTTGACGGGCACGACGCGAACTATTGCAGCGCAAGCACAATGAGCGCCACAGCCGCAGTTAACTGCACATCGTCTGCTACGGCGCCTTCCATTTCACTTTGATTTGAAAAAAAAACTTATGTTGCGCCCGTGCTTTGGAATTCAGGGGCTGGATTCACAAAACTCACTTACGAAAACATTTTCGCGCAAGAGAATTTTTGTGGCGTAAGTCAATTCACGAAACGAAAAAAACGTCATAAGAGGTCATCGTTGTCACATCGGCCGCTGCAATAAACTGCGCTGTGACTGCCCGGGAACATGTCAGCGATGGTGATGCAGTTGCTATATTTGCTTACATCACCGAAAAGGGCTCGTAAGTGGATTCACGAAGCACAATTTTGCGTAAACAGCGTGGCTAAGAGAAAATCCTAAGAAAATCCGGACCACTCATAGGAACAATGCGGCTACTTAGAACCTGCCGCCGCGGCGGCATACTTTGGTGCTATGGCTGGTTTTGAGTAAATTCACACCCGTGAAGGGCTTCCTGATGACTGCTGGTGCGTTTTTATTTTTTTCGGTGCTTTGAGTTTCGTGTGTTGTTTCCTTTGTACGCAGTGGATGGTATTGAAAACCACCGTTCTTCAATAAGTTCGAAGTCGCAGTTATTGAAGAATACCACTAGGCGTCAATGGCGTAAAATTATGCACGTACAGATTTGTTGTTGGATGAAAACGAATAAGCTACGTGAATGGTCGGTGCATTCGAACACGGCCCGGCACAGGATCAACCTTATTTGTTATGTTGTTGTGTTGCGCCCCGTCTCATCCAATTAATAGTACTACTCGAAATCCTTGCCTCATTGGTGAAAATTACCACCAAAGAGGTAATGGGAACACATTTCTTGCACCCTATTGTAAATAAAAATGAGAGGAACTTTTTGTTCAGTGGTTCATAAGGCTTGTGCTCTAGTGTACTTCGATTGGCTCTAACTGTCCAATGGGAACGATCTTAGAAATACAGTTGGCGATACACTTCGAGATGATCTGGAATGGCGCGTACTTTGTAAACAGAAGCGTATTAGGGGTCTGCGTGATTACGCAAGGAAATACAAACAAATCAAGCATTTCCATCTTCACTGCTCAGAAACCGATATGGACCGTTATAATATGGCAAGCAGTCGGGATAAAATGACCCTAGTAACCTTAAATGACACAGGAAATATGCAAACCTTCATGATTCTGGAGCAAACCTTGGCTTATTTCGTCCCTGCGCCAATTACCAGCCGTTTAACTTGGTGCACGAACATCATTCAAAGGTAAAGCGAGCCACTGACATGTATTTTGTGCGACGCAGCGACCACTTGATCTGATAATGATTGCCTTACGTAGGCGAATCCTCCGTCGCATGCTCTGATCAAAGCAGGCGACAAACGCGAGCAGACTACGGCTTGGCCGACAGGCACAGCTTGTGATTGGTTGTGAAGCAATACCCTCAACATCACCTCACTCCGTGCCGTTGCCAAAGCACTTCTTTCATCTGACACGCCTGCAGTGTTCGTCATATCACCCCCCTTGCACATAAGAGCAAATTTTGTCACGCCGTCAAAAATGCGCAAGTACTTTCTTAAGCTATGTTCACACTACGGTCGTAACGTGCGTAACAGCTCGTTCGGCGTATCGAACGCAACGGCTATAAAAAGCGTTACCGCAGTTATTCCGATACCTTTGTTCACATTTACAGCTACGTACATTACAATTTTTACGATAGGCCAATCATATTTGTCGCTGTAGAATCGACGTCACTAGCGGTCCAATATGGCTCCCATCAACACGCGAGTGCTGGCTGAGTTGGAAGAAATTCACGCTCAAAATGAGCTTATAGTCGTGTATTCAATCGCCCGAAGACGGCGATTGAATACACGCAGAGGGCACTTTTCACTTCCCAGACGGCACTTTTCACTTCCCAGAAATGTCCAACGACTAAACCACACCAAATGAAGACAGTACGGCAGGCAGCGCGGAACAACTTTTTACGCACGTTGCGAGCAAACAAAGCCAACCCAATCGTCACCGCGGAATGGCGAAGTAGCACTTCCCGCGCCAGCAGCTACCGCCATCGCCTCCGCGATGCTGCTGCAGCAGGGAGGACGGAAGTCCCGTCAGGTCTCGTGACCGGTTGTTGAAAACCGAAAGCTGATTGGTCATTGGCTGTGTCGTAACGGTCGTAGTATCGCAGTCGTAAAAGTTGCCTAGCCTTTAACACTCTCACCCACGATTTATGCGTTCGTTGCGAACGTTGGTACTTTTACGTTCACAGTCTGAACTAGACGCATACGCTTGTTGTGCTTCCGCTTACGCATGTTATGAAAAATCGATGCCTTACGACCATAGTGTGAACATAGCGTAAGAGCTCTCTTACGTGCTGCGCAGCTGTCGAAAACATTATGGCATCGTAAACATCATATCGGTTGGTGCGAATTTTAGCAAACGCTTCTCGCATGAGTACTCCAGCGTTCGACCGGATGCATTGTGATTTACGGCAGCTCTTTTGTGCGTGTAAGCAGTGTGGAAAGCTGTGGCAGTGCAATGGTGTACGGGGAAGTGCAGTGAAGCTTGTGTGTCGGTGTGTTTATCAAGCGGGGATCGGCGCCGGTCCATCGACGGCAACTAGCACTCTATAAGCCTGCAATGTGTGTTTTTGTGCTGGTAACAGTTCGTTCGCTCGAATTTGCCAGTCTCTTAGTTGGGTGCTGTGCGACATTTCGGATTGACAGCGTTTTGGCACGTTGCTTGAGTGACCCGAAGTACAGTACGTACGGAAACGTATGAACTACGCGCTGTGTTCGGTTCTTGCTTCGCCACTGGTTAGCCCGTACGCTTCTATTTTCTTGTGGGCAATCTAGTGTTCGGGAGTGAAACGACGTTCGTTGTGAACAGTGGTGCTGTGTTGACGTTTTCAGAACCCTTGAAGAAGCTGTGTTCCTGTGACCAAAAATTGAAAGACAGTGTTGATAACAGTTTTGCCCTGCGAAGTGGCGGTCATGGAGCTTGGCGCTTTTGTTTGTCAACTCATCACTTCTCCTTTTTTGTGATAACCATAGTCTTAGCGCTGTGATGTGATGAACCGAAGCTGCGAGATGCTACATTCTGTTGTGTATCGTGCTACTTTGGCAGCGCGTCTAGACTGTTATTCGGTAAGTTCTGTGTGGCAGCGAGAGCCCATGAACGTCATGCTTCCCTCCGGCCCCCAGAAAGAGCAAAGATTTCACCGGTGTCTTGCTTTGGACGAAGTTGTAGGCCAGTACTGGCTAACTACAGGTTTACGAGATCACCTGGCCATCGTTTTGCGCGGCACTACAGCTTTGACAGCAGCCGGTCATGGCCAGTTTTTACACTATATCAATGGACGTGTGCGCCTGGCCAGCCCTTTATTGCTGCCATCGGCAGCTTCCAGTCTGCAGATGTCCTTTGCCTGTTGGTCCTAGAGCACGCTTGGTTACTTAAGACACTGACGGCTACTAAATGCTGCCATCAGTGAGTTAACCTTGCAGAACTAAATTTGTTGCTATTCACGCAGTACTATAACGTGTGCAAGTTTTTAAGCCCATCAGATGTAATGTTTCTCTATGATGAGTTCAAGCATGAAACATTTACTGCTACTATTATACATACACATAATATGGAGAGGCGGGTGAAATACATAAGAAGGTTTTTTGTGATTTGATATAAATGAGTTCTTGTTTGATTATTAGGATTTGCCTGTCGATTTACCATATTTGATGGTTAGAAACCTATTGTGAATTTTTTCGGGAGCCAGATTGCAGTTCAGGAATTTATGCTACTTTGAAAATTTAGTTCTGTAGACGATTACCGCTGTGGCAGCACTATACTTCACTAGGACATATTGTGGGCATTTAGTATACGCATCCTCTTCACCGGTACATTATCATCATTATCATGTGTGGCTCGTGCATCCTCATCGTTGTCACGTAGCATCATCATCTTGGCTCATTCATCGTAGCTGTCGGCTGCCGGTTCCTCGGGCCTAATAAAAGGTAATCTAAACCAAGACTTCATACGTGGTGGAGAGTGCTGTTAGATCCCCCGCCATCCTCTCGACCACTCTACCCCCTGGAGCTACGTTCAGGTCGCCGCTTGGGCCAGGTGTCCGGAAATATGTCGCACCAAGATGAGGCCGGTGCTGCAGCCGTTCCCACTCAACCACCGCATGCCGCGCCTTCTCACGTCATCAACAGCCTCCAGCGTGAGCCCCATCCCTTCGCTGGTATGCGCGGGGAAGATGTGGAAGAATGGCTGGACGATTTTGAACGTGTCGGCGCTGCTAACCGGTGGGATAACACCTACAAACTCGGTCACGTGTCATTCTACCTCACGGGTGTCGCGAAGACGTGGTTTCTCAACCACTTCATGGACATCCCCGACTGGTCAGCCTTCAAAGATCAGTTTCGCCATGTCTTTGGTACACCGGCTGTCCGTTCGGCTCTCGCAAAGAAAGCTCTCGCGACTCGGAAACAGCACATCGGGGAGTCGTACACATCCTACATCGAGGATGTTCTTTCACTTTGCCGCCGGGTTGACACACCAATGACAGAATAAGACAAGGTGCGCCAGCTTCTTAAGGGGATTGCACCCGTCGCATTCAATGCCCTAGCGATCCAGAACCCGGCTACCGTTGCTGACGTTGCGACAACCTGTCAGCACCTCGAAGAACTTGAATCTATGCGCCTACAATCAGACTGTGACGCGGCCCGTATTACGACTGATCCAAACCTGCGAGACACGATAAGGGCGATTATACGTGAAGAATTAGAATCAATGGGATTCACACTACCTTCAGTGTGTCCCGTTCAGTCCTCTTCAACGTCATTGCGGGATGTCATCAGGGAAGAGCTCACGACCATGACCCACATGGCCAACCTGCAGCCCATTGTCTCTCGTACTCTACCATCGTTCCCGCACACCGCCGCCGCACCACCAGGCACCGTCAGCTCGACGTCCCCGCCACGAACGTACGCGTCGGTTGCTGCTGCACCTCCCACAAGCTTTCCCACGAGCTTTTCATCACCACCGCGTGAGCCGTCACCCGTCCCTCTGACTTCTCTCTCTCCTGGTGCAGTTAGCGCAAGCTACTACCCTCCTCATCGATCGACTCGGCCTACGTGCTATTATTGCGGCTATCGTGGTCACATTGCACGCTTTTGCCGCAAGCGCCAGCAAGACGAGCGCCGAGGGTATGACATACGCGAACGGGACTATACCGCAGGAGCCTTGTACCAGGGTCGCCGTTATTCGTCACCGCCGCGTCGGTCTCCATCTCCGCCAGCATCGGGTGAACTGCGCAGTAGTCACCGATCAACCCGACGCCGTTCACCGTCGCCTTACCGGCGCTCTTCTTCTCCTCTTCAGCCTGCTTCCCTTACTTCTGATCGGCGTCCGGAAAACTAAGCGATGCAGTTTTTGGAGGACAAACTGCATTCCAACACAGGACTCCAATTCCTTCAGCGCGCCCCTACAATATGATTGCGGTCACAGTTGAGGGAGTGGACGTTGATGCTTTGGTGGACACTGGGGCTGCGTTTTCTGTTATTCGTGCTGATTTGTGTGCTCGTCTTCGAAAAGTCACGACGCCTTATGATGGACCAACACTGGTTACAGCCCAGGGAACAATGATTCGCCCTTCCGCTCTCTGTACTGCCCGTGTACTAATCGACGAAATTTTTCATCATATAGAATTTGCTGTGCTATCCCCGTGCTCCCATGAACTCATTTTAGGCTGGGACTTTCTTTCCTTAGCTTCTGCGGCTATTTGCTGTGCACAACGTGTCATTCATCTTACTGACACGGACCACTTGCTCAACGACGAAAGCTACAGGCCACTTCGACTCATCGCTGCAGTAGACATCGAGTTACCACCAAACGAACATCAATTAGTGACAGTTTTGTCCAACGACGTCGACTCTGGTGACATTTTGGTCACTCCGTCACCGCGTTGCCTTAATAAAGGCATAACTCTGGCATCAGGTGTGGCTCGCTTCAACAATGAATCAACTGTCCTCGCTGCTACCAACACCACACAAGATAAAATTTTACTACCACGGGGCACTACTGTCGCCTGCGTTGCCGATCTGCAGCCTGTGTGCGTTGTGCCTCTTACCCCTGTCTCCTCTAAAGGCCATCCTGCAGATCATGCTGCTTCCTCGGCCTTTACAGCAGCCATCAACAAAGACTTGAATGACTCACAGAAGCAGCAGCTGCTTGATTTGTTGGAAAAGCATGCAAACTCCTTTGACGTTTATTCATCCACCCTGGGCCAGACAACTGCTACTGCACATCGTATTCAGACCGACGGAACATCCATTGTGCACCGCCGTCCGTACCGCGTCTCTCTAGCTGAACGAAAAATCATTGAAGAAAACGTAGACGATATGCTCCAACGGGAGATAACCCGACCCTCAACCAGTCCTTGGTCGTCGCCCATCGTTCTGGTACGTAAAAAAGACGGTTCCGTACGATTTTGTGTCGATTACCGAGCACTCAATAAGATCACTAGAAAGGACGTATACCCCATGCCACGCATCGACGACGCCCTAGATTCCTTACAGGGTGCTGAATACTTTTCGAGCCTCGACTTGCGTACTGGCTATTGGCAAATCCCCATGCACGAAGATGATAAAGAAAAAACTGCGTTTGCAACCCCGGACGGCCTATACGAATTCAATGTTATGCCGTTCGGTCTATGCAATGCGCCCGCAACTTTTGAGCGCATGATTGACACCGTGCCTGCGTGGCCTGAAATGGAAGGCTTGCCTATGTTACCTCGATGACATTGTTGTCTTTTCATCGACGTTTCCTCAACATCTGCAACGCTTGGACGAGGTCCTGACTTGTCTTGCGGGCGCTGGTCTTCAAATTAACACCAAAAAGTGCCATTTCGCCAGCAGATCTATCAAGGTACTCGGTCATGTTGTGAGCAAGGACGGAATTCGCCCAGACCCTGATCAAACTGCTGCAGTGCTTCGCTTCCCTCGCCCCGACAAACCAAAAGATTTGCGAAGTTTCCTTGGTCTCGCCTCTTACTTTCGGCGATTCATAAAAAACTTTGCCTCCATAGCCGCACCACTTCATAAGCTACTTGCTTCCGGTATGCCCTTTCAGTGGTCTCAGGAATGTGAATCGGCTTTCGACAGGTTGAAGTGGGCCCTCACGACCGACCCTGTACTTGCTCATTTTCACGATGATGCACCGACCTTCCTGCACACAGACGCTAGCGGCCGCGGTTTAGGAGCCGTGCTCCTGCAACGCGACAACTCTTCGCGAGAGCGAGTCATTGCATACGCCAGCCGCGTCCTCTCCGCAGCCGAGAGGAATTACACGATCACCGAGCAGGAGTGCCTCGCCATCGTTTGGTCAGTACAGAAATTTCGTCCATATCTACATGGCCGCCATTTCACCATTGTGACCGACCACCATGCTTTATGTTGGCTTTCGACACTCAAGAACTTGTCGGGACGCCTCGGACGCTGGATTCTACGCCTCTAAGAATATGAATTTGAGATCGTGTACAAGTGTGGCAGGAAGCATAGTGACGCCGACGCTCTTTCTCGCTGCCCACTACAAGCGACTCCACTCGGGGTTTCCGCCATCAATTTGCACAACACACCCTCGGAGTCCACGTCTACGGCGGTTTCCTCTCTCGCCTCTATGGACCAGCTGCCTTCGGACGACCCGCACGATTTTCCTTCTCGACAGTTGGCTGACCCATACTGTCGACGTATTATAGACTACCTCACTGGCAGTTCCCGTCCACCTAATGCAAGGCTCCGTCGCCAACTCTCGCAATTTAAGCTGGACAACTCGGTGCTGTACCGCAAAATGTACCATCCTGACGGTCAGTGCTGGGTTCCCGTTCTACCCCGATCGCTTCGGTCCGAAGTCCTCAGGGCACTTCATGACCATCCGACTGCTGGTCACCTTGGTTACCATAAAACCTACGATCGCCTTCGAAGTCGGTTTTATTGGCCAGGCATTACCACTAGTGTAGCTCGGTACGTCGGGTCCTGCACTACCTGCCAATGTAGAAAACTACCAACATCTGCTCCCGCCGGTAAACTACAGCCTCTTCCGTGCCCAGCCACACCATTCGAAGTTGTAGGCGTCGATTTTTATGGCCCCCTCCCAGTCAGTGCTGCTGGAAACCGGTGGATAGTAACAGCCATTGACCATTTGACGCGCTACGCCGAGACGGCATCCGTTACTACAGGTTCAGCTTCTGAGATTTCCGATTTCGTCCTCCGAGCCATTATACTGCGTCATGGTGCTCCACGTGTGTTGCTCATTGACCGTGGAAGGGCCTTTCTTTCACAACTAGTGAACGAACTTCTTCAGGCCTCCGGCACAACTCACAAGACTGCCTCTAGTTATCATCCCCAGACTAACGGCCTCACTGAGCGATTCCACCGCACTCTTGCTGACATGATCGCCGCCTATATTCAACCAGACCACAAAAACTGGGACGTTGTTCTACCATTCGTCACTTTCGCCTACAATACGGCCATTCAGCGAACAACCGGCTACTCGCCATTTTACCTAGTTTATGGACGCTCCCCTACTTCTTTCCTGGACGTCTCCTTCTTTACCTGCCAAGCGAATTTATCTCCATGCTCTTCAGAGGAATACGTTTCACGACTCGCACAGTGCCGCCAACGAGCTCGTATAAACACTGAAGCCCGCCAGCAAGACAGAAATCTAGTTTATGATGAATCGCATCGTGATGTATCCTTCCAACCTGGAGACGAAGTGCTCCTGTTGACGCCTGTTCGCACACCTGGTTTGTGCGACAAATTTCAGCCTCGGTTTATTGGGCCGTACACAGTTCTTGAAGAGACTTCACCAGTGAATTATCGCGTGACGCCACTTGTAGCCCCAGCAGATCGCCGTTATCGAACTACAGAGGTCGTCCATGTCTCCCGTATGAAGCCCTTCATGCGACGTTCTTTGTCCCCTTGACTTGCCGCGGCCAGGCTGGCCGCTTTCATGTGGGGGGAATCGATGTGGGCACTTAGTATACGCATCCTCTTCACCGGTACATTATCATCATTATCATGTGTGGCTCATGCATCCTCATCGTTGTCGCGTAGCATCATCATCTTGGCTCATTCATCGTAGCTGACGGCTGCCGCTTCCTCGGGCCTAATAAAAGGTAATCTAAACCAAGACTTCATAATATATACCGCGGTATAATAATTTTACATGAGGCTTCAGTTTGTTTCAAAGTCGTTATAGCAGATTTGGTCACTTTGACGAAGTGATGGCTTCGTGAAATAAGTATTAAAAGTGAGTGCTTTTAGTGATTGTTTTCAAATATCTTGTTTTTTGGCTCTTCACAGATCGCAGAGATTAGTTGTTTTAAGGTTCTGTGTTGCATCGGTTGCACACACTCGCACATCAAGCCTCATCATGACTTGGAGCACCTGTACAAAAATAGGAAGAACACGTGCTCCCTAACTGTGCAAGTCTTTGTCACTGATGGGACTGTTATCATTCAGTGTACCTGGATGTAGCCTGGAAACATGCATGGCAGCCTTATCTGGAAGGACTGCGATCTGCTTGGGAGCTTCGAGGGCGCAAAACTACCTAAGGTCTGGCTGCAAGGTTAGTTTTTCTTTAATACATACGATTAGGTGAACACCGCTTCCTGCGCACGAATTGAAAACCCAAGCATGGTTGCTTGCAGTGGATACCTGTATTATTCTCACGCATAATGCTTATTGAACATATACAGAACTAAATTGCAAGATAATTGAGAATGTTGAAAGTTGAAAGCCTGCAGCCTATGAATGACAATCCTGTCATCTGAGGCTCAAAAGCTCGTGTTTTTGAACTAGCACAAATAATTTTATTCGTTATTGAGCTATCAAGCTTGTGACTCACTCTGTGGATCAAGTGCTCCGGAAGGAAATAAAATTGGATGAAAATTGCCTGGCTGTTCAAATTTGCAAGGCGAAAGACTTATAGAACAAGAATCGCATGAAATAAGGCCAGTAACTGCATCTTTTACTTAATGTAACTTTTTCTCTGTCATGTCTATGGCATGTTTTAATTCAGCCGAACGTGTTCACAATAATTACAAAGTGATATATTTTTTTCTACAAATCGTAATTGACCTAAGTGTGCATTGTTGATCTATAAAGATGACGATCTCTGCGTTTCAAAGCCATAGCTCCTCATCTGTCTGTAGCTAGCCTACTTCAGCAGCAGCGCGATGCAGGAAGCCCGCAGCATATCCATCCGGCAAGACACTGATATCAACAATAATGGTGAGTGTTGGTGCCACCTGTAGGAGTCTTTTGTGTTTGTTGTGTATGATTATTTCCTCGGATGAAGTGCATTTTGGAAAGAGTTTCTTCGTTTAAAATAAAAGATGTCAGCAACAAACATACTCATATTCCACAAGTGCTTTGTGTCTTCAAGACTGCCAATTTGCTGCTATACGCGGTATGGTGAGCTGTCTATGTTAGACAGCCCTAAACTTATGAACATTCACTGTTGTGTTGTAGTAAAGTCTAACTTGTGTTTCTTATTGAACTTATTTGTGGTCTGCTTCTCGCACTTAGTGTAAAGTCAAAATAGAAGAAACTTTATTGGCCTATTAGGCCTGGAAGAAGTTTCATACCTTCATCTATAACATTGTAGTTTTGCTCTTGTAGCATAATTAAATATAATTTCAGTCTTCACTGTTTGTGTGTGCCTTGAGGCTTGTCACCGGCTTCTGAAAATACAATATCTGTAAATGTGAGCACGTATTTACCAACTGTACATTTTTGCATGTAGCATGAATGTAACGATGATCTGTACTTTTCTACGTTCCAGCAGTAACAAGGGATATGGTGCTCCGCGGTCATGAACAGTGTATCGAGAGCAGAGCACAGAGGACCAACAAGTAGAAAGGAACTGCCAGTGACTCTTCTCCTGCTCAATGTTTACGACAGCACAAAGAGCACATTGTGATGTCAGGAGCAGTTTGAATTATATACGTAGTAACATTCGGTGCAGCTGCAGCTTGAATTCTCAGCAGTGTATTATTCAGCAGTTCTTTTGCGTGCATTACAAATTATTTATATTTGGCATGGAAGATACCAAACTATGACACTAATTCAAAGGCTGCTGTAGTGTTAGTGTGCAAATAATTTTGAGCTCATTTTTTTAACACGCATGATAATCGAAGTGCCTGCATTTCTCTGCATTTAACTGCCATGAATCACAGCATCCATGGTCGGCAATGGTAACTGTGTTTGCATTCATTGTAGTACAAGAAGTAAAGCTATGGATGCGGTAATCTTGTACTTAGTCGATATAATACTTTCGTATACATTCATTTGTATAGCACCAATGCTGTCATGTGTGTACAAGCTCTGGCAAGTCAATCTATGTGGATTATTCTTTTTGGAAGGAAGAGAATCATCACTACTCTTATTATATCTAACAGTAGACTTTAATGCTTGTGTATTGCTATCCCACTGCCTGTTCGTACTTCAACACTATATTGCTATGTTTCTACTGTGTGAGTATAACTTTTTCAATGTATACTTTGCTCAGATAGGTTCTTTCATAATGTGATTTTGTACTGTGCAAGTGACTTGTCATTTATGCAGCTTTACTCAGACTAGAAATAAAAGTATTTATTTTAATTTATATGTATCGATAGCATGCATTTACTTATCTCTTACTAGTTGTCTCTAGAATTGTGTAGCCCTACAAAGGTACTGGTATACTGTTATATTGAAGCTGGCATCTTAAAATAGTTTGTTAGTGGAAGTAACAATGTGTTTATAACCATTATTGCTATTCTCAGATGGCTTGTGAAAACTCTACGGAAATGTATTAACATTTTTTCAAACCGTATGAAGGTAAATGTCCTTATGTTCTTTAATTGTTGTCCCTGTATTATGCAAATGGCACATAAATACTTTGCAGTTGCATAGTATTAGTTGTGAGTTTACACATATGTGCTTAGAAACATCGCAGTTGAGGCCAGCAGCAAGAGATACACGCAGTGCACTGAAGCGTCACCTCACATAATTAGTGTACAGTCTTTGCCCACCAGTGAACTAAGTTTTTTCCAAGCAGACTAACAGGCAGCTGTACGGAAACTGTGTTGATGTGCAAACTTTAAATATTTTTGAGGAGTGTTTTTGGGAAACGAAATGTGGTCTATAGCTGTCAATATAAACACTCTTTGCACCAAGGAGCTTAGTTGCTTATAATTGTATTATTCATGTATTGTCTAGAATTTCTTCGCGCTGTGCCGACTTTCAGCCAAAATGTCCTAACATGCTTTGTTTATGTGTTGTGAAGGAGCCAAGCTATGTAAATAAATAGAGTAATATTGCAGATATGTACGAAATATCAATGCACAACCCTTTTCTTTAGCATGACATTGTCAAGGGCTTTATTTTTGTGTTTCTTATAAAAACTGCTTGTCCCTGGGCAGCAGCGAAAACTATGCATCAAGCTTTTTCGAGGTGGTTTGAGAAACACCGAGTTCAGACATAACAGTGCTGGTGGATTTCTCTAGTAAGTTACTTTCTGTGTATTCAAAATGAGTGTATTAGAAATGTTGTTTTATAGCCATTCGTCTTAATATTTACACCTCAGTGTATGTATGTATGTATGTATGTATGTATGTATGTATGTATGTATGTATGTATGTATGTATGTATCTTTTGAATGAGAATCCGTTTATCATTGACGAGTAAGTTTGGTAATGATTTGGCTAAATTTGTTTCTAGTTCTTTTTCTTCTGAGCCATTATACATTTCAAGTTGTTTTTACTGCATAAAAGTAAATGTAACCTTACATAAAATATGTGCATTTGAATAAGTTGTTTCCTTTGCCAATGTACAGTCATGAGCGAGAAATCGGGTAAATTGAAACAAACCAGGAAAGATTAGTTTAGAGCATAGCTACTCTACATGGCATATCTTGTACACATGGCGTAAGTTGAATATCTCGATTTCTACATATCAATTTTAATCAGAATAAACAAGCTATCACCCGTGGTTGTATATGTGTGTGAAATTTATGCATATTGTGATACAGGTTGGCGATTACTATTAAGGTCACAAACCTTGTCAAGCTGAATACACATATTTTTTCCATGCACATTTCATCTGCACTGGAACTGTTGTTAATAAAAAATAAACTTCTGTTTAAAAATTTATTGTTGTAACCAAAAGCAGAGTATCTCTCTATGACACAAATCAAATTTCCTGTGTTCTGTTCGGCTCTGGACAATAGAGGACCCTATCAGCTGAACTCAATTAACTGCTATATATAGTTCATTTTAAACATTGACAGCGACATTTCACTGAAGCGCACAGCATGACAGATAGTGGGAGAGAAGACACAAACTAATCACTCTTTGTCTTCTCTGTGTTCGTGCTCCTCGGCCTTGCTGCATGTAATGATGCCCACCAAATTAGCACAAAAACGTGTCAAAGGCAGTCAACTGGGCCTCAAGCAATTAGCTCGCTGCATGTCCAGATTTTCTTCAAAAAACCGTAATGACTGATCTCTGGTCGAATATCCAAACACGTGAAAAGTATTATACCAGGTATGATATTGGTACTTCCGTACTGGGCACTTTTGCGATAAGAAAGTGTGGAGGGGAAAGTTATGAGCCCTGAATTATGTAATTTATGAAGGAGCATGGTACACGGCTTTTGGATTAAAAGTGGAGTGAAAGAAGAGAGCGTGAAAGCCACATTTTTAAAAAATAATTACCCACTGCCACGCATAACATCAGGCCGGGCAAAATCTTAAAAAAAAGTGATCGGTGACACTGCGAATCGAACCCTGTTCCTCCTAGATTGTAGCTTAGCGCTGTAACCACTCGCTCAATGCAACTTTTTTTAATGGTCTTAATAAAGTATTTGCGCAATAAAGACAAACAAAGCGAACAAAAGTACAATCAAATCGCGAAAGTAAGCGCTCAAGCGTTACTCATAAACACTCAGTGGCTGACACAGCGTGAGTTCCTCACATGGATAGTTCTTCACATCCTGTTATGCAAAGAAAAAAGGGGTGAGGTCAAACAGTTCTCTAAGATGGAGTACCAGTCCGGTCTAAAGTCTAGCTCGTCGCAATTAGTTTTGAGGTGGATAGCCATTTGAATAAAATTTGTGCTTGATGAGGTGGTGGGCTCTGCATTGCGGTCTTGCATTCATGTCTTTCACAAGCTGTGCATACCCATGAGGAAAAAGAAGTCGTATGGTACATCATCAAGCGCTGCAGGTGGAAGATAACGTATCGTATGATAATTAATGACGAAACGTTTTTTTTAGTGCTCGCTGAAGGACATCCCAAAACAGTATGGCATCTTTGCAGATAACAAACCAATGTTCAATCGTTTCCGCCACATCACATACATGGCAGTTGACAGACGGAATGAAAATACCTTTTCTTTTTAGCCGTGTGTTTACCGCCAATGTGTCCCAGTAGAGTTTTATATAAGATTGTTTTTGAATTCGATGGAATGTACATTTTGCGCACTCGCTTCAACATATCGTGGCCTGGAAGATTTCAGTACAGTGAGCGGTACAACGGCGATGGGAAGACTGTACTCAGTAGATCCTTATACAGCACCTTGCGCGATACTGTGTACAGGTATTGTACAGAAAAGCGAGCTTTAAAGAACTGAACTGCGAGGTTTCTTCTTGCAGGTTACACTTGTTGAATACTTACCAGATTTAATTGTTTCATCAAAATTCTCCGAACGCCCATGCTTGTGGGGATTCATGCTCGTCCACTGCAACAATGCTTGCGTTCATCTATTGCTATATATCTTCAATGCTTGGAATGACTGCAAATGCAAAAACGCCCGGCAAAACTTGGTCAAAATAACAAAAGAACTGTCAGAATGAGTTTGCCCAAGGTTACTAGAAGATGGAAACCGCCGCATGTCGCTGTATAACCATGCACTATTTATCTTGTACATTATTGTCATGATGTTGGGATAGCCGGCTCTAACCTACGCTAGCTTCTCAGAGTTTTCCAGATATTAATATATATATATATATATATATATATATATATATATATATACATATATGTATGTATATATATATATATATATATATATCCTTATATATTTATATCGGCCTGTGACAATGCTAATCAAATATGATTTCACTGTCACTTGGGTCACTTTCACTAGATGAATACTCAGTTTGTTTTCTTTATAGTTGTTTAAGGAAGATTTGCTCATTAACTCACAACTCTCCTAATTAGCATTGATTCGCACATATAAAGACAGTCACACTTCACCTCGCTTTCTGTGTGGCGGTCGCTCCCATAAAAAGCGTACTCCACTTTTTTATGCTCTCCAAACATCCGACGCTGCTTTGCGGAAATTTTCCCTGACGTCTGCTGGGCCAGAAAATTGTCTTTATTATCTATCGCCTTCAAGCTTTCGCAGAGACGAACGATAGTCTCTCTCTCTCTCTTTTTTCATCCTTTTTGCGCGTGTGATAACGTCTCTCGACTTCAAGACTCATGTACACGTCCCTTGCTTTGTTTGCTCACTCAAACAACGCCGGCCGAAATATTTGCACCGTGTTTTGTGAAAAGCATTAGCACTGAAACACCTCCCGGCAGGTCTCCCTCGTTTTATGTAGACACATATCCAAGTGTAAGCGTATGCACGTTCTCGCATTTTGGCTTTATAAAAATGCTGCAGTGCATGGAACCTGCGAAATACCGCTCACAATTTCATTTGATTACTGCTGTTCTATACTTCTGCACAAGTGGTCCGCATGCACAAAAGTTGCTACTCCTGTGTCTTGTAATGAGAATATTGTATTGAAGGCAACCTTTTACGTCTAGGTACAAAACACCCTAATGTTCACCACTCTACCTTGCTCGATTACACCGGATTAGTTGAGCAGCAGTGCAGTTTCATTAAAATGTAAGGTAACTGGTTGCGTTAAACAGGGGTAGACATTTGAGGCACATTTTCAAACATTACATGCATCGATTTATGCGTGTTTTCGTTAATGTGGTGCACCTGGAGTGTTTTTTTACTTGTAATTCACGAGATATTGCATGGATTAGTGCTTAAGACCATCAAGAAATTTGTTTTTTAGCTACGGTCAATAATGAAGCGTGAGCGCTTAGCTTTTGCCACACACCCAAGCGTCTATTTCAACGCGGCATCACGTAAGCGCTGCAGCAGACGCCCGTGGCAATGAAAATGAGATGCCGTGAACCATTGGCTATCAATGTATACTCTCGACTTTAGACGCTTTGCGTGCTACCTTGATATTATCGGCCCCAGACTTCTTTGTTTTCTTGTCATTTCATCGGCTATCGTGTGTTCTCCTCACCCTTTTAAGTGCCGAATAAGTTAAATTCGTACCCGGGCTATAATAATTCCTCCAGTTAAGGGAATTCTTAGCTAAGAAAATGCGTACCCAAGAGAAAGCTTTGTAAATTCGGCCCCAGACTCCCTGTAAGTATGACACGTCAATAAATACTATTCTACATCAGTTAAGAAATTACGCAGGCATGCTGTACGCCTAATATGCTAACTTCGACTTTTAAATATAAAATATTTCTTTCATTATAGAGGGTGGGTTTTAGAATTGGCATGCTAATGAAGTGAAAAATCACACCACTAACAAGAGATCTTCATAAATCTGTGTTTCAGATTTATTATATATACGACGAAACCAATACCATGGCTGCAAATGAAGCGGAGCTGATGGTCTCTTTGTTTTCGGAGACAATCTAGGCAGCAGGGTGTACTGTCGAAACGAGTGTCAAAGGCGAATTCAGTGTGTTGTTGCATCGCCCCCGAAGGCATATGCGGCAGTCATCATAAGTGGCAAAGAGTGATATTACGAACCCACAAGGGTGGGATCCAGCTTCAGGCGTTCCTATTCAGCATGAACTGCTCTGGAAAGGCTGTCCCTTCAAATTCCATGGAGAGGCTTGGGTGCAAGTTCTACTTTCATTTAATCTCAAATGTCTGCTATGATATTAAAATTTGGTGACTGGGGCGACCACTTTCAAGCGGAAATATTGAGCGGAGGTAGTAGGGCTTCAACTTTCTTCGAAGTAGTGCGCAGGTGGACGGTCGTGTTGGAATACAGGACGAGTCCCGAAGAAGTGCATCTTTGCAAGTTCGGGATGTGTCACTGTGGTCAAAATTTCGCAAACTTGTTTGCTGTGAACTTGCCGTCGATTCTCACAAAAGGTCCAAAACCATCTTTTGTGATCATGCCCCCGACACTTACAGTTGGCCTTCCACTTTTTGAGCCTCTTTGTAAGAACTTTGGCAAGTATTTGCATTAGGTAAAAAAAAGAATTAGCATTTGGGAGTTTAGACTAGCGATGGGAAACGCAAGAAATAAGGAAACGTACAGGTAGCTAAAGCCGTTACTTATTTGTTCAAGCTTTTTTCGGTGTTTAAAATGCATTTAGGATTAACCGGAGTGTCATAAGTCATTCTTAAACTTTCCTAATTCTGAACGGTTTCGGTGCACGTTAATAATCACTAGGTAATTAAAATTAATCCAGAGTCCCCCTCCCTCCCCCTACGATAAGTCACACTGACTGTGTGGCATCGGCTGTTAAACTTCGTAAATTATTATCGGCGTGAAAACGAGAGCAACCGGATTTGTCGAGATGTATGCATGCAAAAAGAGTTACACACTTATTTAAACTTACTCACAGTGCAAAATTCAAAGGGCATGCTGAAAGCACATTTCTTTCTTACAAAAAGCCCGTTTGGAAAATTATTATTTCGCGTAGCCTATCGGTTGTAGTTAGGGTGCCGAACGCACGTTTGCTGATCGTACGATGTAGTGCACGCGCACTCTTCTGCGAAAACGACTTGCTTCCACTAAAGTGATTCTTAAAGAGAAAAGAAGAGAAGAGTGAGCCCCGTAACTGTCTAAATCGAAGTGCGACACCTCAACAGTAGCTCACAAGGGATGGGGGTAAGGGGGAACTAAAAGGATAGTATTATAGGTATAGAGGAGAGAGAGAAGGATATGTGCAAGGACAGCGAGCGACGACATATGCGAGAGAGGAAAGATGAAACACGGTCACAGGAGTCCGAGGACGGGGCACCACTTGTGAGAGGTCTTGTTGGTTACAGGAGATGGCGTAGGTGTAATCCAGTCAGCCAGAGCAGCGCTGTCATCTTCGTAGGGGACCGGCGGCTGGAGGTGGCGTAGGACCACTCCAGTCGGCCAGAGCGGCGCTGTCATTGGAGATCACGAGGACACGACTGGTTGGCACAGAATCCAGCGAGCGACCTCCTCAATTGTACGTACGTTGCACAAGGTGTTGAATAAACTGCAGCCGTTTTCCTTTCTTATGAGCACGAAGAAGAGGTTTTTGAGAACAATCTTGCTCTTCAGACCCTCTTCCTGGCGGCTTCGCTTGACCGCTGTCATGGATCTTCTCGATTCGACGGAGTTTTTTTATTTGCTGAGCAAACAGACTTGGCTTCACGGCTGCCGCCGCCGTCACGGCCCAAGCTTTTTTTTTTCTGTCTTTACTTAAGAGCTCAGCATCCCGGGAGTATCTTTGAACCGACCGCAATATTTCAATGATCTTAAAATCTTGTTGACTGTTTCGGCATTCTTCCTGTCGCTTTTATGATTTTTACTTCTATAGCTACCCTTGAAACAGGGTGAGACAGTTTTCCAGTTCTCATTCTCAGGAACTCTGAACATGCTGGAAGGCATTGCTTAGTCAAAATGCTATACTAAGGAAATATGCAGCCACATTTAAATTCATAGCTAGCAGTGTTTTATCAAATGTGGTCATAACTTTCATCGCCAATGCCGCTGTTTGACATAAGATGCATCCAAGGCAGACGCTATTGATATTTTGTTACGTGCTCTATTTCCTTTTCTAATCAAGTGAACTTTCATGAACCAGTTCGATTTTCCGAGGAGAAAGAACATTTGCGGTTCGAAGCCAAATACTGGATGCAATATGAACGAAGCGCCCAAATAACCCACTTCAAATGCTTCTTTTTAAGCTTCATATCTAGGCTATTTTGAACAGGGCGCGTTAGGAAAAGTGGAAGGTGCCGTATCAGCCGACGCGCAGCCAACTCTGCCTCTGGCACTGATTGCGCTTGTGTCGCAATTTTTCACGCAGCGCCTGCTAAGTGGCCGAAAGAGAGCGGCCACGCATATCACGTTCTCTCTAACAGTGTCCGTGAGTGTACGAACACGATAGCATGAGCGGACTGAAGCTTGCTTCATCAGGCACGAATGACTTCAGGGATTATCGCATTCGTAGTTGCATTCTTCATCTATCTCTCACGTCACGTGCGTGGAACTGTTTAATTACGCATCCTCGATAGTTTTATTGATAATTGTTTTTCGTTTTTATATAGGTGAAATGGGGATACGTACCTGTGCACTTTGTCGGTGTACAACGAAAGTCAAAATCGAGGCCTCCGAGACTATTCCGCAAATCTCGGAGACTAAGGGCAAGAAAAACAGGATCGTGTTCCACAATATTAATTTTGCGATTTACTTGTATCACACCACGTGTTAGCACTGGTTAGTTAAAGCCGGAACATTCACTTTCAAAGCGTACGAGCGCGATGTTCACCGGGCATGAGACAAGTGCGCGTTGAACTGCTGTGCAGCACGCATCATGGTCAGAGGCTTCACGAAGCTTCATAGTCTAAATTAGCTTCTCCGCAAGGCTACTCAGAACAATTACAGGAGACATACAATATTACACTTTCACATGCAAGTGACGGAGGAGAACGCGAGCAACTCGATTACCCAAGATGTCCACAAGGGCACGTACAAAGTGGTCTCGCCATTGTGCTTCGTGCGACAGCTACGAGAATCGGTAAAACTGAGATAATTCACGTCTGGGACAATTCACAAAGCAGCAGTTGCGTCAACTGAGGGCTCTCTTGGTAGCTCGTGAAGCCATTGCGTCTGCTCATGTTTTCACCGTCGTTCTGCAGAGTGATCCAGCAAGCACTTCAATGTGGTGTGGTGGCGTGCCCCACAAGCGGATAGAGATTAGTAACTTTTGTTCTGAGTGTTCAGTGCGCAAACACACTTCATGTGTAGCTCAATCATAGCTTCGAACTCGCTACTTGCGCAGCCAGTTGTGCAAAGGAGTCGCACTTCGGTCTACACAAAACTGTTCCGAAAGGTGGTGCTATGTGTTGTAAAAATCCAGAGCATTGCGTGTAAAGTGAAGTCATGGTAAGGCAATATCCAGCGTCGTTCCAGTGCCGGCTACCAGCTTTCATTTTAGTGAAGTATGTATTACAGATCTGCTCACTCGCACAGCAAACTATAATAGTCAAGCGCCGGTCGACCCTGAATGAATTCACCGCAGACCGCTACTCATAATTCGCCCGTTGTTGCAATGTAGCATGCTCTTTTTTTGACAAAGGTAACGTATGTGCTTCAACGTGTGTAACCGTATAAAACATCAGATCAAAAGCTACCTTTTTCGCGCCAGTAAAATGTTCGTGCTTAGTAAGCTTTGGGTGTACCCGCAACTCCCGAATTTACAATAGGACGTCGACCTTGACCCTGATGCCTGGCTCTAAAAATAAGAAATAACAGACATCTCCTCGTAGTGAATTATGATGAGTGGGTGCAGCAGTGGGAATCCTATAAACGAGTTACCTTGTGTTGCCTTCGATTTGCCCCATGTGATACAAAATGAGTGGCATTAAGGGGCTCAAAGAGTCAATGGTGAAGCTTCATACAAGCTGCATCATGCCTACGTTGAGTTCGCCGACTAGTATAAAGGAATTGCGCTTGTAGGTGTCTTCTATTGTTTCGTCACAGTTATGATTACCATAAGTCTGTTGTTGAACCTTGTTTTTTTGCGCTTCACATTAGCAAACGTTACCCGAGAGCTACTCCATGTATTGTAGCCGTGTAAACGACACTAAAAAGCTTCACATTTAGGATGCCTTGCTCCTAAAATGAAAATTGCCACCTAGGCCACTGGCTCCCTGACTGCTTTGCTTGAAATCAATACTCACACATTGACTGATCTGGCAAAATTTTTAGTTATAATGCCATGATTATGGTCAAACAGGGGAGTGGTTTACAGGCAGGCGTTGACCCGACTAAGCATTTATTTCAACAATACTTGTCATAGGGAGCGGGGGCATTAGGTTGACAGCCCAATTTATTAGGAATTTCATGTGAATGGCTACAGTAGCAAGAAGAACGTATCCGTGAACTTAGTAGGTTCGCCGGCTCGCTACGGAGTAGTGATTATGGACTATTCGTGAAGTTTCGCACATAAACAATTTGCTGATAATGGATGGGGTTCAACGCCCCAACACAACCACATGACTATGAAAGATGTAGTGGAGGGCTTCCAATGTTTAGGCCACCTGGGCTTCTTAAACGTGCACCTAAATCTAAGTACTCCAACCTTCAGCATTTTCGTTTCACACGTGTACCACCGGCGTGCCTGAGCTCGCTTTCGACAAGGGTCCTTGCCACTCGTGGACTGCCACCTCTTAAAGACAACGTTAACCTACAAGCAGTGAGACTCAGTCTTCTAACCCAAATCGAGCATTCGACTGTTAGGACATGGGTTTTAGTTAAAGTGCGTTTGATTCCCAGAATCTTGGTATTCTATGATCCTGCCTAGAGTCACTTGTATAAATGTTGCTTGAAACGTAATCGTGCGTCTTCGCTGGTCATTTGTTGCGTTGACCAACCACACGCAAATGAGGCAAACCCTTCATTGTTGAAAGAAATTTTCGAAAGAAGCTATTTTGTGGATAAGTGCACGTTACCGATAGCCTAAAGAAGTCAGCTGATTTCCGAGAAGCACATGACAGTGAATTGAGTTCGGCTGAAAAACGCGCAAAGTTCATGACGCATGCACTTGGTCAAAGCAAAATTTGACGAAAGGCACTTCCACCCAAGAAGAATATTATGTGTAATTCTCAGGTAGATGTCTCGTTTCCTCACAGCATCGCATTTAATGCTTTAATATACATCTTTTCAGCCAATGAGGCAATATATTTGTACTGCACATCTTTGTTCACATGTCACTGTACCGTATCAACGTATTTGTAGTAGCTTCCTTTTCGGGACTCTAATGTATGTTAGCTTGTTTGTTGTTCAATTACTTACCGTATATTGATTTAATCAATCAACACGAGATTACTTTGTTCATTGCAAATGTAACAACTGCTGTTTTTTTTTCTTCCATTTCCTCTTCTGGTGGGATTTTCTAGGTATTCTCTTTCCTCGAACCTACTATTGGGCTTCGGCTACAGGTCTGATAAGTGCTTGTTATCAGTATATACAACGGTTGTACCAAAAATAAGGTTCCTGTATTTTTTACAAATAGAAAGCCTCTCTATTGTTCCTCTATTCTATAGACCAAATGCGCACAGTTTTGTCTATGTTTTCAACACTGTTTCCTTTTTTTCTAAACACTTTTAAAGACGGTGCTTCAGTTTTTGTACTATTAAGAGAAAGAAGTCTCTCGCCAACCCACTGAGGAAGGCTGTGACCACTGCTTGAAATTCATCGTCGCTTTTGAAGCGTGGTGTCGGTGAACCAGAGTGACGTCCCTTATTGTTAATATCGGGAATGTTATGGAACACCCCCGTTTCATGCTCAATTGTGATAGAGTCCAACAACTTTGCCTTGTTGCCTTCCTGCAAGAAAAATGGGCCTCTCTGACACAAGAAGAGGTTGCCCTCCTGCAACAATGAGCGATTGCCTCCCTGCATCATTAACGGACGTGCTGAACAGACATGCAGTCTTCACAATAAGCCTCAATTCGTTGCCGATGAATCTCCACTGGCAGTAACTTCCTTGCGTGGAGGAAATAGAGAACTGCTGATACCTCGCACCGAGCGGGAGTGGCAATAAACACTTTAATGTCTGACGGCTGCAAAGCAAACACTGAGCAATGTAGGGAATCGCAGACGAGTAAACTCTGAAAAGAGGGAGCGTATGCGGACAGCACTATTTTCGGGTTATTTTTAACACCTTCCTCGAGGGTACAGCCAAGTAGAAACCGTAATTTTGGTACAGTCCTCCAAAAACTTGGAATAACTATTTTGATTTCTTTTAATTTCAAAAACGGAACGGTACAACAACTTCGCGACATACATAACACTTGGATGACGCCTAGGGTAGTGCAGATCGTGGAAACTTTGAACGAGGTGAAATTTAACTGTTTGCAAGAATGGGCCACTAAGTTGAGTGGTCGCGAACCACCACTGAGGAAGATTGCAAGAAGGGAGAGCGCTGGTTTGCAAGAAGCTATAAACACGTCACTTGAGCCTAGAGAACTTAAGCGAAACAAAAAGAAAACAAGGTGTCTTTATATACGGACTTGAAGACGAAGCTATCAGGTATCTGCAATAATAATTTTCGCACCGTACCTACCAGTGACGAGTGCGTAAGGTTTCTTGTCATCGAAAACAATCCTTCTCTTTACGCTAAATGCTCACTAACTGTTCTCGAAGGTCTCTCAAATTCAGTTGTTTTGAACAAAGGGCAACTCCGATCACTTCCTTAGGGTAGCGCTGTGACATCGTTCTGGTAGCGAAGCTAGTTGTGCAAAAACTGTCATTGAGAGCATACGCCAAACACTTTATCGCATGCAGTGACCAACGCAGTATCATCGCTTCACTGACATTTTCCTAGCTGGAAGCACAGGCTGACATTAACACATGTGAGAATGACCACACCGCAAAAACTGTCTCGCGCTTGGTGCTTCCCACAGCAACCAATGTTGTGTTGAAGAACTTCTGCAGGCTGATAATTGACAGCACCCCAGAAAATTTGCAGAAGGCTGCCGCGCGCAATGAGCTAGACTGAAGAAAAAGTGATGTTTTAAAGGAATAAAGCTTATCTGTGACAGTGCTTTCTTCTTACGAGAGTAAAACTGCATAAAGAATGCTTAATATGTGCCTGAGAAAGCTTCTCAAATAAATGACATAGTATTTAGTACCCATCACTGACTATTACAACACCAGTAGAAGCGAGCGTGACGCTCCGGATTGATTGATTGATTTGTGGGGTTTAACGTCCCAAAACCACTATATGATTATAAGAGACGCCGTAGTGGAGGACTCCGGAAATTTTGACCACCTGGTGTTCCTTAACGTGCACCCAAATCTGAGCACACGGGCCTACAACAGTTCCGCCTCCATCGGAAATGCAGCCGCCACAGCCGGGATTCGAACCCGTGCCCTGCGGGTCAGCAGCCGAGTACCTTAGCCGCTAGACCACCGCGGCGGGGCGACGCTCCAGAATACCGGAGCGCAGCGCCCGGACGGGCTCACAGAGTGACATCACGCAACCATCGAAAATGCCTTAAAAGTCTAGGGTGTGTGTTGGTATGTGCCACAGCTAATAGGTTATGAGGAGCAAGCTTTTAAAAACGATAGTCTTTCTTGGGAACCTTCAGTGGAAACATTTCGGTCTGTCTGTCTGTTAGTCTGTCTGTACATTTGTCTATTCGTACGCTCTTAACACTACCTCAAACGGCCGACCCCGTCCCCAGCGCCGAAAATATTGCTCAACGTTTAGCGTTCATACTTGTACGACTGCCAAAGAAAAAGCAATCATTGCGCATATCTGAGGTACCATAACAACATGTAGATGTTTTGTATGTGTGCCTTTATACTAGAGAAGGCACACAAGTAATTTCAAGGACCGTAGCGTTAAACACGCTGCGCCGGCAGTGCAACGCGATGCTGAATAAGGCAAGTGTTACCAACGCTTTGTTAAAACAACACGGTGGTGGCACCTGTCCATCGGTTTGCGTTCTACACCTTATCACCTCCAAAAATGGCACGAGTATTTCTTCGTGGGCGCGCATGCCTTGCTTCGTTTTTGGAGATAAATGCCAGATGGCGCTCGTGCCTAACTAACGTGCCTCGATGCGCTCGTTCGCCTCCACTGCACGCTCGAGGCACTCCAACGCAGCGCCTCCACAATACCATTCACTGATTTTCTTGCGCAGAACATCAAATAAACGTTTTGTTCACTCTTTCAGGACACAAAACTATTGTCTTTCGACGACATTTGCAGAGTAACATGCATATAGGAGGCAATTTTTTTAATGTAAGATCTGGAAAACCCCCTCAAGTTTTCTATATCGTTTGCGAATTGTCCGCGATGCGAACACACGAAGACACGGAAGAACATACATCAAGTATGGCTGAACCAAAACACTCCAAAAATATTTCTAGCTACGCTACTGCACTGCTACTGCAATGCAGCCTAACTTTATGGCATTAATTACTCAGCATTACTGGTAAATACTAGATGCGTGACCAACTCTGAGGCCCAGAGCGGTTGGATCAGATAGTCGGGCGAAAACTCCACTGCCATGTGGAGTGCGGCCATGAGAATTGTGATAAGTAAGCCCCCCTTGGCCGTCGAGTGCAGGGGCACAGGGGGGTAGGCGTGCACAACTTCAGGAACGTGAATTCCAATGGCGGCAGCATAGAAAAGGTTCTAGGCAACCGGGTGGTGGCTGCAATGATTCCTTGGAGGGTGGATATGTGGGGTTTAACGTCCCAAAACCACTATATGATTATGAGAGACGCCGTAGTGTAGGGCTCCGGAAATTTAGACCACCTGGGGTTCTTTAACGTGCACCCAAATCTGAGTACACGGGCCTACAACATTTCCGCCTCCATCGGAAATGCAGCCGCCGCAGCCGGGATTCGAACCCGCGCCCTGCGGGTCAGCAGTCGAGTACCTTAGCCACTAGACCACCGCGGCGGGGCAATTCCTTGGAGGGTGACCGAAAATTTATGTGCGGTGCTTGCGCGAGAGTGAGGGCCTCAATACGTGGAATCGGTGCGGCCTTCTCGTTGCGAAGCTTCTGGACGCGTCGCTCCTGTTGCAAGCAATCGCAGCTAATTTCTGTGTGAAGGCATTTGCCCCCCCCTCCCCGAACAAATATCTTCGCTATTCAGTCACGCAGTCAGGCAGTGCGTGAGGCCCTCCACGGCGCAAAAGAAAAGCAATCCTTTGTGTGGTTGGTGACATCAGTGTGGCCAAAACAGCCACAGTGCGATGGTAGGGCTGGGCCCGAGAAGAGGGCTTACCAAGCGGTGCTATTTATACAGTACGATGTCAGCAAGAAATTTGGACCCGCTGAAAGACACGAGATTGTTGTGGCTGATACGGGTACACTCCAGAATGGGGAGCCGCGACGTAATGCTTGCACGGATTTCTTTCTCAATACTGAAGTAACGACGTTGTAATCAACCGCATCGCAACTGATTGTTGTCGCTTTTTTTTCACGGACACACATACAGGCAATATCGAAGGTCGCGAGAAAGGTTTCAGAATCCTGAATGTGTGCGAGACAGCTGGAGATGGCTTACTGTGAAAGTAGCCGGAAGGACGCTGTCTTCAGTAAAACGGTAAAGGACCGTGATCACTTGAATGCGACGGGGAGACCGGATTATGCTTGCACACGGGCTGTGACAGGTTTCTCAACGTGCTCAGGTTGTGGCTTCGGGACTGGGACGAGCTCTGTGAAAAGTGCTGTGCCGCTCGAGGCTCCCGTATGCAGGCAGGAAGAAAGTGTTCATTAGGCTATAGCTGGCCCAAAGCCCAGCTTGGCCTAGAAGTGAAGCTGGTTACCGGTGGCAGTGGGGATTCCTGCGAGAAGGTGAGCTGAGACTTGGTTGGTCGGCTGTTCTTTTTTCACTCCCTCGCTCTCAGGAGGAAATGTAAAATCAGGGAACAATAAAGGGGATTGAGGGAGCGGGGTGCAGTAGATATGCCTTGGAGTGGGTCCTCCCTATCTTAATATTGCACCAGAGGAGGAGGATGGTGGTGTGCTGACAAAGTGCTGAAAGGGCCATCGGCACCTGGTGGTACAGCTTCGGCATAGCGAGTGGTGGACGTCGGAGAGCGGCAGCGTAGCTCACAGGACGCTGCTCAGCATCAGGACTAGCCGTAGACAACGCTTGGTGGAATTCGTCACGTACGACTTCAGCGATCGACGCGATGGGATTTTCAGCAACCGGATTCCGCAACCTCTGCAGTTCCTCGCGAACTATCTCTCTAATCAAGTCTCGCAAGCAGCTCTCACTCTCACACCTCATGGCGATAGCATTGATTGGGACATTGCAAGACATGCGGTCATATTGCCTGCAGCGTTGATGAAGCACGTGCTCGATAGTCATAGCCTCCTTAATGAAGTCAACCGCAGTACTTGGAGGGTTGCGCAGTAGCCCGGCAAAAAGCTGTTCCTTGACACCGCGCATGAGGTAACTCAACTTTTTATCTTCCGTCATGTGCGTGTTAGCTCGTTGAAAGAAACGAATCATGTCCTCGGCAGAATTGCAACGGTTTCGTTTGGTTTTTGAACCCGTAGCTCCAATAACTGCTGCGCACGGTCCCTTCTATCAATATTAACGAAGGTATCGATGAACTTCTGTCGAAAGTCGGGCCAAGCTGACAGATTGCCTTCTCTATTCTCATACCGAGTACGGGCACCGTCGTCCAGGTAGAAATAGGCGCGTGAAAGCTTTTCCTGTTCCGACCAATGATTTACCTTGGCAACACGCTTGTAGTGGTCAAGCCAGTCGTGAACGCCTTCATGGGCACCGCCACTTAAGCTATCGAGAACGAGGGGTTGAACGAGGGTCACCTGAGATGGGTGCGTCGGAAAGCTGCCTTGGGGCACCTTTTGCGGGCTTGCGTTGACCATTGGTTGAGGTGTGCGGTGCCTAGCAGGTTCCGGCGAGTGAGTCAGCTCCAGCGCGAGGCCTCGCAACTGTCGTCTGGAGCGATGGACCGGTGTTTCAACAAATTACAATGCATCTGGACTCGATGAGCGGCTCCCAGCGGGCGTGTGGAGCATCAGACAGGGTGTCGGCCCAGCACCTCCTCCAGTGTCGCGGTACAACGCGAATAAAACACAGATACACCTTGGGATGACGAAAGCAGCGTGTCCTCAACAGCTGAGCCACAAGATCGTCTTCTTCGGCCTCGAGAGAAGCTAGAGGCCCACTACCTTGTGCCCACTAAATGGCCCATCATCATTATCGTCCACACGTAGACACGCGTCAATATTTTGTTCTGTCTGTCTGTCTGTCTGTCTGTCTGTCTGTCTGTCTGTCTGCAGATACGGCCCGATTTGTTCCGCAGATACGGCCCAATACTTGCAGATACGGCCCAATTTAGGTTTTCAGAACGTGTTGCTTCTGCATATATTGTTTACGAGATCTTTAGGTTCTAATTTTCTCAGACTTTCAGTAACATAACACATTATTTTGAAAATGTTTCTCAGTTGAATGCGCCCAAGCCAGCAAGTCATTAGATGTGACAGTTTGTGCAAAAAAAGAGTAATCAGAAAATGTAGTTTGGTCGCTATTTTTATTACAAGTTAATGCAAACGATAAAACTGAATACAGGCCACAATGGTACAAAGCTGTACATCTCGCGCAGTAAATAAAAATGTTGGCATTCTGCATCGGCCACACAAACATTATAAAATTATTTACACGATTCATCGTATACAAAATATAGCTGCAGGATTCACAATGTTCATTGGCGGTACTCAATACAATTTTCCGGAAAGCACGGCTTATAGTAACAGTTTCGTGAACAATGAACTGATCACGCCGTGTAGATGACCAGCACATAGAACCCAGCACTACCACCTCATTTTTCTTTTTCATTAAAAGATGCTAGTCGAAACAATCTTCTACAGCAAAACAATTTACCTCATTTCTCATCTAGTGTTAATGTGCCGTGACTTGTGAGCAAATTATATTTACATTTTAACACTTGAATCATTTTCGATGCAACGCTAAAGCCTCGTTAAAAGCAGTAGCATTGTTAACAGGGTATTACATTACAAAATCCTGCCCCAGTATATTGCACATAATCCTCGCATATTGTAATACACATATTTTCTATCACAGTTAAGACATTGGTATTACGATAATACAACAAACACCAGATGTCTCGCTGCAGACAGAGGTTTCCATCGAGAACAAGTAAATGAAGTATAGGCAAGTCTCGATGGTTAATCATTGTTGGAAATTGGGCTTGAACAAAGTGGTACACAAAGGTATTACGGAACTCGCACCTCCTGGAGATGAAGAAATGTTGACAAAAGCAATCGTGTGGCGCAGGTCTCGTCTCGTCGTCATCGGCGGCTGCGGAGGATGACGCAAGGGAAATTCAGATCGACTGCATTTAATGAATCAGCCTGTGCACATAGCTCAGAATCGGTCTATTCTGAGCAGTTTTCAAGACAGTCCTCTAATAGGCCTGAAACATATAAGCATAGTTTTTATAGAGCTCCTAACCCCGATCTTGTGTCATGCTGGAAGCATAGGGCAAATCTGAGCTGTATTCTTAGTTCTAAATTTAAAATTTTATTATTATACAAAATACAGTATACAAAGTACAGTAGACACAAGTAAGGGGCAGGGTTGGCAAAATGGCAAATTAATGCCTGACAAGGTGCCGTAACCCGTCGCAGACTATCAAGCGCAAAAAAGCAGTTATGTACACATAATTTAAATGTTTTAACAAAGAAGCAGCCGCATTTACATTTTTTATAAAAACTTATAAAAAACATTATATGAACAGTTTATTAGGTACAGACCTGTCTGCAAGACTGAGTTTAGAGCAAACAAAGCAAAGAATATGTGAAGAAACCCAAATTTATCGAATAACAAACCAATTTATTAGAACTCACTAATAAAATGTCACGAGTGTATACACTTCAATTATAAATACAACCTGTGTGATACCACAGTAAGAGGAAAAATTATTCTTGGAGCCCTACTAGATACGTGTGGATCTTTTTTAAATGCAATTAATGAGTGGCTCTCTTGCACTATGGTGGTAATTGCGGGATGTGCATTTAATAGTTCAGGGACCATATGTGCTAGCGTTTGCGAGCCGTAGTTAATCCTTATTTCTCACTGCACTATGTTTTTCACTGCACTAAGCGAGTCGGTCAGATTTCAAGTTATTCCTGATGAACATGGCTAATTTTATTCAGGATGCTTTCAAATTTTATTATGTCGTGTTTGTTGTAAAGTGGAGTGCAATATGTTCTAGGTCGAACCCCTTCAATTATCCGAACTATTCTTTTCTGTAGTTTATAAAGACATTCTTTGTCTGTGTTTGTAGTGTTACCCTATAATAATAAACAGTAACTTTTACGGGAGTAAACTAAGGAATAGTACATTTGCTTCGTTATCTAAATTCGCAAAAACATCTAATTTTCTCAATTACACCAATTGAGCGCGAAATATCAGTGCGAACATTGTTTACGTGATATGTCCAGTCGAATGTTTCATGAAAATTGATACCGAGAAATTTTTGGGATGTGACCCGCTCAATCGATTCCCCTCGAAACTTCACTTGGATGTCACAGGGTATCGTTTTATTTTTTTGGGCGAAAAGTAACATATTTTGTTTTTCTGGTGTTCAGCTCAATCTTATTTGCTATCAACCATATTGATAAGTTCTTAAGCCACTTGTTTGCTTGTTCCTCTAAGCTGTTGATGTCTTTGCCAGAGAAAAAAACGTTTGTGTCATCTTCGTATAGAACCTTGTCCAGGGTTAGTGGTACATTAACAATATCATTGATATATAAGAGGAAGTGGGCCTAATATAGATTCTTGAGGGACGCCGTCCTTAATTTTATTTATTTTAGGTACTGCATGATGCGTATCGCAATACTGAAATTGATTTGTTAAGTAACTGTCTCCTAATTTGAGTGAAACACTCCTTATGCCGTGTTGGTTTAATTTCACCAGGAGTATTTCATGTTTATCGAATCGAAAGCCTCTTTGAAATCAAGGAATATTCCAAGCGTATAAGATCTCTGCTCCAAATTATCAATTATTTTGTCCTAGATAGACAGCAAAGCCCCCTGTGTACTTTCTTTCTTCTAAAAACCGTACTGCTGTTTTGTTATTATGTTTTCTTGGTTACAAAATTTTGAGAATCGAAGGTACAAAACTCGTTGTATAATTTTTGAAAATATGGGCAAGAGAGTTATAGGTCTATACTTGTTTAAATGATTCTCATTACCACCTTTGTGAATAATCGAGACCCTGGCTATCTTTAGCTTATCAGGAAATATTCCGGTGCTTAAAATGAAATTACATATGTGTGAGAAGGGCAGACTATTATACTGTGGTCCTGCTTTTATACCGTCAACACCTGCCGCAGAGTTATTAGGTAAATTCATAATGAGATATTGCAACTCAAATTTATCCGTGAAGGCAAAAAAGTGAGTTTGTAGGACTTTTTGTATGGTATGTTTTTGCTTCACAACCTACTTCGCTATTAGTGAAGGTTTCACAAGCAATCGAGTTCAAAAAATGACTGTTGAGCTTAGTAGCGAGTGGTGTAGCGGAACAAGGTTTGCCTTCTATCAAAATATCGGTGATGGTTTTTTTACTTGATGAAGTTAAAAGACCGTTCATGGTATTTCAAACTGCCTTCTGGTCAATTGCAATAGCAGAAAACTTACGTTCATAATATGGTATGCGTGCCCGCTTTATATGAGACCCTAATTTATTTCTAAGCTGTTTAAACACTGCCGTAAGTTGTCGATTTGCTTTGTTTAAATGAAAGAGCGAAATAGGTTATCCCTTTCTTTCATTCTATTTAGTTGTGCCACATCTATTCATGGTTTTCTAGCTTTTTTTTTTGTTCGTTTTGAGCAGTATTGTAGGAATTGCCTGATCGTAGAGCTGTTTCATTTTCAACACAAATGTTTCGTAAGCTCGTACAGGTTCTGTGTTTTGTAATACTTCACTGAAATCTCCCGCAGCAACTATTCTTTGAAAGGTCTGAATTTTCTCAGTGGTAATTTTTCTGTGGAAAGTAGTGTTGAAGTCGGTGAAGCACAAGTCAAGAAGGGTTTCAGATACTTCATTCATCCGATTAGGCACATGAATTTCATTCTCATAGCCAAAACAGAGCATTGTGTCAAGAAGGTTTTGCTTGTTAGCAAAGGTAGCCAGCATGTCAGTGTTGAAATCAGCCATTACAATCGCTTGTGCATTTTGTCATTCACAAAATTGTAATAACTCTCAAAGTATAAAAAGGCTGACACAGTTCCGGAAGGAGGCCTATCGATTCCTGCTTGGAACAAATTAGCCGACCTCACCATTACTGATTCAAAATCACAAATTGTAACAGTTAGATTTTTTGACGAACACAAATTTAAGGCTATCGTGGATATAAATTGCCACACCACCACCTCGCTTGTTCTTTCTACAGACGGTGGCGCAATCGTAGCCTGTAAAGAATACAGCGTCTTCACAGCTCGTGAACCTAGTCTCAGTAAAAGCTAAGAAATCAAATTTATGTTTTAAGAGGTCGAGCAGTATATCAACGGCTTCTTCTTTATTTCGTAAGCTTTGCGAAATCAGATGAAGTAGCGATAACTGATCTTTATTATGAAAAAGGGTAGCTGCTGAAAGGAATATTCGTCGTAGTAAAGGTATTTGTTTCCATGCGCCATAGTGATTTGCTGATCTGGTGTGGGCTGAAATTATTTAGTTTAGCGAACTTTTTCGAGATCTTGCTCTCATACGATTCTAATTACTCGGTCACGCGGGGTGCGGCGCACAAAAAGCTTTCCGTTTCGGTGTCATGTGAGCTGATATTGTTCTTCGGTCGACCTCGATTTCATTTTCCAAAAAAAGTGCTTTGTTGTACGTTGTGAGGTTTTTATTGAAGAAAATGTTTTGGTTTGCTTCTCTTAAGTCGTTCTTTTTTTCAAGCCATCTTTCTTTGATAAGGCGAGATGAGAACCTGACTATCACAATATCAGGCGTATCACTTTTTTTTCTTTTTTTGATGGCTTACGGCGCACAGCATCGACGTCACTCTCAGAAAGTGGTTGAAGCTCAAGATCACATGCTAATATGTTTAGCTTTTGTAGAAGGATTTGAATAGTGTGTTGGGACAGTCCGTGCTCTTCCAGGTTAAGGCGTCTGTTATACTGATCTAACTCGTTGATTTCGTTGATGTCGAGCTCAGTAATTGGCTGAAGTTAATTCGTTATTGACTTTCAAAGACGCCTTAACAAACCAGTGAAAGCCCCTAAACTTTGCCGGTACACATGTTCGTGGCACAGCGGGCCTTCTTGACCAACTAAAATAATGTGACGGGACGAAATCTAGGTTTGTAGTATAGCGTCCACAGAGAATTGGCAGCCGAACAAGATGGCTGGGTTGCCTCTCACACAAGCGTCTGACACACAGGCGTCATCTCCCCAAGTGCTACGCGTGCTCCTGTCGCTGGTGCACCATAATTCGTTTGTCTGTGGATGATTAGCGGTGGTAAGCTTGTGCTCAGTGGAGCAGGCACGGATATTGTCATCCACAACACGTGAAAGGGAGTCGATAATGCAGCGTCACTTCTAAGCGCTGCATCATTTAGTTTTCCTGGTAGGTTAAATGGGGACGACGGTCTGCGAGTCTGCGGTGAGTGAGACGACTGGCGACATTTTGAAGGTGTAGGCAACTGACGACCATTCGGTGACAGAGATTCGCTGTTGAACCTTCTGAAGATGTTTGGCGAAGAAGGCTGTGCGGCAAATGCAAAAGGGGTGCTGTCCTGTCGGTAGTATGGTTCAGGCGACGTCCGAGGTGGCGAGGATCATTGGTAATTGCAGTAATGGACCACGTGACCGATACGATGGCAATGATAGTAAATTGGTTGATTGTCGGCGATTCTCCACGAAGCAGGGTCGCGAGATCAAGCCGTAAACTGCTGCTCGTGATAGGACAAGGGTGGACGCCATGGAGCTCACTGCGGGCTGGGCAAAGCGCACACCGAGGGGATACCTATGCTGGCTAGTTCTTGGCGGACGATGACTTGAACCATGTTACCCAGCATGTTACCTGTCGATGGTGCACCGTAACAATTCTTCTGGCTTTTCCAGAAAAAGCTCCTTCCTCCTCATTTGGTTTTAAAACGAAAGTATTCATGGCGAGAATGCCGAGTAGTGTTAGTTATTTTGCAATATCAGCACATCAAGTTCGAGGTCTCGAATTTCGCGTATCGCAGCCGTGAATTATAGCAAAATCATGTGAGCTATGAATGTCTGCATAAAGATAATACATTGCACGCTGTATGCGCCGACATTAAAATGCGCTAGGGTGTCTTGTAAAGATAGCCTACTCAGGAGACTGCCCAAAGAACCGTTGCACCTACAAAAATAATAAGCTCTTAGTAAGACAATTTTTCCTAATATTCCAACTTTCGATGCTTTCGTTTTGCAGCGGACTTTCTCTCATGCTGTTTTTTGAGACTCGATTTATGTCACTCTCACTTATGTACAGCATAAGCCATGCATAGCAAAACTGTCGCAGAAGGTCCAAGTGGCACTGTCCGTTGCAAAACATTTCTTTGGGCAGACTGCTGTTTAGCATATCTTTGAGCACAGTAGATACGCGGCACAAATGAACGACCATGCCTCTGTGCTTCACGAAACCTTTCTTCATGTGTTTCAGTGCCTCGAAAAAAAAAAGAGCCGAAGGCAGCAACGAATTACCAAAAAGACCGCATTCCTTGCCATGGGACTGAAGCATGGCTACGGTTTGGTGGGAACCTGATAATGCAGGATCACCACTTCTTAGGAATGGCACACAAATGCAATTTGCTGGCCTATTCTCAAGGAATCGCTGCACGATGCTACGACCAAAGTAGTACAATGCCTTCTCCTTCATGATATCAAGGAGGTCTTCACGCGAGGTTTCAATCGGGGAAAGCGTTTCTGTTACCACAGCCTGTTGAGCTTGAGGCTCATCTAAAGTCAACCGTGCAAGTACACTGCAAACGAAAAAAAATACCAAGCTGGAAGGAGTCGGGAAAAGATGCGCCCACTCCGCTTCGGTGGCCTCACTCAAACCGGATTGTACCGGAGCAAATACCTTCGTTTTCCACCGTTTTCCTCCGGGGAGCGCCAGACGAAGAAAACAAGGCAAATCCCCTAATTATGCTCCCGTGTTTTCTCTGGAAATGCTCCCGTGCATCGCTTTTGCCTCGGAGGATGCTCTCCGATTGTTCCGTGTAATCGCTCACTGGCATTCATGAGCTGCTCGAGGAGTGGCGAAGGCAGTCTCGCCGCCGGGAGGCCGTACTCCAAAAACCAACATGGCACAGACCAAGCCGGTGCAGTGAGGATTTTGCGAAGCGTTCGGCAGCGTTCGAGAAAAGGACATCGCTCTGAGCACCTTCTAATTATCACAAGTGACAAGCATCTATGGAGGTTATCAACGACAGAAGTAAGTTGTGCGAACAGTAATCATGTGATGGTTCCTAGCAGCGAACGACACACTGTGATCTCGCGTGTTGAGAAACCCCTAGGTCGCTGGTGCAGCGAAAAATTGTGAGGGAGCTCTCCTTGAATTACCTTCGTTATGCTTGTCAGGTAGTGCCAAGACTGGATAATGTGGGATTAATAAACGAAACATGTGATCACTATTTGGCTCATTTCACAAGACGTCAGCGAAAAATCAGCGGATTTCCAATGATGCATTGTTGGGAGTACGTGTTTTTCTTAAACATAACTTCCTTAAAGCAAAACGAAGAGGTGAGCGAGTTGGCACTGATTCATTATGGCGTAAATGTAGCGCAAAAAAGTGAACACCACAACCACTTGTGGTTGTTCACTTTCTTCTAGTCGTGCTTTTTTGCGCGGCACTAACGCCGAAATAACTTCGGCAAATTGAATACAGTCGCTGTAATAATTGAAGCAATGATTAGATATGCAACTAAAGAAAATAGCATAGCTTTAGGTTCATTCTATCACACGTTAGTAATTGTTATTGTTAAACCTAACTGGTTAAAAGATATTTTTGGTCTTGTCAGCACAGATGAACGATACTCTTTGCCTGCTTTCTATGTCAATAAATGCTAGGTCGAGGTCTACCACTGCGTGAAAATTATTTTGATAGAGTATGTAAGGTGCACTAAAAAAACTTGAATGACTAAAATCAGTATTAATTCTTTATGAATTGAGTGAATCGAGGTAAAGCAGTGTTATTGGTACAGACTTTCAGAACGCATACACGCACTCTTGCGTGTGAAAAAGGTATTTTCTTTGGATAAATGGTATCTGAGATATCATTCTACAAGTATACTTAACTCTTCGTGGGACGTGGTGCTTTCAGGAAAAGAAAGAGATGGGCGAAACAAACTCACGATATTAGAGACGAGGAATGCAAAAAAAAGAGAGACGTTGCTTGGCAGAACGAGTCATGCAGTGGTCGACGTTTCTCTGAAAGGGGGGGGGGGTAGTAAAGTTAACCTATATGAAAGCGCGGCTCAAAAATGTTAAACGGAGGGGACATTGTAGCGAAAAAAAAGATTGAAAGGAGAAAGCACTCTTTCAAAAAACCAGCCATATTTCCTTGTTGATGATGGGAGAGATTACTAGCCTTGCTGCATTTTTTTCTCTCTCTTCTCAGTCGTGCTGCCGTGACTGTGGCTGCATTTTAGTTTTTGTTTCTTGTTTTTTGTGAAAAACAGGTATGTGAACAGTATTGAGACGTAGTTTTGACCTGGGCAATACAACCACACTGGCTTGTGAACTAAAAATGGGAAAATTTCTTCAAGCCTCGGGTTCTCGTCGTCACGCTTTCACCTGCATCATCATCTGTGGCATCTGAACGTGTGCACAGACCTTTCAGTTGAGTAAGCTGCTTGGTCTGCTCTTAAATATTTGAAAATGCAGCTAATTTAGGTGGCGTTCTGTTTATGCCTTTTATTGCTTTTTTGTTTTTGTTACGTTGTAATGAACTTTTCTTTATTTTGTGTGAAGTTGTTCGTCTTGAAGAAATATAAGCTCATACAATAACTACTTTGAAAAATGTACACAGTGACAAGTATCAAAAGGCAGCGGTCAGTGCAAAGAAAAAAATAAACCAATGCCAACTTACCTTCAAAATTATTCTACAAAGGCTTTCCTTAAAGACAGGTGTGATAAGATTAGTTTGCCGTTCCGGCGCCCGGGGGCGTCGACGTTGCAAGGAAATAAGTACGGCGCACATGACCAGCCAGTCAGTGTGGAACCCGCCAACGTGCGTGTGTGTGATTCGGTCCAGCGACCGGCATGGCCCAGGACTATCCGGTTATCACAAGTGGCAACGAGGTCGACTAACGAACCGGACGGGCACAGCACAATCACACGTCGTCATGCCTGCCGTCGGGAAGCTGGATCCGTTCGACCCGAGTACATCGGAGTGAGAGGAATACCGTGAGCAGGCCGAGCTGTACTTCATTGCGAACGACATCCCGAGCGACCAGCAGACAGCCGTATTTTTACATGCTGCGGTTCAGAGACTTATTCTCTGCTACGAGGCCTCCTAGCACCAAGCAGGCCCGCCCAAGCAGGACTGACCGAAATTTTTACCACACTTGGCAAGCACTACGCCCCTCGCGTATCAGAAGTAGTGAAAGTTTCAAGTTTTTTTCAAGACATCTAAAAGAGGGGGAGACCGTAAGTGACTACATTGCCTCGTTGAAGAAATTAGCCGAAGACTGTAATTTCGCTACATTTCGAGAGCGCATGTTGCGCGACCAGATAGTCAGCGGAATGAATGACGTAACGTTGCAAACACGGCTGCTGGAAACGACGTGTTTAACCTTCGAAACTGCAAAGGACACCGTCGTAGCTATGGAGGCTGCGCGTAAAGATTCACGCACATTGAGCTGTCAGCAAGCACAGCTACTATCTCACGAAGCTCCGGAGCAAGCGAACGTTGTCACCTCGGGGAAAAATGATAGCTGTTGCTTCCATTGCGGGGGAGGTCCTTCTGCTCGTCAGTGTAAGCACGGCAGCAAGATCTGTCACAACTGCCGCCAAAAAGGGCACCTTGCAGGAGTTTTCAGAGTTCAGCCAGGAAGTAGAAATTTCGACCGCAGCCAGTCTAGTCGCGTGAACAACCTGGGCGACCTGCCTGTCTCTGCTGAAGAGCCCGAATTTTTCGACTTGTGGACGCTTCACACAGCTAGTTCGGAGCCAATGCGCGTAGCGATGTAAGTTAATGGCATAATGCTCGATATGGAGTAGGACACCGGCGCTAGTGTGTCGACCACTGATGATGGCAAGTTTGCCGAGCTTTTTTCGTCGGTGCCGTTGGAGCCATCGAGTGTGCAGCTGAGACGTTTTTTCGGCGACATGAAACGCGTCCAGGAAAGCTGGAAGCAATGGTCAAACTTGGCGACAAGGAGCGCCAGCTACCACTATTTGTCATGAAAGGGGCGTGTCCTACGCTGTTTGGACGAAGCTGGATGAAGGCCTTCAAGCTAGGCATCGCTCAAACGGAGGGAGTCAACGTCATGAAGTCTACAGAAGACCTGGTAAGCCAATATCACGAAGTTTATTCGGAGCAGCTTGGCACGTTTCACGGCGTTACAGCGTGTATATCCGTACAAATGGTGCAAAGCCACGTTTTGTCAAGGCACGTCCGATACCATTTGCTTTGCGCGATAGGGTTTTTGAAGAACTACAGAAGATGGAACGGGAAGACGTTATCATACCGGTGAAAACTTCTCAGTGGGCCGCACCCTTCGTTCCTGTATTGAAGCGCGACGGCCGGGTTCGGGTATGCGGCGATTTTAAGACTACCATAATCCCGGTTGCAGTCGTCGATTCCTACCCTATTCCTAGGATTGAGGAACTTTTTGCGCGACTTACAGGGGCAAGAAGTTCACAAAGCTTGACTTGCAAGATGCCTACCAGCAGGTTCCACTCGATGAGGAGTGCCAAGAGCTAGTCACCATTAACACTCCGAGGGGGTTATACCAATTCACAAGGCTGCCGTTCGGGGTTTCATCAGCTCTATCTATATTTCAGCGAGAGATGGAAAATTTGTTGCACGACCTTGACCATGTCGTAGTGCACTTTGATGATATTCTGGTCACAGGAACCAGTGAGAAAGAGCATTGAAAAAATTTGGGCCGAGTGTTGAATCGCCTGAAAACCGCGGGACTGCGACTGAAGTTATCCAAATGCGAATACATGAAACCAGAAGTCTAGTACTTGGGCCATATCATCAGTGCGGCTGGGCTGCGTCCAAACCCGGCTAAGACTGAAGCAGTGCTGGAAGCCCCCGCACCCCGAGCGGCCAAGGAACTTCAGAGTTGCCTCGGGTTGGTTAATTTCTACAGAAGGTTTTTGCCGAACCTTTCTGCCGTATTACAGCCGCTCAATAGTTTGTTGGTGTCGGGAACACCATGGCGCTGGGAAACTGATGAAAAGCAGGGATTTTGGAGAAGCAAGGAGCTATTGGCCTCTGCTGCTATATTGGCACACTTTGACCCAGGAAAGCCAACTGTGCTTGTCACTGGTGCATCTCTCTTCGGGATTGGAGCAGTACTGGCGCAACGAGAGTCATCTGGAGAAGAGCGCCCCACTGGTTTTGCCTCCCGCAGCCTGGCAACCACGGAGAAAAACTACAGCCAATTAGACAAGGAGACATTGAGCCTTGTATTTGGCGTTACAAAGTTCAGGCAGTACTTATGGGGCGGGCAATTCGAAGCCGTCACAGATCACAAACCGCTGCTCGGCCTGCTGGCAGCAGACAAGCCAGTTCCCGAATACTGTTCTCCGAGAGTGCTAAGGTGGGCCTTGCTGTTGTCGGGGTACAGTTACGACCTGAAGTATAGGCCGGGTTTACTAATTGCACATGCCGATGGGTTAGGCCGGCTACCTCTGCCAACTGCCAAATTAGTTGTTGACTGCCCTGCTGAAGTGTTAATGCTGAAAGGAGTATACCCAGGGGTGCTGTCGTCAAATGCTGTTGCGGCAGCCACCTCCAGAGACCCGGTGCTGTCACAAGTAAGAGCAGCATTGTGGTCAGGCTGCCAGATAAACCTAGGGTCAGATGAAAGACCCTACGAGACGTGCTTTCATGAGATGAGCGTGCAAGGGAACTGTCTATTGTGGGGCAACAGAGTCATTGTTCCAAAATCCTTGCAAAAGGAAGTCCTCCAGCTGCTGCATGAGGGTCATCCAGGACTGTCCAAAATTAAGGCAGTTGCGCGTAGCCATGTGTGGTGGCCTAGCCTGGATAACAATATAGCGATAACCGTTCAAAGGTGCCGTATTTGCCAGGAGCATCGAAGAGTGTCACGACCAGTGCCTGTCATGCCCTGGCCGTTCCCGGAGAAAACGTGGTCACGGCTGCATGTGGACTATGCCGGTCCTTACAGGAACACCTATTTTTTTCTCGCAGTCGATGCGTTTTCGAAGTGGATTGAAGTGTTCCCGGTCTCTACACCCTCGGCTGAAGCAACTATTTCCTGCATGCGCATTATGTCCGCAAACCAAGGCCTTCCAGATGTGGTCGTGTCAGATAATGGGCCAGCATTTACCAGTGAGCTTTACTCCACATTCCTCTAGAAAAACGGGGTGAGGCGAATGCTGGTGCCGCCATATCATCCAGCGTCAAACGGTGCTGCAGAGCCAGCCGTGCAGACTGTCAAAAACAAGTTGCGGAAGGCTGGCCCTGGAGATATTCGCACTCAAATTGCCCGCATGCTCCTGACATACAGGTCAACGCCTCACGAGGTCACGGGTTGCTGTCCGTCGGAGCTGTTGTTGGGGCGTAAGCTGAGGACTGCGTTGGACCTGCTACCCCCAGACCTCAGGACCAAGGTGCTACAGAAGCAACTTAAGCAGAAAATCAGATGCGACCAAGGAACAAGACCCAGGGTTTTGGGCCACCTGGGGTGACCAGGTGTTCGAAAAGAACTTCCGTCCAGCACCTGCGTGGCTCCCTGCAGTCGTCACCGAACAACGCACTTCGTCCATAGATGTTCTACTGGAAGACAAACGACGGTTAACTCGACATCTGGATAACATCCGCCAGGCCCCTGAGGAACTGAGCGCAGACAACCAAAAATCAGGCAGCCCAGTATCTACCGGTCTTGCTCCAAGCTTGGACGTGGGTCAGACGCAGCTAACTGGTCTTGCTCCAGGCTTGGACGTAGGTCAGAGGCAGCTATCTCCGGATCGTCGTCACGACACAGAGTCTAGGCAAGATACAGGAAAGACGTGGCGAGAGAACCGGAACTTGCTGTCACAGCACCCATTACTCCTGTCCTGCGTCGATGTACCTGAATTCGACGACCAGTATAGCGCTACGCACCTTAAACAATTGTTTGCAAGCATTATTAAATTTGGGAGGAATGTGATAAGAATAGTTTGCCGTTTCGGCGCCCGGGGGCGTCGATGTTGCAAGGAAATAAATACGGCGCACATGACCAGCCAGTCAGTGTGGAACCAGCCAACGTACGTGTGTGTGATTCGGTCCAGCGACCGGCATGACCCAGGACTATCCGGTTATCACAACAGGTCTATACCATGCATACTTTAAGGGCCCGCTTTGCTGCAAGTACGATGATAAGCCCGCACTAAAATGGAACTGTAATATTCGAAAATACTAATGGCTAAAATTATGAAATTATCGAGAGGGTCATTCCTGAGGCCGTCTACAGCAGTACCGAAATAAATATGTTTTAGTTAAAATTGCTTTTGAATGTTTTAGCAAAGGTAGAGTTATTGATTTAGAAATATTTAGAAAACTTTGGCCAGTTTAGAACTTTGTCCGCATCCGGAAGGTGTGTTTTTACCTTGTTGCGGCTGCCTAACACGGGATCACATCAGATTTGCTTCTTGATATTGAACGCGCATCCTGTCTTTGTGTGCGCGCGTGTTTGTGTGTGGTCAGTTTCAGAAGTTGCTTCTTCTCACTGTTTAGTCCGTGGAATGAGTGTTCTCAGTTTCGGCGCCTATCGCATGATTTGCAGTTTTCATGTATAATTATTTTTTACTAATTTATGCAGGAAGCAGTCAGCTCAAGCCTTGCGTCATCAATGAATCTAATGGATGGTCCTTCGGGGATGATGAAGAGCTGTTCTCGGAGGCCACGCTTTCTTCATTTGTCGTGCATCGTTTAGCAGCATTGTAGTGTTCATTATAAGTGCTGTGTTTCAAACAAGAGTGCTGTTGATTTCATCAGATCTGTCCTATTTCGTTTTGTTCTTGGTGGCTTTTCACATGATTGTTTATTCTTATCTTCTTCTTCTAAATGAAGTGTAATCATCTAGAATCAGAAGTTTATTTCGAATAAATCAAAGAATAAGAACTCAAGTGTTTCCTTGAAATTCATTTGCTAGAGCTCGGTGGAAAAAAATACACAGTAGCTCTGCAGTGCTTGCATGAGAATAGAGACTCCCTTCTTTTAACCAATGCGTAAAACAATTAGCATACAATAAATAAACAGTGGATTTAACACTTTACCAAACTACTGGTCCACTTCATTGAAATTCTGTCCGGATAAAGTTAATACATTCGCAAAATACTCCGAAGGTACCACACGAAACGTCCGGATAGCCGGAACCTGCAAAATATGCTCCGGAGTTCCACGTAGTCAATCCCACCAGCCGGAGGAAAATGCCAGTTAAAAGTACTCCAGCGAAGCTACGCTATTGCTCTGGTCGGCCGGAACGAAATCTGTTTTAAAAGTACTCCGGGTGTGCCACGCAGTTCCTCTGGCAAGCCAGAGCAAAAATTTTGCTCTAAATGTCCGGAGCAAAAGTTGCTCCGAGTAGTTGGGATGCTAGAGAACAAGCGTTTTACTACGGCCTCAGAGTAATTTTTTGACAATGTGGCACCACCCACAATTGGGAGATTCCAGAAAGTAGTGCTACAAACGCTACATTTGCCACCGCTGTTGTCTTCTCTGAGCCATCATTTGAAAATCCAATGACTGCGTCACGTTTTGTGTCATACTGTAAATTTGGTCACACTGGCATTTCGTGAAATGCATTTGCGCATGCCCAATCTTCTTTTGGCCAATTTTCGATGCATCTTTAAGAATGTGTAATACATTGCAAATAATTCCGGGCGTCATTAGAATTTCAGATAATCACCTTCGCCGAGGCCTCGGTGATGGCAAAGCGAACGCTTTAGTCAGTTGGCGGTAAGAACTTAACCCATGAAAATGCACAATCAAGGCAAATTCCTTCACCTCTCGAGACCACTTCTTTATTTTCCTCTTGCAACAATGAAGTGCCACATGGCTACTCAAGAGTTCTTATAACTCGGGGCTCACATGAAGCTTTAACTTCTCGAGCGCTTCCCATGTAGTAATATTTCTGTGGCTTTTTATCATCGCTGACTTCCGATACCTTTGCGCCTCATTCCTTATTCGCTTGAGGATGGTGGTGGTCTTCAATAAATACACCTTTCTCTTTGGGCCTCGGTGAGATGTTGCTGAAACTGAAAAGAGAGAAGTATACAATATACTTTGTTTTTGGGTTAGCATAGATACACATGGCGAGTACAGCGTCTTCTCTATAAGCAAGTGTCGGGTACTTTGGTAAAGGGGATTTCATTGGCGACAGATGACGACAAAGTACCATCGCTCTATAATATCGATGCTTATAATAAAACTCTTTGACATACACAATTACTCAATTTTGTGAGTGGTTCAGCTGCCTCTAAGAATTTTACGCTTATTTAGATAGATAGTTGTGGTTATCAAGAGCAGTATTGATATTAACAGTGCTTCATGATATCTCATCTTACATGAACGGTCGCATGAGATAAGTGCTGGCGGATATGATTTTTTCAGTAACTGTTTGCTCGCACTTCTCTTCATATATGGGAGCTATCACGTTTAAATATGTATTGTCGTTGCAAATCAGTTTTGCGCAATCCCGCGAGGTGCCGAACTACTTAAGAAGAAAGAGAGAATAGACAATCACACAATTGTGGCACGAAGCTCAACTAAGAAGCTTTGTTTCTGAGAAATATGTATGGGCTTCGTTGTGACTATGTGCCACAATCGGGTCTTTGCGTATGTTACCTTTTTTTGTGTAATGTCGTTGTATACAACACTCTAAAAAATTCTGTAAAAAAGGCGTCTTTTTTTACCCCAACAATAATCGTCACCTTCTTGCTCGAGTTTTATTTATTGAAAACTCGGACTGGGCCACCTTCTTATTAAGAATGCTATGTCACGCTGATTGCGCGCATACCATTCGTGACCAGTGAGCACAGAGCGCGTGGCTTTAATGCAAGGAATGGAACGCAAGACAGATGACGATTATTGTTGTAGGACAAAACGACGCCATTTTTACTCAATCTTTTTTCAGAGTCAACTACTTGATTCAAATATGAATGAAGTAGTTGGAACTCAGTAGGAAGTTTGCGTATTGAGGGAGCATTTATACATGTATTATGTATGTCTACAATAATTTAGCAAATAATAAAACGTGCTGTATATACTATATTCAGGAAATATATCACGGAATTTCAATGCTTCTTTATTTGCGGCTCAAGAATCAATAAAAGAGTGTAAAAATAATTTCTCAGCGCTCAGTTTACATTCAATAACATGTCTACTGTTATTCAACCACACTTCTCTATAGAAAAATCACAGCACTTCTACGGAGTGATTGATGATTGGTGGGGCAAAGCGTTAGTCAGTTCATCCATGCTTCTGTCCGTCCATTCTTTTTGCTTTCGTCCGTCCATGCGTCTGTCTGTGTGGCTGTCCATTCGTACGTCCATTCTTCCGTTCGTTCGTTCATTCGTCTGTCTGTTTCCTTCAGTCCGTGCGTCTATTCGTGCCGCCGTCAGGCCTTCCATTCGTCTGTACGCCTGTCTATCCATCTGTCTACCTAGTGAACACTCCAAGTACCGCACTCTCACATCTTTTCGTCATATTCATCATATACAAATATCGCCCGCCAGCGAACATTCTAATGACCGCTCTTTCAGAGATGTGCCACCAGTGGTTACGCACTATGACGAGGTACGCACAAGCCACGGCTTATGAAGCTTCGCCCCTAAAGAATTTAGAAAAAATTAATGGTTAGTTCTCAAAAAGTGACAATGATGAGCTAAATCACTTTTCAGAGGACAATGTCCTCTTCAAGACTATATGCTAAATTGGACCAATAGTTTTACAGTACATTCTTTGTAATATAGAGATGGCTCCTTTCTAAGGCAGTTACGTGAAGAATATTCATTGATAGGCGGGATTTCACGTTCCAATACCACCATTTATGATCGTGAGAGATGCCGTAAGGGAGGCTCCATAAATTTAAATCACCTGGGGTTCTTTACCGTGCCCCCAAATCTGAGCACACGGGCCTACAACAAATCCGCCTCAATCTAAAATGCAGCCGCCACAGCCGGGATTCGATCCCGCGACCTGCGGTCAGCAGCCGAGCACCTTAGCTACTAGGCCACCGCGGTGGGGAACTTGCATAAGATCAAAAGACGTGAACATAGCGTTCGTGGAACATACACTCATAGGTGTGCGCATGTATCGCCTTCTGGGGGGGGGGAGGAGTTCGTCGGAGGGCCTCCTACTTATCATATCTAAGAACGGGGCTGATTTCGCATCCTTCCCTTCACTCTCCTGGCTCTCCGCCTTGCGTACACCTATGAATCAACTCATCCGAATTTTTTTCTTACTACATTCTGAATCATCTGCGAGACCTTATAAAATAGATAGTTCAAAGCTGTTCCAGAGAATGCATCGTAACCAAAAATCTGGCTAAGTGCATCAAAATGAACATATTCTCTCCGAAATGTGTTTGAATGTCTGTCTAATATTCTGGCGAACACAGCTACTCAAAAAATGGCCTTACAACACCTATTCTGCAAACACTTCTGCTTCTGACTTGCATGAGCCGACGTAATTTACTGCCTACAAGACTCATCGTATTGTTATAAACTTCTGCTTACTTTTACGAAATTAAAGTCGCAGCCATATGTGTGTTTGTAGATGTCATGCGGTGACCTATTTTTTTCATCCGCCCTTGAACGAGAAGGTGAGGACAAACAATGCTCATTTTGGGCCGCTGCACAGGTGTTCCACGGAGTATGTGAGAGTGGCAGTACAATAAAAGTGGGCCCCGTTTACACGCACTGCGCCTTAAATTCAGCGTAGTCAAAAGTGTGCCCTGCGCAACCACTGCATTAGCGACCGCCAGAGGAGACAGGCAAAAGAGCATCTGGACTACGTGTTACTTTCGCATGTGCACATGTCGGAGTATGCTTCTTTCCATTTTGTAACGAACTTACTTAATAAACTACGACGTTGCTTTGCCGCGACGTCATTTGCTTCAATTCCGCACAGAAAGCACCACCCCGAGGACCCCACATATATGTAGCCTAGAATCGGTCCTTGGTCGAGGGTTCTTGATCATTAGCGTAGTGCTTGGAGAAGCGTGCAGGTCGACGAATACTGGCACCACCCACAACGTAGTCACTTAGGTCGTCATGCAAAAGCGCATCAATTCGTACAGTACACCTTCAGCATCCTAGTAATCAGAGACAAGCTTGCAGTATTCGCGCAAAACTATCGAAGCGATGCTCTACACGGCTAAAATCTAGAATAATTTGTATCTCAGCTGTCGACGAAAAAACGCCATTCGCATGGAATCGCCACGCTATTTCTCAGAGGCACCGCGAAGATGACGCTGAAACCATCCACGCCACCACCGCGAAATAACGCAACCACCCTGCGCGCTCATCTAGAGCTCTAGCCAACTAAAATGTTTGACGAAAAACTTTGTCCAGTGCCACGAACACTGCGGGACAGCGAAGCTGTAAAGATTATAGTGATAAGTATTCGAGCAGAAAGGTGATTTATAGCAGCATCGCTACCGTTTTGCTTTACTCTATTTTCCATTCAAAGTAACTTTGATCTTGTCTCTACTACTACTACTAATACTACTACTACTACTACTATTGTGATGAGACTTACTGAGCTGAGGTTTCATGAGCTCGCCTTTTACTTTTACATCCGGGTAAGCCATAACGCTAATTACAAATTATTGCTATTACCCCATTGCCCAGCCGTGGTGGCCTAGTGGGTAAGGAACTCGGTGGCTGACGAACTTACTTAATAAACTACGACGTTGCTTTGCCACGACGTCATTTGCCTTGAATTGCGCACAGAAGGCGCCACCCCAAGGACCCTACATATATGTAACCTAAATGTAGGTCGCGGGATCGAATCCCAGCTGCGGCGGCTGCATTTTCGATGGAGGTGAAATGCTGTACGCCCGTGTGCTCAGATTTGGGTGCACGTTAAAGAACCCCAAGTGGTCGGAATTTCTGGGGTCGTTCACAACGGATTTTCTCATAAATTTATTGTGGTTTTGGGACGTTAACCTTGCGTATCAAGCAATGCTATTAGCACGTTGCCTTACTCCGTGGTGAAAATTTAGGATGCGTAACAACTGTCGACAAGATTGTTGATTTTTACCTTCCCGATAATCCCGTCTGTTGTCACGTTGATGCAATCAAGTTTGCCAGCCTTCGCAATCGTCATTGAAGTAAACTTCTCACCCCATCCCCACCACCAACTTCTTGCTCTTCTTAACAAGTTCATGTCAACTTTTGACTTTTAAAAACCTGTAGACCGCACCACGACTATCAGTCCTCTCATCGACACTGGTTGACACTCACCTCTGCGACAGCGGCCTTACCACGTTTCTGCTGAAGAGCGCCCTATTATTACACATCAAGAAGGCGACATGCTTCAGCTTGGACTCATACAGCCTTGGAAAAGTCATTGGCCTTGACTGGTGCTATATGTAAAAACAAAAAAATGGCTCTCTTCGGTTCTGCGTTGACTATCGCCGCTTAAGCAAGCTACATATAGCCTATTCTCTTCACTGTTTAGAAGGCGCCACGTAAATTATCTCTTTGGATATACGCATTGGCGTGTACTAATGGCTGAGTGTGATCGCCTTAAAACATTCTTTGAACCTCCCGGTGGCATATACAAGTTGAACAACATGCCAGTTGGGCTCAGAAACGTGACTGCAACATCTGAGTGCATGGTGAATACTATGCCTCGAGGCCTCAAGCAGTAGAATTGATTGTGTTACCTGGGTGGCGTAGTCGTTTTTCCCGAAAATTTCAAGCACACCGTGTTTGTCTGCACAATATTCTGACAGGCCTACCTTCTGGCTTGTTTGTTCGTTTTTTCTTCAAAATCATGGTACGTATACACTCTGAGGAATGGGTCAAGCATGCGTAGTTGAAATTAGAAAGGGTTTTCTGAAGAATGTTACGTGATTTTACAAAAATTTTTAAATGAACAGGCATTATTACATAATACATTAGATTAGAACTACAAGTAATGTCCTATTGAGATCGCATTCTAGATTGCCCTATTACGCCGACGGAAACAATTGTGAAAATATTAGTTCTATTCCACCTCGTCTGATTGAGGAATATTTATGAATACAAGAATGAAATACTGCTTGTTTAGTAAATATAATGAAACTACACATGACAATTAAGGCATTCTCCTGGAAATAATGCACACCTGAGGAGCTCAAGTTTAACTGATTTCTTCAGGTAAATTTAAACTTAACTTCGAAAGCGGAATAATAAGAAGCCGTGTTTTATTGTTGAATATCTGTGGCATGACAAAACTTCCTGTGCAATATATTGTAGTTAGTCGCAGAATCGACAAAGAGGCGACATCTTCAGACCAGTATTGTATAGGTTTAGTGAGGGGACATGACTTGCGGTGGGTACGGGTCACAGGTATGCAGGTATGTGCCACAGGTGATTGTTTATATCTACCTAGGAATGGCGAGAACAGGCATTGGTAGTTTTAACACTTCAGCGCTAAGAAAAAGCAGATATTGTATGCGTTTACCACACTGGTTGCCTCATAGTTGTAATATTTCTTGAAATCTAGGCTCTTCTCCCTGTTTTTGCACTTGTACAGGTATTACATTGCTCCAAAAATTGTGTTCCGAATTTGGGACTTGAAAAGTTACACGTCTAACATTTTATGTTACCCCCCCCCCCCTTATGTAATACGCCAATTGAGACCTTTGAAAGAACTAAACAGTTATGATGCTGATGACTTCGAAATGTGGTGATCGTAACATTTGAGTGAGGAGGTACGGTCCGATGTGGCTTCCAGGGGAAGTTACGCTGTTTTTTACTCCATTTCACAGGCGCATAACAGTTGCGGCCTCGCTTTACTACAATATTATTCCTTCTGCTACTATTTGCACTGATACTACTAACACTGCTACTACTATGACAGCTAGGTAAACTACGACTACTTCTGTCTGATATCACTAATAAAGCTAGGCGTAAGCGTAACACCTATCAGGCGCCTCTGCATCACGAACCCACAAAGGCTTGTCGGGGAGCTGCTTATAGCCAGACGCCGAGTTTTAAATGCCAAGCCGCATTTTTGGTGTACTGCAGGTACTATCTATCTATCTATCTATCTATCTATCTATCTATCTATCTATCTATCTATCTATCTATCTATCTATCTATCTATCTATCTATCTATCTATCTATCTATCTATCTATCTATCTATCTATCTATTATCTATCTATCTATCTATCTATCTATCTATCTATCTATCTATCTATCTATCTATCTATCTATCTATCTATCTATCTATCTATCTATCTATCTAGTCACCTACGTCTAGGTGCTCATGTGATACTTCTTAACTTAAGGTGAACCAAGATTAGTACGGAAAGATAAGATGGTTTGACGAATACCACCCGTTGGTCATCACATGAATAAAGCGACAGTCCCGTCACTTACGTCACCAATACCTTTCTGCCAGACACGTTGGGCACATACCTGTATTTCAAAGGTGAGCACATGTCACAGGCATGCGGCTTTGTGACATAGTGATTAACTCTTTATATCTACTTAAGAATGGCGAGAACATACATAAGTAATTTTGAAACTAGAGCGGCAAGAAGAGGCTGACATTGACAGCACTGACCAGACTAATGGAAATAATAGATATCAGGGTCCCAGCAGGAATAAAACCCGAGCATTCTGCGGTAAAATCAAGTATTCTACCACAGACTCACGCCAGATGTCTGTACTGCTTCGGGAGAAAACATTATTCTCGCGTAATGTTTGTAAAACGTCCATTGTGTGTCCAATGCTGAAGACCCTATTTTATAAGCATTACATATCTACTCTTATGACACAGCCATCACGTTGTGTGAATGTTAACAGCAGTTATGCACCATCCGTTGAAGTAGACACATGTAGGTGTGTCCAGGCCCGCCATCCTTCTAGCATTGCTTTCCGATTCAGGTGTTGCTAGCACCCATGTTGCTGTTTGTATCGATGCGCCCCACGATTTAAGTAACTGAATATTGAAAAAATAGGTGGCTGTTCAACGTATGTTTGAACGTACAACTACTGTGCACATATGTAGCGACATTTCGTTTTGTTTCGCTGTATAGAAAAATCATGGCACAGTCGCCTTCCATCCGCGTGCTTCACATATCAACGACTGCGAAGGTAGGTGGAATCGGAAAAACTTTTTTTGCATTAAAAGCGGGTTTCATGTGCCAAAAAGGCAGGAAAAACAGTGTTCTTAGAATCCAACGTCGTCAATATAGACGCTATGGTTTTTCACAGAACTGCAAATAGTTTCAAAACAAAGTCATACCTGACTTGTATCTACATCAACCAAGCCGTGCGAATATATGCTTGTCCACACGGTTCTCAACACATGGCCCTTCTTTTTATTCTGTGGCATGGTCAGTCGAGTCTACACTGTCAAATCAACACACCCCTCGGTCTCTACCTCGCTTTTCAGCAGGGTTGGGTAGGGAATTGCCACAGAGGAGAGTCAGAGCATTAAAAACTATAAAAGGGAGAGTTGCGTCCCATTGCCAGGTCCGACTCACTTAACTATAATTCATCCCCTGCTTGTGCAAACCTTAAAAGTAAACTAGAAACAAAACTAAGGCCGTGCACACTATACTTGCATTGCATTGTTGAGTAACTCAGGGGACGAATTGTAACTCATGATTGCGGAGTTAGACAAGCAGAGCAGAAAAGTAGGTCTTAAAAATATTCTGCAGAAAACGAATGTACAACCTCGAAAGAAAACAGCGTTTCGAAGCAGGTAAGAAACCCTCTTCGAAAAAGGGTGTGCCTAGAGCCGCGGACGCGAAGTACAGTCTGCCGCCATTGTGAGGGCACCTCAAAAGACGACGCAGGCTGTGTATCGCAGTGACGCTGATGTGCATTTCTTGCATTGCACACAGAAACCTCATGTGTTTCTGCAGTACGCGGACCACGTCAGGAGGGCACGCCGATGAGAGTCTCTTGCAGGACGGATCTATGCATTGCCAGTCATAACAAGCCAATCTGCTCTTCCAACCCGTTGAAGGGTACAAAATACTGCTCATTGTGCAATGGACGCAGCTCGTAAAGCTTATCAGAGCATACTAGGTGCTCGATAAAGCTAGAAAGCGGTGCGATTGGAGCGGATGGTACGAAGAAATAGCCGCCAACACAAACATCACAGCACTCACGCATTCAACGGCTCGCTTTCCATGCCATCATGATGGGCTAGCTATCCCACGCTCCTTTGCGAAGCGAATCTGACGAAAAGCTCACCGTCAGGTGGTATATTTTTGAAAATAGTCTCTAATGCACTTGAAGTTAAAAAAGACTATTTCTACTTAGGACAGGTAATATTCTTGGAGCCAAACCACGAGTATATATATATAACTAGAAGAATAAGAATGGAGTGGAGCACACTTGCCAAGTAATCTCAAATTGTGACAGGCAGATTGCCACTATGCCTCAAGAGAAGAGTATATAACAGCTGCATCTTGCCGGTACTTAGCTACGGAGCAGAAACCTGGAGACTTACCAAAAGTGTTTAGCTTAAATTGAGGACGACGCAGCGAGCAATGGAAAGGAAACTAATAGGTGTAACTTTGAGAGACCAGAAGAAAGCAGAGTGGATTAGGAATCAAACCGGGGTTAAGGGTATCATAGTTGAAATCCGGAAGAGGGCCCCGCCGCGGTGGTCTAGTGGATAAGGTACTCGGCTGCTGACCCGCAGGGCGCGGGTTCGAATTCCGGCTGCGGCGGCTGCATTTCCGATGGAGGCGGAAATGTTGTAGGCCCGTGTGCTCAGATTTGGGTGCACGTTAAAGAACCCCAGATGGTCTACATTTCCGGAGCCCTCCACTACGGCGTCTCTCATAATCATATAGTGGTTTTGGGACGTTAAACCCCACATACCAATCGAAATCAAGAAGAGGAAATGTACTTGGACCGGGCATGTAGCATGTAGACAGGATAACCACTGGTCATTAGGGGAACTAACTGGATTCCTAGAGATGGCAAGCGGGTTAGGGGGAAACAGAAGGTTAGGTGGGTCGATGAAATTAGGAAGTTGGCGGGTATAAATTGGCAGCAGCAAGCACAGAACCGAGTTTACTGGCGGAACATGGGAGAGGCCTTTGTCCTGCAGTCGACGTAGTCAGGCTGATAATGATGATGATGCTGACGATCATAATAATGACGACGATGATGATGATTAAGATCATGATGATGACACTTTATGTTGAACACGAGAGTGTTTTGTTACGTGGTCCACCAAGATTCAGTGACGTATTGTACACGATCATATGGCGAAGTAAAAGTTCCGCCAACGGGAGTCGAGTCCGCGACTTCTCGGTCCACTACAAAAGATGCCTAGTACATTATCCACTGCTCCAAGATCACACACTCTGGAGGGCTCACAAACAGACCTTTTTCATCTCTCACTTTTTTCTCGCTATGCTCTTGGTCGGTGGGGTTGTGTCGCTTTCTGGGAATGGTCATTGGAACCGATGCATCGTCACCCTGGCCTTTGCGATTAGCTCCTACAATGCATCACTGCTACGCATTTGTCGAAATTCTGGCAACGTTTAAACACACTGCGAGTTGGCGACCTCTGCCCAAGCGTCGTTAAGTCCCTAAATCGCTGGCGTCACTCATAGGATGCAGTCAAGCTAAACTCTGATGTGCGCCCATCTTACCTGCCTTGAACGCGTACCGCGATCTCTACCTATGTACGCCCTAAGGGAGCATGCGCAGTTGATATGTGAAAAGAAAACGAAAACGCCCGAGTGGCCGGAAACCCACGACCACGCGTGTCGAAGGTGTTAACAATTTTTCTGCCCCATCCGGCCACCGCTGTTTTAGCTACATTGAAAATTAATTTTATTTTGCCTGCTTTCTTAGAAGTAAAGTTCGTATCAAATTCTAGTTATTCACACAAAGTAGTAAAATAAACAGCTTACACTTTTTCAAATGTTTTTTTGGAGATAAGCCAGGAGAAACAACACGAGTGAATGCACCGGCAGTGACATCGGAGGATTCAACCAGTTGCACACCAAGCCAGACACGGTGGGGCATGCCGACTCTCTGCTGCTGCACCATATAATTCCAAAGTTCTCGGCAATCGTAATCCAAAAGCAGGCTCTCGATGAACGCGTCCTTGCTGAGGCCGTGAAGCTTCACGTGCTGCGCGGTAGTTTGCAATTTGAGCCGATACGAGCCACTGCCGAGCCTTTGCCGCCATGTTGAATCTTCGGCTTTCACGTCAGGTCAGGCGCTTTTATTTAGCGCAGCCAAGGTCGTCAACTGAAAACGTGATCCGGTTTCACTTGGTAGAAAACACGGTCTCAGACCAATTTTTGCGCGTCGGCCGCGCGACATGGTTTTCCGGCCACTTGGGCGGCGAAACGAGTGGGTATCCGGAGAGTTTCGCCACTTTCACTCTTTTCAAGGCCAAGTGTGAACGTGTCCTAAGATACGTCTCCGCTGGGCTACAGGAGACATAAGACTGGCGTTGCGTTTCCCCTAGTTCAGCCATCATGTTCAATAACTTTCAAACATGCCGCGCGATGCCTACCTTGTCCTAAGTTACGCGCTGAAGCAGCGATGCTATTCTTGCAGTCACACCACATTGGCTGATTACTATCACCCAGCTTGCGACTACAGCTACCACAAGAATTCGCCTGCTCATCAATCATGGTGGTTATTTATTGTCATAAAGTATCCGGTGCATCTACATTAAATTGCGTTAATAATGCCGCCTAATATACAGTGTTTGGCCGACACCTCGAGAAAGGAGAATGATACTTATCGTATGGCCAGCCACACACACCACGTGGTCGCTTTAATTAGTACCTAACCATTTTACTGGTTTCTTAGGAGGTGCTTCCATTTTCTTTCGGCATCACCTCTTGTAAAGTACCATATGTTTAGTTCTTCCCCAATGTATAGTTAAAAATTTAAACAGCGAAATTTATGATTGTCAGTCTAGAGAACTAACTACGCCGCAAGACAACGAGGCCTACATCACGGGTCGACACGAGAACCAATGCCACGTGAGGCGTGTGGTGGCGGCAGTGTGCGTAATTCAATGATTCCGATTCAGCATGTTCTTCCCTAATCGGTGCAAACGCATTCATCTCACTAGTTCGAGATAATGTGCAGTATCGCTCGCACTGGCACCTGCGGACGCAATGCTGTTGTGCATGCGATGCTATAGCTAATAGAATTCTTCGCGTTAAACCTTGCACATAGAGTTCCTCTCATTTTTGCCACATACTCTATTTCATGCTGACATAAAAAACATGAAGCATGGCGCTATTATCTCATAGTGGAAGAAAAAAAACACGCTAAAACACAATCACACCCGCGACAGGCCAGGTTCAGTATGAATTGTACATTCTTAACCTGAAAATGGCCAATACATTATACACTCAGTGATCACGAGCGAACAAATGTTTTCATAATCGCATTATGCCGATGCGGTTTTTACATATATTTATATAAAAAACTGCTCTTCAAATAACTCGTGCCAGCAGGAAAAAGTGGGCAAGGAAAATAAATCATATGGCCAAAGCAAGGTTGTTGGATTTTTTTTTCAGCGAACCCTGACACTCCACCAGAGAAACGTAACGCATACACACAACTGAGGGCTGCCATGTCGTTTGTTTCTGTGCTTTCCGTGGTTCCCATGGCTTCTCGCTGGAGCACTACTTCTGCTCTTCTAGGAATATTATTTGTGGGATTCTATATAGGTAAGCATCAGAATAACGCTTGTGTAAATTTGCGCTTTCAAATATGAAGCTTCACCCCTAGCAAGGGTTAGCTTTGAGGCATACTCGAACATACTCGAACGTCTTTGGCGCTTGTGTGTACAATGCTGCAAATAATTTTTCAGCGCTCATCAGTGGCAGTGCCACTGTATAGCAATACAGCACACAACTCCAGTGGTTGCCTGAAAACATTCCATGGTGACTCTTGAATTATGTAAGCTTCATTCCCACTTCGTCGATATGCCTGCATTGGTTGCTGAAACACAGTAAGGTCTGAAGAGCCACACGGCTATTAATTTGGCTTTTGTAGGTGGCGTCACTACACATCACTTTTTTTTCTAAAGCACGTTCGCTTTGTGCGTGACAGCAACAATTTTCTAATTTCTGTTTGGTAGTTTCCCCTGCGCGGTAGACACCACTATTTAAATAAATTACTCTTTTTATTAGCGCGAGATAATGCCTCCTGCTGGGGTGTGGTTCGCCAGAGATTACGTAGGTGACGCTTACATAATGTGGTTTGTGAACTGATTAGTTGATCGAAAAAACGAACGGTGTATTTTTTATTATGAGTGAATTCGTAATGCATGCAAGTCTGATTTCGTAAAAACTGAATAACCTTGATCGTTGAATTCATCCAAATGTTTACTGCCAGCGAAAAAAATCTGGCAGATTCCACGTACCTGGGAATCAACGTATGCGAAGCATGCGCAGGGAAGGTGACCGTATTGCTTTTTTTATTGAGCGACACGTCATGAAATGACAATTATTACTTATGTATTTACTTATTTACAAATGCTGCAGGCCCTGTTCAGGCCCAAGCAGGAGTAGGTAACAAATATTAGTGAAAAAACAGAATATAAATATATAAGAAAATCCAAAACTAGGTACGAAATTAAGGAAATTCTCAACATGAAGGAAAATATAAATAATACTTGGCAATAATAGCATTCATACCGAAACAGAAAAAAATCTCAGCACTAATGAGGAACATATTATATTGCATAATAAAAATCAAGTGTTAGGTCATTGACGAGACGGGCGAACGATTGTGTCGTGTCCGCATTAACGACCACCTGAGGTAACTTGTTCCATAGTGAAAGAGCATGAGGGAATAATGAGAACTGATGAACGTTCAGACGAGTGAATGGTTGTCTAACTGTTTTATTAGGATGAAGACGGTCAAAGCGCACGGACGGATTGGTTATGTAGCAATATATGTACAAATGTTGCTTGCACAGACATCTGTTGAAGAGTTGCAGATGTTTATATAACCAGTTGTTTGCATTTGCGCAACTATGCACACTGGAACATGCATATTAGTAACACCAGGAGCTCATATGAAGCGTTGATGCTTGTGGGGGCGCTGGCCCTGGACACTGCGGCTTAAATCAACTTCAGCGCATGGCAACTAACCACAATTGGCGTTAACCCGACGTTACGGCTGTATCAATTCAGTACAAATGTAATGTTTATAAAATTAAGTAGCCAGCACTACAATCACTATTGACGTTTCATGAAGGTTTGCGTCTATTTGAAAAGTTATTCCGATACCTGGCGTGTCTATAACTCAGTGGTACAATGCTTCATTGCCACGCAGAATGATTGGGTTCGATTTCAGCTGGGACCCTGACATTTATGGTTTCCATTCGTCAGGTCAACGTCACCGATGTCGGGTATTTTTAACGCTCGCGCGTTAAAACTGCCAATGTGTGTTATCATCGTTCCTGGGTAGACACTAACCCCCGTATTCATGAACGCTCCCCGACTCGACTTTCAGCCTTCACTTGACAGAGCTGGGCACTGCGCCACAGCTCGGCTCAAAATGACGCTGCGCTACTCAAGAATCGCAGCAGAATGTTGTTGATATGCAGTGAATTACCGTGCCTAGAGACGGCTCTCCCATCAGCTTTCTCAGGTGAAGGTGAAGCGTTGAGTGAAGGGACGTTCTAGAATACCGGGGTAAGTGTCAATCACATGCGGCACATACCAAAGTACCAGCGGCACATACCACCCGTAGGTGTTCTCCACTGTCTGGCGGGAAGTGTTTGACGATCTATGCGATGAAATTGTAACATTATTATTGTCTTGACCATTGCGTCATACTTGTCAAACCATCTCACCCTGCCATGCTAATTTTAGATCACGCCAAGTTATGACGGTGACCACGAAAGTGCCCAAACGTAATCAGATAGAGAGATAAAGAGATATGCTCAAAGTTGCCGAAGTTCGCTAAGAAGTGCTTTGCATATAAAATAGCTGACAGTCTTACAGCAAAGAAAACGCTTCAATAAAGGAAGTCCACTAGCTTGTCGTGTAGTATTTAAAGCAATTTTAGTGGATTGGTTGCTGCTGCCTAAAGATCACGTGGCTATAACAAGAACAATGCCACCCCCACACTGTTGGAAAAGCTATTTGCAGTTCGTGCATTGAAGCTACTATCGCAGGTTCCTCACCCACATGCTCATCGACAGCTAGTCGCTTATAAGCTCCTGGCTAGTATGAACTTTTATTCAATCGAATGAAATCTCAGTTGTATTAAATCCATGCGAAAAGTAAGCATTTCATGGCAGTCTGTTTCTACAGACAAAAGTTTCTTACCAACGAGGTTTCTATACAAGTAAAATTGCTCACTTCAAAGCTAAAGCGCGTAGTGTTGGCATCGTGCGCGACGCTGCCGCAACTACCAGCTTATACTATTTGCTGGCGTTATTGAGAGTAAGGGGAGGGAAGAATTTTAAGCTATATATATATATATATATATATATATATATATATATATATATATATATATATATATATATATATATATATATATATATATGCTTTTTTGTGTGTCTATTATTGCTCACATTTAGATTTTTCTGGATATTTGGGGGCTTTCACTAGAAGACAAAGTAGATGTCGTGGACGAGTTAATTTCATTATTCTGTATGGACTCCTTCAGGGCTTTAAATTTTATTTGCGCATTACCGGTTCACCAAGTCAGTTTTTCTATTCACAAATAGAATTTCGGGATAATGGCGACGCAGGCGGCATTTATCACCCCTGCAAGAAATCCAAAACTACATAAGTCTTTCATTGATTATGCAACCATTGTTGTTCGTGGTATTACTGTATATGAAAGACAATTCTGAAAGGCCTGTCTTTATAAAAACAAGAAAAAAATCACGAATACTACTGTGTCAGCGATGTAATGTAATTGATGCGCAAAAAATATGCCTATACCATGAGCACCAATGAAATCTCAAAATATATTCACGCTTTGCGGGAGATAATGAGGATGCGCATGCACCTAATATTTTGGGTGACATAGCATGTTCTGATATAGCAGTCTCTTGCACTGTGATACTTTTTTGCGCACACTCTGTATATATATTGCTGCCTTTCTTTAAAGCAACCATTCACTGATCAGCAGGAAATCTTAGGATTATAACTCTAATAATTAGATATAACATGTCTAATTCAGCTGACAATTTCAAAGAAATCTGCTTCCATTGTTCATTTTCAGGCATAGCTTCTTTCGAACAATATTTGACACGTACGTCAATGTAATTCTTATGGTGATACCCATATGTACTGAACTTTGACACTAATGAGGCCTAGAAAGAACACGGAAACTAGATGAGGCAAATATCAAGGTAAATGCTTTACTCGATCGTTCTTGTTGGTATATACTGAAGTGAAAAACGTAATACGAACAATTGAACACGTCCCAGGTACCTTGCGAATTGGTATGTTACGCATAGCATGTCGGACGAAGGTGACCATACTGTAATTTTTAATCGAGGGACAAGTTATGAAATGGTGCTCTATATATATAAAATGTGGTTTTTTATAAAAAGAACACAGGAGCGCGTGGCGTGCGCGCTCGGGCTGCTACTGGCAGCGCCTTAAAGTGGAAGCGAGAAGAACCACGGCCTCTTATCGCGTCATCTCGTGGTGTCCTAAACAAGCAGTCAATAATAATATGGAACCACTGGCAAGGCTGCAACTTCCTCCTCCTTCAAGAAGATTAGGCAACAGCCCGGTAATCAACTTGAAGGGGGAGCGAGTTCCAGTCTTGCCGCTCGTTCTATATTACCATTACCTGCTTGTTTAGCTCGCTGCAGAATAACGCGAAAAGACGCCGCGGCTGCTCTCACTCCCTCTTGAACGCGCTTCCAGCAGCCGCCTGAGCACAGAGGAGACGCGCTCCTGTGTTTCCTTTCATAAACATTGACACTGTACAAATGTTCCACAAACAGACATATGTTCAACAGCTGCAGATGGTTATATAAACTGTTGTCTCTTTTTGCGCAATGATGCCAACAGGCACATGAGCCTGTTGGCATCACCAGAAGTGATAAGTTGATATGGAGCGCTGGTGCTCGCGAACGTTGTATTCTTGGACGCTGCTAAATAAATGAATTTTAGCGCATGGCACCTAACTACTATGTAGGTTTACGCGACGTGGTGGCTTCATAGTAGGAGTATACATGAAATGTTCATAAAACGAGATAGCCAGCCCTGCAACCGCAATTGAAGTTTAATGAACACTAAATGCTATTTGAAAAGTAGTTACGAAAACTGACTCAGAACGCTGTGGTAGAATGCATGATTGCCACGCAGAGTGCTGTGGTTCAATTCCTGCTGGAGCCTGGTATTTATTGCTTTTATTCGTCGTATCAACGCTGCCGATGTTAACTTATTCTTAACGATCGCACGTAAATTTAATTCAAGTGTGTTCTCGCTGTTCTTGCGTATATAGATACTAAGTTACAATCACCTAAGGATCATACCCACATACCAGTGGCGCATACCCGCGTGCAGGTATGTGCCACAGTCTGGGGAGAAGTCTTTGACGACGTGCGCGGCGGGAATGTGTTGATCAGCGCGTCCTATTCGTCAAACCACTCTACCATCCCATTATATTTGTGGTTCACGCCAACCTAAAGGGGTGATCACGAGAACACCCATACGAAAGCGGCTGGATAGACAGGTAAATACGCAGATAGACGCCGTTAGTATGAGCAGTAGGCGAAGAAATGTAGGCATTGAAAGTATGGTAGTTAGTCAGTACCGTCTCTCTCGTCCAGACATGTAGCGTTGTTTTGTCGCGCACAATTAGTAATATATTTTCCCGCCCAACAAAAGACGCTACGCTACTAGAGCCTCTAGATAGCACTCAAAAATAGAAGTGTGCTGGTACGTTGAAAGTTGAAAGAAGTTGAAGTTGAAATTTTATTTCACCACAACGATACACCGTGATTTACACAAACAAGAAACAATTGTGGCATGGAAAGTAGGAAAAAAGCTGCGCTATAGCAGCTTGACTAGCCCCACCTCCCATTTGTACAAGGCAACAGAAACAATGGCACACCAAACTCCATACGGTGCTCACGTATGATTGAAAGAAAAAAGAAAAGAAAATAACATTCTAGTGGTTGTTTATGAAGTACAGAATAGATGCACACTTGGGTGTTTACAAACAAACAATTATTGGGAAAAAGGCAACCAAAATAAGACGCTATAACAGAAAAGGGTACACTTAAAATTTCATGCATTTAACAGTACTGGGTGCAATTTTTCTGGGTTTATAGCTCCTTATACAAACAGGTTTAATATATCACTACTTGAAAGGAGACGCAATTGCTGTTCTGTGAGCTTGAACTTATTTAATATATGGGGAACAGAGTGCCTTAGCATTTGGAGTCCATAATTTGTTCGCGGTCGGGGGATGTGCCAGTGTTCAGAACTCCGCATCGGACGCAACAAAATTTTCGGCTGTAAATGTGCTAAGCCTCTCAGGTTTGTGCAATTCTTTCGAATTTCAGACCTCAAAGACAACAACAAGTTATGTTCATATGCAACACAAAATTTTAAAACTTTAAACTTGACAAATAAATGGGATGTGTGTTCTCTGTAACCTATATTTGCAACAGCCCGTAAAGCGCTTTTTTGAAGTGTATACAACTTTTGTTTTGATGTTTCAGTTCCAGAAGCCCATACCAACTGACAATAGCGTAGATGAGAACAAAAAAGCGTATTGAAGATAAGAAGTTTCTGGGGGAGCGGTAGAAACGACTGACACCTTCTCAGCACGCCAAGGGCTTTTCTTAGCTTAATACACAATTGTTCAGTGTGAGAATTCCAGAAAATATGTTGATGAAAGATGACGCCCAAAGTTTTGACAGTCTCTGAAAGTTCGATATTGAAATTATTTAGCAACAGTTTTTGTGTGTACGTACATGTCATTCCTTTCGCACGGAAAAGAACGGCCTTGGTTTTAGAGCTGTTGATCTGTAACGAATTTTGGCAGGACCATTTCGAAAAATTGACTAACGTTTTATTAACGTTTGAGTAACATGTGTTGCAGTGGATAAATATTTAACTTGGTGTTTTTTACTTCGCAGTATGAATTAAATATGACAATTAGTAGGCAATCATAATTTCACCTGTTCAAACACTGCTTCAGCAAGTCATAATCCACGATTATGGTAAAGCCCATTGGTCTGTGCTCAAAAGCCCCGGCAAATCCTAAGCTTAGCACTTCAGCACACGATTGCGTACGCCCCTGCTCAATCCAGTGGCTTTAGCCCGCAGCCTACGGCTTCCTGCTACGCGTCTTTCACATCTCACAGAAAACTGCCAATCTCCTACACAATGATCATGAAGAGGCAGTGAGCCTAAACTGCACGATTACGCCTATCTGGAGTGCGTTCTTGGAGTTCTTATTACTACATAAGAGACACCCATATATTTTCAGTAAGAGGCGGCGTTGCCTACGTACCACAATGACGTCCCCAGAGGGATCATTGCATGTTTCAGCATTGAAAAAAAGGCATACCTGCGCGGAAGGCGCAGCACAGTCTCAGCGAAAGCTCGCAAAGTGACTTTTCAGAGCCATTTCTAAACACTCATTGGGTAACTACTGCAAGCACACTTCTTTGACACCTACTAAGGCAATAATAATATTTTTAGTAGTTAGGCAGCCATTCTCTATGCTATTTTTCGTCATTCTTCTGAGAAGCGTGGTATTCGCTGAACACTAGCAAGGAGTTTTGTGCTAATTGTTCAAGTAGTGGCTCTCAACAATGAGGAAATACGGCGGAAGTGTGTATTCGCCACATTTAATAGGTGAAGGAGAATAAGTTTTTGTAATGAGTTGGAGCAGTGGACGACCCACCAGTAATGCAATTCACATTGTGTGACGCCTGGTCGTTCTTTTTATGTTCTAAAACGCTTTATTACTGATATTAACGCGATTACCTTGTCGACTTCAAGCCTGCCTATGGCCAGTTTAGAAACAATTTCGAAGCATAGGCGTGGCTCAGAGGTAGATTACTGGGCTACCACGCAGCAGACTCGGGTTCGCATTCCAGTGTGGCCTTAGTGATTTTATGTATTTAGTTTTTTTATTTCCTGCCATACTGATTGCGGGTGCCACAGGTTGTGGCGGCAGACAACTAGGACAGCGCGCATGACTCATGTTTTGATCTCATAACAGCTTTATCTGTAAAAGGGCAAGCAATGTGCTGGAATTCATTCTCTTAACTTGCAGGACAGGGAGTACGCGCTTTTGAAAAGTAAGATTCACTAAAATTTTTTTCTTGTCGTACTCATGGTTTTATGGTCTTTTTCAAGTTATGTTTAAATATTTTGCGTTCTCTAGTCACATTGCTGTGAAGGTCGTACATGGTAGTATTTATATTTTGTTCACTTGGTTTTTACCTTAAGTTGATGGTTAAGTATTGCTCCAATTCTGGGTCCGAGTTAGTTTTCGCGGTGTTTTTTAAAACAAGTTTGTGGAAAACTCCTACGCTGCCTCTATCAATACCCTCCTCAGACTTTCGATAAATGTAGCGTTTATCTTTTCGTTCCTTCACTACAAATATTTGAGCCTTCTGACAGAGGTAAACATACCACCTAGGAACACACTATACACTGTAATCCCGCGTGATTTGCGCTCGATTCTGGATGGAGGTGTCAAGACTGCACATCGCCCAGAGATCCTAAAGGTTTAAAGTAGGTAAAAAGTGAGCCTAAAGCCAGAGTTCTGACTTTAGCAGCAAAAGTCCAGGTTACGTTTGTAACCTTAAATTATTCAGTGGCAGTGCTAGTTTCGAATAGCATCATTACACATTTGAAGCATGCATAAGGAAGAAATATGAGAGGGGGGCAAACACATGTCTAAGGAGACGAGATAAACATAATTTTGTAGAAAATTGCAAATTGTGAATTTGTGTGCTGGCACCTTATCGATGTTAGGCGAAGTGGACAAGTTTGTGCACTCTATCCTAATCGTAATATAGAAAGTGTGTTGGGTATATATAAAAGTGTGAATTGTTGAAATTGGCCAGATTGTCCTCAATCATTTGAGTTACTGAACTGTTGATGTTTTTTGTGAGCGTACGGCATAAGATAAGTATTGTATTACAAGCACGTACAATATCTCACACGAACAATTTCATTATCGCAAAGGTTAATTTTATAGCTTGGCAATACAAAATGTCGTCATTCAAGTCTACTTTTTTAAGGATTCGCCAGATGTGCATACACAAGATACTACATTCACGTGGGTGTAATGGTGGATGGAGCGCACCAGCAACAAACACCAAATTCGCAAGCAAACCAAGCATATTACAGGATCCTGTTCATGGCGGTAAGACAGAGCTTTTATATACCAATAACTATGAAAGCTTGTTAGTTCGGCCCTTGCTCATACCAATAAACATTACGGTAAACATGCAGTAGCAATACTATTGTGTAAAAGATCCGTCCTTAGCAATGTTTACTTGTTTCTTGGGGATACAATATGACAGAAGACCTATGTTTTTGTGCTTGCGATTATACAAAAAAAAGATTGTACTTGTGACAAATAGAACCTTCGTGGAAAATTTTTTATATTCTGGTTTTAACAAAATCGCAAATCACAAGCATTGCAAATATACATAATTCTAATCGTCTTGAAATTATCCGGGAAACATAACATCACGTTGTGCATCGTTCTTGCACAACGTGATGCATACGCTGGGAACACAACATAGCATACGCTGGGAACACAACTTCTCTTTTCTAGAAAGCTGCTAGAGCAAAGACAAGGAACGGTTATTTCAGTTCCCTATCAAAGCTGTTCCATAGGTCGTCTCGAGAGGTTAGACAAACTGAAAATGACCACAAGCTCAATCCAGTCGATCACACTCGATTAAACTCTGACAGTAGCAAGGATGCTTCTAGCGAAAATTCTGGCTTGCCCGCATTCTTAAAAATGCTTCCTGAATACCACATCATTAAAGCAAGGGATCGTACAGTGACAAGCCTGCGACTGATATTTTCTAGAAAGGTTCCATACAATAATTACATTTTACCACGTGTATTTTTTCGCAATTGTTCTGAAAGCAGCGCCCAAGCTGCATGGCGTCACGCTGTGCAAGTTTAGAAGTTAAGTTTATTTTTTTGAGCTGTAGTTTAGGTTTTTTCCATCAATTGTGTTAGCTTTTTTGTGTTACACATTCACTCCGTTTATATATACGTACGAGTAAGCGGACGGAAAAGTGAGGAGCAGGGAGGAGAAAGAGTGAGCTGCGCGAGAAGGAGCGACAAATCACTGCACCCACCCTCTCCTACGCTGCCTGTACACACGCGGGAACTCTGCAGAGTTTATTTATTGTGATATACTGCAGCCCGGTTACAGGGCTGTCGCAGAAAGGGGTACAGAGCAATAGATAATATAAGAAAGGAACTGAGAATACACGAATTAAAAAAACAGTGGCATATCAAACAAAATTACGAGGAATGCTTCAAACATAAATATAAAAACAAGGCAAAGCTAGAAGTAAGGATTAGTGTATGCCGTCTTTTAGTTCCTTCGAAATATCTCCCTTTTGTAATGAACAAATTACACCTGGTAGGGTATTAAAAATTTCTATGCATCAGGAAAAAAATGTGTATTTGAAGAAGTCAGTGCGATGATGAAGGCATAGGTATACGTTTAGTATAGGGCTGTTTCTGGTGAGTTTTGTTTTAGCAGGCGTTATGTAGCTGCTGTGTGACGAATATTGTGGCGAATTTGAAAAGAAGTGGTAAAGGTTGGGAGACTCGATGTCGCGTCCTTTAGAAAGTGAAGTAAAGCCCAGGTGCGTTAGGTGAGTTGACGGTGAGAATTTGCAGTCACAGCGTCCAAATATGAAACAAATAGCTTTTTTTCTTCATGAATCCAATTCGTTTTTTGTCAGCCATCTTATAGGGGTACCATACAGTGCCGCCATGTTCAAGTATTGGTCTTATGAGGGTTTAGTATGCTAACAGCTTCGTTTGTTTTGGCGCTATACACAAAGAATGTTTAAGATATTCGACTTCTTTTCAGAACTTTCTTGCAAGTTATGTCAATGTGAGGTTTGTTGTGGAAAGGAGGCAAAGATATTTGTATTGTGGAACCCGCTGTACAATTTTGTTGTGGAACGAATAAATAAACGTTGCTGGCGTTTTCCCGCAGCCGAAACACATAACAGCAGTCTTTTGCCAATTCTGACAACACTTGCAAACATTTTAGGATGAAGCAATGAGTGTATAATGATTATGAGGGGAAATAAGCACGTGATACAGGACACAATAGTCAGCGTGAAGACAAATTTTAGTAGAAACTACGCCTGGTAGGTCGTTTGTGTACAATTGGAAAAGTAAAGCCCTAGAACAGAACCCTGAAGCACTCCTGAAAATGCATGTGTTTCGGAAGAATGTAATCTTTGAAAAGTTACATACTGATGACAATTTGAAATAAAACTTCCAATCCAGTCAACAAGCAGGGGGTTCTTTAAAAAAAAGAGCCTATATAGCAGTTTTGTGTAAACGGCGGCTTTGGCGTTTGGTCATGCTTGGACTTAGGCTTTTGTTGCCCGTCTGCGGTGAATCCTCTTGCGAATTTGCTCCAGCTTTTCTCATTTTCTCGGTAAAGTCTGACTCTCTTAACTTCGGCTCGTTCTCTTCCTTTGGCTTAATCCAGGGCCCTTCCTTCTCCTTTTTTGTCTGCTGTCGACCACTTTTTACCGATTCTTCTGGTAGATTTTCTTCGGTTTTGTCGTCTTGTGTTGATTGGTCTTTTGGCTTTTTATCTTCCGCGACCTCTCCTTTTTCCTGCGTATCCTTATGGGTCGCCTTTTGTTCCTGCTCTGTGTTTTTTGTCTTCTTCGTTTTTCTGTCCTTCTTCGCTGCATTTTCCTGGGATTTCTTGCGCCATTCAGGTTCTTACCTTCAATCTCTCCGCCTCGCTGTCTGTCTGTTCTCGCAGCACCTAGTTGGGAGTTCATCTGCTTTTCTTCGTTTTCGTGTTCTGTCTTTCCTTCACCTGGGCAGATGTCTTGGGCTTCTGTTCTTCGCGTTTTTTTTGTAGTAAATGCTTTATAATCTCTGGAGTTCTCAGCGTGCGATGGGGCTTGTTTGAAAAGCGGGTCTACGTGTCTTTTACAGGCCGCAACCGGCACGACTTCTAGTTTCTGTAGAACTGGGGCGTCCTTTGCCTCCGCCGTGGTTCTTTCGGTTGAGAGCAGGTGACGGCCTCTCCCATAGACGTTCGTCTCCCGTGGTACGTAGTGCTAGAGGAGTGGCAATGGCTGGCGTCGTTCCGTTCCTTCGTTCGCATCGGTTGTCAATTCTGTTGCCCCGGTAGTGGGCAGGCAGTGTTTCGAACCTGATGGTGGTCTGAGGCTTTGGTTGTGTGTGCCGAAAATCTGTTATCGGCCCCATTTGAAGCGTTCGGACTGCAAGATGTCGTGCAGTAGGTCGTCGACATCAGCATGCATGCTACCCAGTAGCATGCTGCACAATTCACGAGACCTCAATCCCGATGTAACTTGTTCTCACGTATCTGTAAGGTCGAGGTTGAGTTCGTGGCAAGGGCGCATGTTCGCATCGAAATAAGCAGCCTTGCTCTCATTATACTGCTGAACGCGTTCTCGCATCCTGCACAATCTTTCCGCAACGCGAGTCCGGCTGACTAAGGTAAGACGGAAACGTACCTCGAAATCTTCCCATGATGTGACCTAGGAGCTCCTTACATGGTACCAGTCCTTGGCAGCTTCTACAAATTGGTCCTTGGCTGTTTTAAGCGTGTAAGCAGTGGACTCCCCGTGAAGATTCGACGTTTCACGGATGATTTCGATCCATTCACGTGCTAAAGGAGTGTCTTAGCTGTCGGAGGGACTTATGTTGCGGCTAAAGTCAGCGATCTTCTGAAACATTGGCGCTGGTCGAGGCTGCGCTGCGCCGGTCGAAACCATTTGTTCCAGCAAGGTCGGTAGTAGTTTTTTTCTTTTCTTGAATAGCTGTGATTGTGACTGCATGGTGGGAGTCCGTCTCTTCACCACCAATCGGGTTGACTCGTTCGCAATACATTTTATTTAGGGCTAACCAGTTCTGATTAATGATCAAACTCACGTTTACTCATCTGTTGGCGGCTGGATTACCATCCCACTTCTGAAATATTCGCTCCAACGGCGTCCTTGAAGCACACAAAACGTCAAATAAGGATACTTTACTGAAATTTTGAGAAAAATGCCCAAGCCACACAGGCTATACTCAAACGCCACACAGACTACAAAACTCAACAATACAGGCCATAATGATGATGATGATGAACCTTCGGCTTTGCTGGCACTAAGTTTGCGTGAGTCTCTCTGAACATCGTCGTTCTCTTTCACTGTTGACGACAAGACACGTGCACTTCGTGCAGGCGCTAGCAATTTGGCAACAGATGGGATACAAATTAATTGCGTACTGCATTTAAATCTGCTAATACATTCACTCTATGCCTTCACAGCGAAACTGATTTATTTACCTCGCTGGCTTTCTCGTTCGGCACACTCGAAGGTCAGAATCTTTTGCTTTGCTATGTTTGAGTCATTCCAAACATGCTCCCATGTGCTCGTGCATGTACGAAAAATGAATGTGGAAAAGTGAGTTCGGTAATCTTAACTAATGTACTTGAGGTGCCTGCAAATGGTTTCACAAATTTCTCAAACGCCAGGCATGAAAGTGGGAAACTGAGTTAGGGAACCTTGACTGACGAACGCGAGGAGCTTGTGCGCCGTTTCAAGAGTTTCTTGAACGCGAAGGATAAGACAAGCAATATTGTGTCTTACGTTCACGGAACAGAGAAAACGCTCACCACACACGCAGCTAAAAAATTCTTCCGGTCTGCTAACCGCTGAAATCCCGCGTGGTGTACTCCCCCCACCCCCTCTTTTCTCGCAGTGCATGAATGGGAAGCTTGAAGGTTGCGATTGTCCGACGGGGAGGTTATACATTGGTTGACCCTTAAGGTACGAGCGGCTTGATGAAGGTGGTGACTAGTTCCGAAGCTGTCTATGCGAGCGCTTGCTGTATTCGTATCTCTGGCCACATTACTGGCAGTATTTTTTCCCGTCATATGATAGGGTGGGTCATTGGACCCTTTAAAACAGGAGTTCGCTGAGTGTTGGATGGGGCTCGCGCAGCGCAACGGTGCGCCCTCCGGCACAACCCTCAGCTCACATTGTGACTTCATATTTTGTTTGTCAGTACAGTATTAGCTTCTTTACAATAGAGATCAGAAATGACAATGGGAAGGAGGGGGTACTTTACAAACGTTATCTCGTGTTCAATTCATTGATATGTGGGGTTTAACGTCCCAAGACCACCATATGATTATGAGAGACGCCGTAGTGGAGGGCTCCGGAAATTTAGACCACCTGGGGTTCTTTAACGTGCACCCAAATCTGAGCACGTGGGCTTACAACATTTCCGCCTCCATCAGAAATGCAGCCGCCACAGCCGAGATTTGAACCCGCGACCTGCGGGTCAGCAGCCGAGTACCATAGCCACTAGACCACCGCGGCGGGGCATCTCGTGTTCAAATACTCAAACTGTGTGCCAGTGCGTACGTATTTCAAATTCATCGAATTTCTGACCCATGGGCAGTTATTACTTTGAGGAATAAACGAACACTTTTCTGACTCCAGCAGATGACGCCTGACTACAATCTACATTAACCCTACACGACAGCAGTATCGTGGGTGTACATATGTAATATTTTTAATTTTGATAGCCTATACAACTGCAACCAGAATTGACGCTTCGGGATCATTTGGGTCTATTTGCAAAATATTTCCAGAACCTGGTGTGGCTCTGTGATAAAACACATCATTGTAACGCATAAAGCTTGAATATGATTCTCACTGGAAACAGCTATTTATTCTTTGCATTCCTCTGGTCAACGCTTCCTATACCAGCTTTTTCTTAATGCTCGAGCGTTAAAATTACGCGTGCGTGTTCTCGACGTTCCTGGAGAGATATAAAATGTTACTGCCTGTGGCACATACCCGCATACTAATGGCACATACACGGCCCGGATATTTAAAACTGTTCCTTTGAAAGTGTTTTATGACGTACGCGACGAGATTGCGGCATTATTCATCTCATGAGTAGCGCGTCGTATTCGTCAAACCACCTTACCCTCCGGTAATAACTTTGGTGTACGCCAAGTGAATGGATGATCAGAGAGCACTCAGACATAGATAGATAGACAGATAGATAGATAGATAGATAGATAGATAGATAGATAGATAGATAGATAAACATATAGATAGATAGACAGACGGCAGAAGCGCTCGCTATACGCAAAAAATGCTTCGCATTTAAAAAAAACTTGGAGTGAAAGAAGTCATGCGCTGGCCTTGAGTCATGTTTCAGACCTCTGCCCCACACTTAGCTTGGCATCAATGCTGTGTGTTCTTAATATTATTGTGTCCAATAGAGAACGATACACATCATATCCACGGAGTGAATGACGAGTCGTTGCGTGAAGCGTCCGCCCATCTGTACATCTGTCAGTCTGTCTGTCTGTCTGTCTGTCTGTATGTCTGTCTGTCTGTCTGTCTGTCCATCCGTCCGTCCGTCTGTCTCTCTGTGTGTGATGGACAGACAGACCCACGTTTCAAACATTTGATTGATTGATTGATTGATATGTGGGGTTTAACGTCCCAAAACCACCATACGATTATGAAAGACGCCGCAGTGGAGGGCTCCAGAAATTTCGACATCCTGGGGTTCTTTAACGTGCACCGAAATCTGAGCACACGGGCCTACAACATTTCCGCCTCCATCGTAAATGCAGCCGCCGCAGCCGGGACTTGAACCCACGACCTGCAGGTCAGCAGCCGAGTACCTTAGCCACTAGACCACCGCGGCGGGGCATTTCGTGTTCAAATACTCAAACTGTGTGCCAGTGCGTACGTATTTCAAATTCATTGATTTTCAGACCCATGGGCAGTTATTACTTTGAGGAATAAACGAACACTTTTCTGACTCCAGCAGATGACGCCTAACTACAATCTACATTAACCCTACACGACGGCAGTATTGTGGGTGTACATCTGTAATATTTTTTTAATTTTGATAGCCTATGCAACTGCAACCAGAATTGACGTTTCGGGATCATTTGGGTCCATTTGCAAAATATTTCCAAAACCTGGTGTGGCTCTGTGATAAAACACATCATTGCAACACATAAAGCTTGGATATGATTCCCACTGGAAATTGCTATTTATTCTTTGCAATCCTATGGTCAACGCTGCCTATACCAGCTTTTTCTTAATGCTCGAGCGTTAAAATTACGCGTGCGTGTTCTCGACGTTCCTGGAGAGATATAAAAATGTTACTGCCTGTGGCACATACCCGCATACTAATGGCACATACACGGCCCGGATATTTAAAACTGTTCCTTTGAAAGTGTTTTATGACGTACGCGACGAGATTGCGGCATTATTCATCTCATGAGTAGCGCGTCGTATTCGTCAAACCACCTTACCCTCCCGTAATAACTTTGGTGTACGCCAAGGGAAGGGATGATTAGAGAGCACTCAGACATAGATAGATAGACAGATAGATAGATAGATAGATAGATAGATAGATAAACATATAGATAGATAGACAGACGGCAGAAGCGCTCGCTATACGCAAAAAATGCTTCGCATTTAAAAAAAACTTGGAGTGAAAGAAGTCATGCGCTGGCCTTGAGTCATGTTTCAGACCTCTGCCCCACACTTAGCTTGGCATCAATGCTGTGTGTTCTTAATATTATTGTGTCCAATAGAGAACGATACACATTATATCCACGGAGTGAATGACGAGTCGTTGCGTGAAGCGTCCGCCCATCTGTACATCTGTCAGTCTGTCTGTCTGTCTGTCTGTCTGTCTGTCTGTCTGTCTGTCTGTCTGTCTGTCTGTCTGTCTGTCTGTCTGTATGTCTGTCTGTCTGTCTGTCTGTCCATCCGTCCGTCCGTCTGTCTCTCTGTGTGTGATGGACAGACAGACCCACGTTTCAAACATTTGATTGATTGATTGATATGTGGGGTTTAACGTCCCAAAACCACCATACGATTATGAGAGACGCCGCAGTGGAGGGCTCCAGAAATTTCGACATCCTGGGGTTCTTTAACGTGCACCGAAATCTGAGCACACGGGCCTACAACATTTCCGCCTCCATCGTAAATGCAGCCGCCGCAGCCGGGACTTGAACCCACGACCTGCAGGTCAGCAGCCGAGTACCTTAGCCACTAGACCACCGCGGCGGGGCATCTCGTGTTCAAATACTCAAACTGTGTGCCAGTGCGTACGTATTTCAAATTCATTGATTTTCAGACCCATGGGCAGTTATTACTTTGAGGAATAAACGAACACTTTTCTGACTCCAGCAGATGACGCCTAACTACAATCTACATTAACCCTACACGACGGCAGTATTGTGGGTGTACATATGTAATATTTTTTTAATTTTGATAGCTTATGCAACTGCAACCAGAATTGACGTTTCGGGATCATTTGGGTCCATTTGCAAAATATTTCCAAAACCTGGTGTGGCTCTGTGATAAAACACATCATTGCAACACATAAAGCTTGGATATGATTCGCACTGGAAATTGCTATTTATTCTTTGCAATCCTATGGTCAACGCTGCCTATACCAGCTTTTTCTTAATGCTCGAGCGTTAAAATTACGTGTGCGTGTTCTCGACGTTCCTGGAGAGATATAAAACGTTTCTGCCTGTGGCACATACCCGCATACTAATGGCACATACACGGCCCGGATATTTAAAACTGTTCCTTTGAAAGTGTTTTATGACGTACGCGACGAGATTGCGGCCTTATTCATCTCATGAGTGGCGCGTCGTATTCGTCAAACCACCTTACCCTCCCGTAATAACTTTGGTGTACGCCAAGTGAAGGAATGATCAGAGAGCACTCAGACATAGATAGATAGATAGATAGATAGACAGACAGACGGCAAAAGCGCATTTAAAAAAACTTGGAGTGAAAGAAGTCATGCGCTGGCCTTGAGTCATGTTTCAGACCTCTGCCCCACACTTAGCTTGGCCTCAATGCTGTGAGTTCTTAATATTATTGTGTCCAATAGAGAACGATTCACATCATATCCACGGAGTGAATGACGAGTCGTTGGGTGAAGCGTCCGCCCATCTATACATCTGTCTGTCTGTCTGTCCATCCGTCCGTCCGTCTGTCTCTCTGTGTGTGATGGACTGACAGACTCACGTTTCAACTATTTGATAGATTGATTGATTGATATGTGGGGTTTAACGTCCCAAAACCACTACATGAATATGAGAGACGCCGTATTGGAGGGCTCCGGAAATTTTGACCTCCTGGGGTTGTTTAACGTGCACCGAAATCTGAGAACACGTGCCTACAACATTTCCACCTCCATCGGAAATGCAGCCGCCGCAGCCGGGATTCAAATCCGCGACCTGCGTGTCAGCAGCCGTGTACCTTAGCCACTAGACCACCGCGGCGGGGCAACCATTTATCATCAATCACTCAGTGGATATGCTGTGAATTTTTATACGGAAACCACCAGCGCCATGTAGTGATATTAGTCCGACGATGCATGATTGAATGAATGTATCCAGCTGTGCACTTTAGATCAGGCGGTGGCTCAAGCTGCGTAGCCACAAAGTTAATTACTATCACAATGCGTTCAAGGGTTGAATTTCACTCAAGCCTTGAATACAGCCAGCAATTAGTAAGTTTCCTCCTGGTTAGTTCTACACGTTGAAAGTATACTTTGCTTTCACTGTTCCTAAACTCCAATGCTTTGAAAAAGTCGGTATCATTATCTTAGACTATATGGAGGAGCCCTTTACATAATATAATTTAATGTTCATTATTGAACTTCTCAGGGCAAAAATTACAGACAACAAACACAAGAGACTAACACGAGCACAGCCTTTTCATTGATTTATTGTGACAAAGACGCACATATATATGTGACTGAAAAGTAGGTTAGAACTTATGCTTAGGCGAAATAAAAAAAACAAAGAGATTCCAGTAAATCAAGTGCTCACCCCGCCCTCTTACGTGCCGCTTTTAAATACGTCAACTCTTTTTCAGATAAAAGTATAGTTTGCTGACGCAGCTGCCTCGAGCGATCGTTGCAGCTTCGTTGGTATGTTTTGCGCGTTCGTTAGAGTGGGTTGCAAGAACCCTTGCCTTTTCTAACAATAGCTGGCACGCCCATTCAGAATAAGGAGCCGCTAAAAACAGTACCGCCGTGCACTTCTTACTTTTTGGCAATGTTCTTGAATATTCAGCCATTTCCTCCTCCTCTCCACACTCAATACTTATCATGTCTGCGCCTTGCTACTTTGCATGGTGAGGCTTGATCCGTCATACTGTCACGGGTCCCATTAATTAGGGAGGTATCGCCGGGCTAATTCCAAGGGCCGATGTATCGACCCCCCGAACCGCAACACGAAAGCGTGGACAATTTAGAATTGGTGCTATTTGGCGCGCCAGCGGACGCCGCCTGTGGCCCAAAGAACAATTCAGAGCCGAGAGTTGATAAACAAAACAAAATTATATTCTCAATTATGGCAGATCAAAACAATACACAAGTATGCACACTCCACAATAGTTGAATACAATATGCCAACAATCAAACAACGTACTACACAGTACAATCAGCCACACTCGAAACAACGGACACAGACAACAATACGCACTACAATGCAGTCACATGCATCGAACAACCAAGACACCTAAAGACTAAAGAGTTAGATAACTTATTCAGTCCAAAGTTTTTGGATCACAAGTTTGAATGATACTCTTCCGAGAATCACTCACTAAAAGTCCAGCGTTGTTGTCGTTTCGCTGCCCCCGAAGTTTCTCTTCCAGGAAACCTCACGTCTTCAATTGACCGCTCTCCAAGCACTAAATTTCTTCGCCGGTAACGCGTCGGCTTCCCACACGCAGGTTTAGCCACGCGTCTTCGCTCGCCTCTTGCCTGTAGCTTGAGTCTTCACCCCTCAGGTGGAAATCCTCTTCTTCTCCTCCTTTGTCACTGAGGACAAAAGACTTCGCCGACAAGGCGGAACACCCTACGCACTCTGGCGCAATATTCCTTCTTCTTCTGCTTTGTCAATGAAGACAAAACCTTCGCCGAAGACTTGGCGGAACACCTTACGTACTCTGGCACATACTTTCTTCTTCTCCTGCTTTGTCACTAAAAACAAAACCTTCACCGACAGACGCGGCGGAATGATCCTACGCACACTGGCGCTAACTTCCTTCTTCTCCTTTGTCAACAAGGACCAAAGGCTTCGCCGATGACACGGCGGCAACACCCTACGCACACTGGCGTGAAATTCCTTCCCCTTCTGCTTTGTCACTGAGGACAAAACCTTCGCCGACTACACGGCGGAACACCCTACGCACTCTGGCGCATACTTTCTTCTTCTCCTCATCTACTATCTCTGCTGCTCGGTTAAATACCTTCCGCGCGAGATTCCAGAATATTCTCATGATTTCGTAGGCACGATGCGTAGCCAAGGCTGGGGGAAAGCGCAAGACGGTTCGACGGCCGTCCGCGACAGATGACGCAACCCGGCATCACCACGCCCCTTTCTATCGAGAACTTTCCAGGGCTTGCTCGGCCGCCGATGTGAGGAGGTTTGTCGGCAAACCTACGCTTTCGAGAAGAAAGGGACGGTGCACCCGGGGAGCCTTGGGATGTCTATTTTCTTTTTTATTGTTGACTTCGAGGCGTCTCTCCGGCGCATCGTCGCGAGAATGCGGCGCGCCTTTCTTCGAGCGCTCATTTGGTGACACATACTCACGCTCTGGCCTTGAACAGCAGAGAACCGCTCCAGAAATTATCGTAGACGTTCTCTTTTGCAATTTCCTGCTTGAAAGTTCGGTAGGTATCTAGTGACGATTTCGTAAGTATTATAATTTTCCACCTGTCACTCTCTGTTTCCTTCACCTTCTTCGAAATTGATGTTTGCTTTGGCTTGGAATTTGGCTGCTGTCTAGATACTTGCTTGATCATTTTCAAGCTCATTTCCTCCATTTAGTGTCAACACACTTTATGTACAAGCATTTGAAGGCTTTCCTTGCTCAACAGCTCGTCTCTCACTTTTCTCAATCGCTCTTCCAATTCTATCTTGCCGCAAGTTTCCCTACACTCGAACGATGTCCATCCCTTATCAACCTGTACCCTTTAATTTGGGTATCTCCCATGTTCTCTCAAAGCAAGTCTACCAATGCAACGTTGTTTCTTTTGAGTCTTGCTTGCATCTCTGATCTCATGCAGAAAACCGCATTAGCAAATGTCAAACCCGCGACCATGACACCTTTCTGAATCACTCTCACAACGTCACACCTATATTAGTTACACAGTGCCCTATTTCTTTATTACAGCTGCGTTCTTGTTACCCTCAGTCATTACGTATACTTTGTCCGCCCTTAGATACGAAGCCCCATTGTATATAAATACACCCAAACATTTGTAATTATCCACTATTTTTAGCATGACTTACTGTATCTGATGCTCACTGCCTTCCTTATTATCGAAAATTATGAATGCCAATTTTTGTTCACTGAACTTGAAATTTAGCCTATCTACCTCATTACTGTACAAGTCTATCACTCTCTGCAGATCTTCCTTGTTGTCAGCTATTGATATTATATCATCAGCATACATAAATTCCGGTAATGATTGTTCAACGTGTTTTCCTTGCTTTTCAACATAGAGCCTTAAGCCGAATTGACTCCCCTCTAACTTTGCTTCTAGTTCCTGTCGATACAGCCTAAATGACAAAGCTGACAAGGGACATCTCTTTCAAATCCCGGGTTGTAGTATTATATGTTTGCATACATAATCTTCTCATTTTATAACTGCCTTGTGACTTTTGTAGATATCCTTCAGAATAATAGTTATTCAATCTTCCACTTCTTCTGTGTCCAGTTTCCCCGCAAGTCTTCTTGAATCACAATATAGTAAGCTCCCTTTATATCAAGAAATGCCAGCGAAAAAGCCTTTGTTCTTTTCTCAATATTTCAACACACTGCATCGATGAGAACAGATTGTCCTTCTACCTTCTTCGTTTACGGAACCCACTTTTTAGTTCTCCCAGCACCTCCTCATTCTCCGCCCATGTCTGCAGTCTTTCCTTTGCTATCTGCATCACCAGCCTGTAAACTACTAAAGTCACTGGTATAGGAGGGTAGTTGAATATATCAGCTTTGTCCCCCTTTCCATTATAGACCATGCTCATCCTGCTTAGTTCCCACCCATTGGGGGTTTCACCATTCATTATTGCTTTGCTCGCTGGCTCTCCTAAGGTTTACTTAGCTTGTTCTCAGTTTCTTTATCAGCATAATTGGGATGCCGTCAGCGCATGTTGATGTGCTGATTAGGAACCCTCTTTCCTGCCCTTTCCTTTATAGCTGTATCAGTTGAAACATGAAAGGCAAACCAAGTGGCGGACCGGTGCACGGATGTGACTTGAAAGGTTACGTGGCACGGGAGGAGCATGAGGACTACGTTCAGTCCCCATCCAAGCCGCTCATGGCGGGTGAGATCACTCGACACCGAGTGAGGAGCCCAGAACCGCGTTTCTTCCCTTCGTAACAGGCGGCGACAACTCTCCACGGCAGGCCGCATTTGATACGTTCGACCCTAGGTGCAAGGGTTCGTGCGCAGCACAAGTGCGATTGTTAACCTGTCCTTTTTTCTATGTCGACTTTCACCGAGCAAATGAAGAGTCGAGAGGGAAAGAGAAGCCACCGGAACAGCCTGGAGAGAAAATCGCTCATCTCGCCGGATAACCCCCAACACCATCCATGTCGGCATCGCGGCCCCAGCCAACCAAGCGACGTGACTTCCATCCTACCCCATCGTGCTCATCACTGGACCATTACACAAGAGGCACCTGGGTGACCAGACAGCAGCCCAGCCGTGGGAGCAAGCTGCTTCGCAGCCGCGGTCACAAGGGCGAGCCTACATTGCTGGGTCATGATTGTCCGCGCATTATTGACCTCCACTGTCTCGAGGCCATGTTGTGGCACCCCAAAGATGAGACTACCGAGCCCGCTGGAACGGGGGAGCCGTGACCTGATGCTGCTGCCCAGACTATGCTGGAGAGGGCAGTTTGGAACCAGTGCTGAACAAGACCTTTTAACATGTGGCTACCTCCCCCCCCCGGTCTCTACCAACTACCTGGGTGGTGGGGGTTGATGGGGAATGGTCTTGACCAGTGTGCTACCGGCACCAGATCCACGGTACCAGTAACAGCAACGAAAGCAACAGCAGTGGAAGTAGCGGCGGAGGAGGCGACAGTGGTGGCGATGAGCGGCCACGATGCAAGTGGGCATGGCAGCAGTGGTGGTGGCTACTCTCGATGCAGCAGCGACCGGTGGGGGCACCGGGGGCACCTACAGCAGAAGGCCAACCACAGGAGGGCACAGATTGAGACCCACCGTCTTAACCTTTCTTCCTCGGGGATGAGTAACGAAAACATTTGGCCCAGTATCTGCATTTTACACTGCAAATGTCGTCGAAAGACTATAGTCTTGCGTCTGGAGAAAGTGAACAAAACGTTTATTTGATGCTCTGCGCAAGAAAATCGGTGAATGGTATTCTGGAGGTGCTGCGTTAGAGTCCGTCGAGCGTGCAGTGGAGGCGAACGAGCGCATCAAGTCACGTCACACGTGAGACATGACCACTATCTGGCAGTTATCTTGGAAAATAAAGCGCGCCCACCCAACGCGTCTATCTCGGACGGGAGAAAGTGTAAAATGCAAGGTGACCAGTAGGTGCCACCGCCGTGTCGTCTTAGCAAAATGTTGTAGACACTTGTCTTTCTGTGTAAGCGTTGCCTGGTTAGCGCAACGGGATAAACGCTACGGTCTTTAGACTTACTTATGTATGCTTTTTCCAGTAAGAGACACACATTCAAAATATTGACCTGTCGTTATGGTGCCTCATATATGTGCAATAATTGTTTTAATTGACAATCTCACAAGTCTGAACGCAGAATCATGAGTAATATTGGTGGACGCTGCGGACGAGGTCAGCCGTTTGGAATATCATTTTGCCACTTTGGTGCAGTTTATGGTAGCGCTGAGGGTGGACAAACAGACAATTGTACGGACAGACAGACAGACAGACAAACACACAGACAGACAGACAGGCAGGCAGACTGAGAGACAGGAACACAGATAAGGAGACAGGAGCACAGATAGGGAGACAGATCAAAATTTTTGTGTGGAAGGTCTCTAAGAAAGCTTTAATATTCTCACGTTTCAGTCTATGTCGTTCAGAGGCCTTCCTAACGAGAGAGGGTGAATATGGGGGAGCAGTTGCGCCCAACCACCTTTTCTCTTTTACTGGAGCGTGACAGCCGGGCAGCGAGGACATGTCTGTCGTTTTAGGTACAAGTCAGTAAAGCTTCTTGCGAAGGTATGGAACGCCACTGCGGCCAGCACTCGCGATGTCCTCTTTCCCGCCGCACAGAACTGGTTTCACTTCTCAGCGATGCAAAAAACCTTTGTCATGGACAGGAAATTGGGTCAGTGAACAAACCTAGCGTGCGGATGACCGCACGCTCTCTCTGCCAACGGCCTAGGTAGAATTAGGTCGAACCTGCAACACCTTGCGAGCCGAAAACGACAACCACCAAGACGTAAGCTTCTACCCTTAATTTCTGTAGTATCTCCATGCATTTACGCGTTAATGTTAACGTATAGCAATAAAGTGTTGTAGACCTAGCCGGTTGCCTTATTCACCCGAACCCGTGTAGCTGCAATGAGTCAAGCTATGGATAGAGGCCGTGATTCATGCACGCAACGACTGTGTGCGACTGTAACATTAGCTATAGGCATCTGCGTCAGCCGTACATAGGACGCACTCCTACATGTGTAACACAGTGGTCGTGAATGGGCTACCTGAGAGACTCAAGGTGCCATAAATGACGCTGAGCGCAGTAGAAGTGCTTTGATCACGATGTGTGAACAGCCCCTGTAGAAGTTATTTTGGTGAAACATCAGACTTTCCGATTTTGTTGTAAGTTTAGAAAATAACATTAGTAAATTACTAGTTTAAGTCATGATAAGCGGAATTCAGAGTATAAGAGCGTTCCTATTATCCTAATAGCGCTTTATTGGCGTAGTTTCTTGCAGCTATGGCTGTTGGACCCTAAGGTATGCTTTTTTCAGTGTGAATATATATATTGTGGGCATTCATTATGCGCTTCTCATATATGCATAATCATAATCATCATCACCCGTCTGGGTCCCTGTCTTCATCTTCACTTGGGGTCATTATCGGGTGTGTGCACGCTCGGTCTCAGAGTGCCCGTTCGTTGCTGAGCCCTTGGGCTGAATAAACGCTGTCTCAACCCAGACGTCATACGTGGTGGAGGTGGATTTTCGGTCCTCGGGCCTCTCCCACTTCGCTCGACTCCGTGGAGCTGCATTCAGGCCGCTGATTGCCCCACTGTCTGTCAGCATGTCACAGAACGAGCCTGCCAGCGCTGATACCATCACTGCTGCCATCTCTCCCCCGCCATCTTCAGCCGCGCCTCCTGTGTACGTACACAGCCACCAGCGTGATCCCCCTCGCTTCGCCGGAAGTCGCGGGGAAGACGTGGAAGACTGGCTCGATTTGTACAGCCACGTGAGTGTTGCTAATCACTGGGACGATAGCGCCAAGCTTCATTATGACTCTTTCTACTTGACCCGTGTGGCGAAGACGTGGTACTTTAACCACATAATCGACATACCCGACTGGGCTTCCTTCGAGCCGCAGCTACGTCACGTTTTTGGCACTCAGGCCATTCGGTCCGCAGTCGCGAAGAGAACCGTCGGCACTCGCCAACAATATTCCGGTGAGTCGTACAGGTCGTACATCGAGGACGTTCTTGCGCTCGGCCGGCGACCCAATTCATCTATGCTGGAGTCCGACAAAGTACGCCACACTATGAACGGTATAGGCCTTCAATCCCCTGGTTACTCAAAACCCGACTACCATAGCCGACGTCATCACGACATGTCAGTGCCTCGATACTCTGGATTCTGTTCGTCTACAACCAGACATATAAGAGACATAATACGTGAAGAGTTGCAGAACATCGGTTTCCCACCTTCTCCAACGCGTGCTCCACAGTCTACGGGAGCGACATTACGCGAAAATCTCAGGGAGAAACTGACATCTCTGAACTCTCCAGCTCACATCCTGTCACCCTCGTCTCAACCCATACGAACCTACGCTTAGGTCACTCCTATGCTTCCCAGCGAGGTAAACATGACGTTGCCGATAGCATCGTACGCGTCAGTCGCTGCCGCACCCCCGGTGAACTACCGTTCGATGTCCCCTGACCCTCCTTTGGTCCACCTGACCGCGCTATCTCCAGGAGCCCCGAACGCCTTATACTCCCCACCCTGGCGCTCGTCCTGCCCTGTCTGCTACTACTGTGGCTATCGCGGCCACATATCTCGTTTCTGCCGAAAGAGCCGGAACGACATGCGTGAACGGGATTTGTACAGTAGGGCCTCTTATCAAGGTCGGCGTTAATCGTCGCCCCCTCACCGGTCTCCATCTCCTCCGGCTTCGACTGCACCACGGAAAAGCCGAAGCACGAGACGCCGCTCGCCTTCACCCTTCTGCCATTCTATTCACCACTTCGGCCCGCCTCATTCTTCCCTGATATTCATTCGGAAAACTAAATGATGCAGTTTGTGGAAGAAAAACTTCATTCGAAAAAGAAACTGAAATTCTTCCATCAGGCCCATGTAACGTGGTTTTTGTGGAAGAAGAAGGTGTGCGAGTTGATGATTTGGTAGACACGGGTGCGAAATTGTCTGTTATACGTGCTGATTTGTGTGAACATTTAAAGAAATTAACGACGCCTTACGATGGTGCCACGTTAGTCGCTGCCCAGGGGAACGTCATTCCCCCTTCCGCGTTTTGTACAGTGCGTGTTTTCATCGACGACATCTGCCATTATATCCAGTTTGCTGTCCTGTCCCGCTGCTCGCACCGACAAATTTTAGGATGGGATTTTCTTTCTTCTGCTTTGGCGGTTATTTGCTGTGGCCAACGCGTCGTCCACCTCACCGACACTGACTGCACACTCAGCGTACGACCCCCAGAGGCCACTTCGTTTGACAGCTGCGGAAGATACCGAATTACCACTAAGTCAAGAGCAAATTGTAACTATTACCTCCAAGGATATCGACAATGGCGACGTCTTGGTCTCACCATCATTTAGATGCGTCGTTAAAGGCATCATTCTCGCTTCCGGTGTAGTTCAGTTTGTCAATGGTTCCGCATTTATCACCGCCGCTGTGAATACGACATCCGGAAAAATTCTACTTCCCCAGAACACCACGGTAGCCTGCGTGACGGATCCCGAGCTTGCGTAAATTGCGCCACATCATGCCGTCTCCTCCAATGACAGCCCCAGGGGTGAGCCTGCATCTTCTTCCGCCTTTACTGCAGCCATTAGCGGTGACTTGACACCTTCACAGACGCAACAGCTGCTTGCTTTGTTAAAGAAACACGCAAGTTCCTTCGATGTTTACTCCTCAACGTTGGGCTGCAATAGTACTATAACGCATCCAATTCACACAGACAGAACATCTGTTGTACGCCGCCAGCCATATCGCACGTCTCCTGCTGATAGAAAAATCATCGAAGAAAACGTAGCTGACATGCTCAAACGAAAGGTAATTCGCCTTCCATCGAGCCCTTTGTCGTCGCCTGTGGTTCTAGTTCGCACGAATGAAGGCTCCGTGCGCTTTTGCGTCGATTATAGGGCGCTCAACAAGATCACTCGCAAGGATTTGTATTCAAGGCCTCGCATTGACGACGCCCTTGATTCTCTACAAGGCGCGAAGTACTTTTCCAGCCTCGACCTGCGTTCCGGATACTGGCAGATTCTTATGCATGAAGACGATAAAGAGAAAACATCATTCGCAACCCCCAACGGGCTATACAAATTAAACGTTATGCCCTTTGGGCTGTGCAACGCACCCGCTACATTTGAGCGCATAATCTCTACCGTGCTACGCCGTCACAAATGAAAGACCTGTCTCTGCTACTTGGACGACATCGTTATTTTTTCGTCAACGTTTCCTCAGCACCTGTAACGTTCGAATGACGTTCTGACATGCCTTGTCGCCGCTGGTCTCACACTCAACTAAAGAGATTGTCGTTTCGTCACAAAAGCTATCAAGGTTTTGGGCCACGTCGTGACCAAAGGCGAAATTCAGCCGGATTCGGACAAAATTGCTGCAGTGCTTCGCTTTCCGCGGCCCGAAAGGTCGAAGGTGTTGCGAAGTTTTCTCAGTCTCGCCTCCTATTTTCGCCATTTCATGCAAAACTTCACATCAATAGCGGCTTCTTTGCACCAGCTTCTAGCTTCCGACGTGCCCTTTCTGTGGTCGGAAGAACGTCAAAAGGCATTCGACCTGTTAAAGTGTGCCCTCACGTCCGAACCTGTACTCTGCCACTTTGATGAAGCCGTACCGACCATTCTGCATACGGATGCTAGTGGCCGTGGTACAGGTGCCGTTCTGCTCCAACACGACACTTCTTCACAAGAGAAAGTAGTTGCATATGCAAGTAGAGTACTTACCGCGACCGAAAAGAACTATACCATAACTGAGCGTGCTTGGCTGTAGTCTGGAGAGTGCGAAAGTTCCGTCCCTATCACCATGGCCGTCATTTCACGATTGTTACAGACCACCACGCCCTTTGCTGGCTTTCCACGCTGAAGAACTTGTCTGAATGCTTGCGTCGGTGGATTCTACGTTTACAAGAAGATGGCTTCGATATCATTTACAAGTCAGGTAGAAAACATCAAGCGCCGACGCGCTTTCGCGCTGCCCGCTAATAAATACCCAGCTCAGTGTCAGTCAAAGTTCGACCATCACTTCTACTGTAGCGCCCGGGCTCGCCTCAATAGACCAGCTATTATCAGACAAGCGCACACTTCACTTCTGCCAGTTGTCTGATCCGTACTCCAGGCGTATTATGGACCAGCTCTCAAGAGCTTCCCATCCACCTAACGCACGGCATCGTCTTCAACTCTTGCGATTTAAGCTGGAGAATGGAGTCCTGTACCGTCTCATCTACCACCCTGACGGTCAACGCTGGGTCCCCGTGTTACCACACTCTTTTTAACTTGACGTGCTTAAAGCCTTCCACGATGACTTGACTGCCGGAAATCTTGGTATTCAAAATACTCACGATCGCATTCGAAGTCGTTTCTACTGGCCCGGTATTTCTACTAGCGTCACACGCTACGTCGGTTCCTGTGTCCCGTGCCAGCGTCGTCAAATCAAGACAACTGCACCGGCCGGACCTCTACAGCCAATACCAAGCCCCACAACGCCATTTGAGGTTGTAGGTGTCGACCTTCACGGCCTTTTTTCAGTCACATCCACTGGCAAACGATGGATAGTGACTGCCGTAGACCACTTGACACGTTACGCGGGGACAACGTCTGTATCAACTGCCCCTGCTTCGGAAGTTGCTGACTTTGTTCTGCATGCCATAATTCTGCGCCACGGTCCCCCTCGTGTATCGTTGAGTGATCGTGGAATCGTGTTCCTGACAGAAATGCTAAATGAAGGATTGCGCGCCTCTGGAATAACACACAAGACAGCTACAGGCTAGCACCCTCAAAGCGATGGTCTCACCGAGAGGTTTCACCGTACTCTTGCTGATATGATAGCCGTCTACATCAGTCCACATCACAAAAAGTGGGATACTCGTCTACCATTCCTCACCTTTGCCTACAACACGGCCGTTCAGCGCGCCACCGGTTATTCCCAGTTATACCTCGTTTATGGACGTTCCCCTACTTTCTTTCTCGACGTTTCCTTTTTCAATAGTGACGTCAACTCGTCTCCGTCTTCCAGCGAGGAATACATTTTAAGACTAGCTCGGTGTTGCGATCATGCTCGCATCAACACGGACGCGCGAAAGCAAGATGGAAAAGTCATTTATGACGCATCCCAACGCCTTGTACTTCTCCGACTTGATGATGAGGTGCTCCTGTTCACACCCATTTGTGCACTTGGTCTGTGTTACAAGTTCCAGCCACACATTATTGGGCCTTACATAGTCATGGAACAGACTTCGCCCGTTAATTATGTGTGACCCCACTTGTCGTGCTAACAGACCGCCGTCACTGCTCCACAGCGATCGTGCACGTGTATCGCATGAAGCCTTTCAGGCGACGTTGTTTGCCACATTGATTCGCTACGGCCAGGTTTGGCCACTTCGATGTGGGGGGAAGTAGTGTGGGCATTCATTATGCGCCTCTGATATATGCATTATTATAATCATCAGCATCCGTCTGGGTCCCTGTCCTCATCTTCACCTGGGGTCACCACAATCATCACCTGGTGTGTGCACGCTCGGTCTCAGACTGCCCGTTAGTTGCTGAGCCCTTGGGCTGAATAAACGCTGTCTCAACCCAGACGTCATAATATATATATATATATACCATGGCTACGTCAAAGCCTCCATTAAACATACAGAAGTTCAGTCGCTTTTTCGACATCAAAGTGGCCGACCAAGGCATCATAGACCCATCGCGATCGAGTCAGTCACTTCAGCGAATACCTTGAAGAGGAAGCGTGCAAGTGGCACGTGACAGAGATTTTCGGCAACAGGCGAGACAATTGGAACGATATCAAGCGCGATATGCAAGCCCAGTTTACTACGACTGACGGAGATACCTCCCGTTTCTTCATCCCCTACCGACTGAGAAAAGGGCAGACCATCAAGGACTACTACGATAAGAAAAAACAACTGGGTTCCTTGGCTGACCTGGAAGAGTGCTTTATTATTTCTGGACTGACTGATGGTGTTCCTCCTGATGCGGAACTGGCGCTCACAGGACAGACTTTCAAATCATCATTAGAACGGCTCACTAGTGCTCAACGAGTCTGGACATCTTTAAAACAATAAAGAGGAGTTTCCTTTACTTGTAACGCTAGTACTGCATCAAGAACTCCAAGTCACTTCAGCAGACCGCAGCAGCCAACACTAACCCCTCGATCGCGTGCCCCGCAAAACGAATGTAAATACTGTTCAGCTGCTGGTTTCCCACGACAATTTCAATGGCACAATGAATGTCTGCGCTGCGGCAATGTGTCCTCTATTGGCACTGAACAGGAAAACGTGGTGGGTGACCTAGAGTCACATTATTAGACTTCAGTGCCCTCAACAACAAAAAGCCAGTAACTGCAATTCTAGATACAGGAGCAACAATAACTTTTATCAGCCACTAGTGTACAAACAGCTAAACCATCAGTTGATGAAGGACTCCAGCATCAAGATCCAGCAAGTTGCTTCAAGCATTTGAACTTTGGGTCACGTAAACAATCACATACAAATTGGGAAAGTCACAAAGAAAGTTATGTGCACGTTTTGTGAGGCGAGGCATGAGAACGGAATCAATTCTTGGCTTTGACAGCACGTCGTACTCCAATCTTTCTGTAAATCTGGAAAGCAAGTCCGTGGCACAAGCACGTGAAAAGTTAAATCGTCTAAGTTACATTGAAAAGAAAACTGCAGAAGTTCCGCTGATGCGAATCTGAGTTCAGAAAAACTTTCAGACAATGAGTATTCGGCGCTCAACTTTCTTTTAAGCAAGTATTACGAGATCTTTTCGAAATCTCAGGCACATATTTGGTACATCACTACTGAGCAGCATAGAATCGTACTTACCAAAGTTTTCTCTATTCATCGAGCGTTGTACCGATGTTCATAGGCAGACAAGACAGAGATGAACATGCAAGTTGACGCCCTAAATAAGTAAAGTGTTGTAAGGCCTTCATTGTTGCCCTACGTTGCACCTGTCGTATTAGCGGGAAATAAAGGTGATGGATGTACTCGTCTATGTAGTGACTACCGGAAACTGAACGCTATAACGGTACCGGACTGCCGAGCAACTGCACTATA
>WOVY01012814.1:0-16628 GCA_013436015.1 Rhipicephalus annulatus | reverse complement strand
TACAATGCTTCATCACAGTAAATTTTTTACACCCTTAAGGGTGTAAACTGGCTTGTCGCCAGAGGAACACCCTATGGGTGTTTTCAGATAACCCTACTTAGAAGGGTGTTGAACACCCTAACATTTGCTGAACACCCTCGTGTAGGGTGTTCAGCTAACACCCTTTAGAGGGTGTTGAAAGGTGTGCGACCTTCGAGTAACGCGTTATTCAAAGGTCGCAGGTTCGGTTCCTGTCCATGGCAAGTTATCTTTTCACCCACATTTCTTCACATTTACATTACATTCGGTCTAATAACTTCCCCTATACTTTCTTGGCAATATTGTCTGTTTGATCTCATTATATATATTATATATATATATATATATATATATATAATATATTAATGAGATCTAACAGACAGTAATGCCAAGGAATGTACAGGGGAAGTTATTAGAACCTATAGAATGTAAATAAGAGAAAGAATAAAGAAAAGTGATGAAAAAATGTGGTGTGTGTGCGTGTGTGTGTATAAGCAAGCTTACTGAAATGCAATGATATTCCTCAAAGCCTTCTTTGTAAAGCCGACTATAGAAATTTAGACTGCCTTCTATAGTTATACAATTAAATACAAATATTTAGTGTTAAATAGCATAAACATCTGGGGTATATCAATTGGTGGCTCAGTGAGTCGATACAGCAAAGGTGCTTGGTATGCATACGTTTGTGTAGACACACGAACACATTATATTCAAAAACATTATTACCCGTAACAGTGCACACTTCCCATGCAGGATGCAGACATATACATATTTCAGCAACTTAATTTGCAGTTACACTTGGTATCGCGAAACCATGCGAGTTCAGCCTCACCTAGTTCATTTCAAACTTTCTGATTATACAAAAATAACAGAGCTGCTTTGGCAGACATCGTTTCCACTTATTGATAAATATCTTTTCCCACTTCCTAAAAGTAGACATATATGGCGTAAGATAAATGTCAAGTACATGTACCACAACACAGGTTTTCTCTCAACTGAAAGCAAACACAGTTATGATATTTCATACATACTACAGTTAGAGCATTTTACCGCCAATATTCGAACAGGTAAGGTCAGTGGCTGAAGAAGAAATGATTAACAGATCAGCCCCACCCCATGAAGCTTCACCACATATTAAAATTGCAAGTTTTATTTTTCAGCATCTTTCTAGGTAATAGAGACAGCATCCATTTCTCAAAACACACTCTTCACAACAAAACCAAAACGAGGGCCGACAGGTGGAAATGCCTCAGATAGGCTGACCAAAGTTTCGATAGGAGAACCTATCTTCGTCAAAGGTGCCTAGCCTTCTCATCCTTGGCATATTAGATTCAAGGGGGTTAGTAAAGACGTCATCTCCTGGTGGTGGCATGTGTCCCTGTTGGCAATCGTAGCCTGAAAAAAAAACTATAAAGCAGAGGAGTGCAGTCCTTGCTTCATTTCAAGTTGGGTGGTAGTGATTCAGAATGTTCTCAGAGGGCGGAGAAAAAGAAAAAAAAAGGAAACACCCAAAGTAGGAGCGGTGTGCTGCCAATGGGTGGCCGCTACAGACACGAAAAAAGCAAAGAGCTTGAAAGTTCGAAGCCAGCAGAAGGTCCCCGCGTTTGGCCATCACGAAGGGTTGCCGACGATAACGGCCTATGCTGTTCTCGAACATCTATGAATGGGACTCATAAGAAAGAGGTTACAAAAAGGCGCAAGAGAGAAGCAGGCGGCTACTTTTAAATGGCAAGATGTCAAAGGTAAGCGACACCAGATGTGTTCGGAAGACCATGTGTTTATTGGGGAAGGTCGTTGGTTAAAATATGCTTTCACTATCCCCATAGGTGTCCCCCTCAACGGAATTGCCTCAAGAATTTGGCGGCATGTTGGCAGAGAAATAGGCAAGTTCGGAATGCAAGGGAATAAGCAACGACGAGAAAAACACAAAAGAAAAGAAAATGAAAAAAAGGCGGATTGGTGGTAGGCGACACGCTAGCGTTAACAGACGAGGAAAGGAAAAAGAGACGCAGAGAAATTTGTGGCTTGGCAATGACTTGATGGTGCACGGTAGGAGTGTTTTTTGAAGCGACAAAAGAAGAAAGAAAGCTGTGGTTGAAAGGTTCTGGAAAATAAAAACTTTGTATTTGTGTGTATATAGACACATGTATATCTATAATTAAAATTTTAGAAATTTAGAGTGAATATTATTACAATATATAGGTTAGGAGTGATTCCATGTAATAACAGTTATGTCTATTTGAAGGTTGAACGTTTCTAGTTCCTAAATACGGCCGCAATTATGCAATGGCTTTCAGCGATTCGAAATTACCACATGCAACATTGATTCCTGATGGATGTATGGACATAAATTGTGTATAAAGTATGATTTCATGTATTTGTTCTCTCGTGGTGACCGGAAATCATTTTGTAGAACGTAAAGCTTTGCTTTTTCGAAATTGTGGTCCTGTTGGTAGAAGTGACCAGCTACTACTTTCGGTAAATTGTGCTTTGTATCTGCATGGTGGCCGTTCAGTCTTAAGTGAATTGGCGGCCCAGTTTCGCCTATATATTGTTTTCTACAGCTGGCACACTCAGAAAAGTATATTAGGTTGTTTAAAACTGCAGGTGAAGCTCTATGTGACCTTGTGAATGTAGTCAGATGCTGTGCTTTTTATGTTAGTAGCCGGCTGTATATATTTGCAGGGTGAGCACCTGGCCCGGCCACAGGGATCAGACGTCCTAGTCTAAGTTTGCGTGAACAAGCATGTCTTTAAGTTAGCGTTGCAAATGCCACGTGCCACGCATTGCTAATTCCCGCAAAACTTAAAGCAAACACTAGGACGTCTGGTCCCTGTGGCCGGCCCAGATGCTCACCTGTAAAAATATATAGCTGGCTAACAACTTAAAAAGCACAGAATTTGACTACATTCACAAGGTCCCATCGATCTTCATCTGCACTTTGAACAACCTAATATACTGTCTTAAGTATGCCACCTGCAGACAATATATAGGCAAAACTGGGCAGCCAATTCACGTAAGACTGAACGGCCACTGCGCAGACACAAAACACAATTTACCAAAAGCAGTAGCCAGTCACTTCAACCAACAGGGCCACAATTTCGACCAAGCAAAGCTTTATGTTCGACAAATTTCTGCTCACCGTGAGAGGAAATACATGGAAATATATTTGATACACAAATGTAAGCACCTACACTGATCACGAATCAATGTAGCACGTCGCAATTCGGAATCGCTGAAAGCCATAGCATAATTACGACAGCATTTAGAAATAAGAAAGGTTCAACCTTCAAATAGACATGATCGGTATTACATGGAATCGCGCCTAGACTACAAGTTGAACTATTGTTCTCTCAAAATTTTTAAAATTATAAATATAGATATTCATGTGTCTATATACACACAACTACAAAGTTTTTATTTTCCAGAACCTTTCAACACAGCTTTCTTCTTTTGTCGCTTTAAAAAACACTCCTACCGTGCACCATCAAGTCATTGCCAAGCCACAAATTTCTCTGCGTCTCTTTTTTCCTTTCCTCGTCTGTTATCGCTAGCGTGTCATCTACCTCCAACCCGCCTTTTTTCATTTTTTCCTTTCTTTCTGTGTTTCTCTCGTTGATGCTTATTTTCTTTGCATTCTGAATTTCTCTATTTCTCTGCCAACATGCCGCCAAATTCTTGAGGCAATTCTGTTGAGCAGGCCACCTACGGGGATAGTGAAAGCATATTTTAACTAATGACTTTCCCAATTAAACACATTCTCTTCCGAACACATCTGGTGTCTCTTACCTTTGACATCTTAGCATTTAAAGGTAGCCGCCTGCTTCTCTCTCGCGCCTTTTTGTAACCGCTTTCTTATGAGTCCCATTCATACATGGTCGAGAACAGCATAGGCTTTATCGTCGTCAACCTTTGTTATGGCCAAACGCGGGGACCGTCTGCTGGCTTCGAACTTTCAAGCTCTTTGCTTTTTTCGTGTCTGTAGCGGCAGCACACCGCTCCTACTTTGCGTGTTTCCTCTTTTTTGCTTCCCTTTTTTCTCTACCCTCCGAGAACATTGTGAATTGCGACCAGCCAACTTGAAATGAAGTGAGGACTGCACTTGTTTGCTTTCTAGCTTTTTTTTCTTTTCCGACGGCAATTGCCAACAAGGACACGCACCACCACCAAGAGGTGACGTCTCTACTAACCCCCTTAAAGCTAACATGCCAAGGATGAGAAGGAAAGGCACTTTTGACGAACATAAGTCCTCCTATCGAAACGTCAGCCAGCCTATCTGAGGAACTTTCACTGTTCCCCCAGACTATCCCACTCTTCACAACAGTTTTTTCTGATCCTAAGGCAGTTTTCAAGGAATTCGAAACACTATGGGCTGTTTATATAAGCTCTGCACACACAATTTAGCCATCTGATGTACAATATGCAAAGTATATCAGAGTGACTTGGGCTTTACACTCTTACAGAGTATAAAAGAAGGAAAATTTGTAACTTCATATCTAACTCAGAATACATGCAACAATCATTACCTCTTGCAAAAAATTAGGAATGTAATAAACACCAGCACACACTTCGCAGAGCTGCTCAGAAATGCATCTTGATAAAATACTTAAATATTGCAGTAAATTATGAATGCAAAAACACAACACCAGTGCACTATAGTAGAGATGCCTGGTTGGCACCAAACTGCTGTACTTAAGATGCATCATGGAAGCAAGACCACAGCCCACAACTAATATACGCTTCAAGTAACCCTTGACTGCTAAACTGAAGGCCGCAAAATCAAACCATGGCTGTGGTGGCTGCAATTTCGATTAAGGAGGAAATGCATGACACCTGTCTGCTTAGACGTGGATGCATTTAAAGAACCCCAGGTGGTCAAAATATCTGAAACCCTCCACTCCAGTGTCCCTGATAATTATATCGTGGTTTTAACACGTTAACCTCGGTAAAAATATTATTCTACACTTGACATGAAACAAAGCAAGCAGACATTACTATGTAGTTGAAAAAATTCACCATTCAACCCCCCCGATCCAAGGACCCACATTACAATATTCTAGTATGCCTTCTATCAATTATAATTAACAATGTTAAACATGAGTATGTATCACAGTAAAATATCCGACATGGTTTTGTATTGGCAAAGTTAGGTATGATGAAGTATGACAGTGGGAAACACTACTGATTGCACTTATGAATTCAACTTCCCGAAGGCAATGAAATAACTACGGTAAAAAAAAATAACATTATTATAGAATATTCAGTGAAGGTTACACTGAAGATAAAATCATTAATGTGCTACTTTTTATCCACAACACAAAAAGTGTTTTTAAATGGCCAATTGCACATAAGGCATCAATTACCATGACACGCAAGTCTGGCGAAGCAACTCACTCAGTAGATCTTGGAAAAAACAAAATATCCAATAAAAGCTCAGTAAGTAGCACTGACACATCTATAATGCGCTGCCTAGCTACATTGAATTTTAGCCTTAAGAACAGAAAAACACCTTGCCAGATTGTGTCCAGGGGGACACAAAGTAATAAAATAATGCTGTCATCTGTCCAATCAACCAAAAATAATGAAATTTTAGTAACAACAAATAAGCGGGGTATGTTTGGATTAAAAAGTTGGAGGCAGTGTGTTTCTACATGGTCCCACTTGGAAAACTTTTTTGATTATGTTTATGCTCCTGATATCCCGTTTGAAAGTTTAATTTTGCTTTTCATGATTACGCATGCAAGGCAGTGAAGTTCCACAAAATATCACTCCATAGCGGAACGAGCAGTCGGTTCTTGCTATCGCCAGCGAATAGCAAGAGTAACCATTTTAATGTTTGCCATGCTCTCCACCGAGGGTCAGATTAAATGCATGAAATTAGAGTCTGTGCTAGCGCTCACTGTTCCTGCACACATCATAATGCAAGCCGCAACTAAATTTCCAGCAGGATGATCTGAGGCACAGGCATGCTAGAATTCTTATAAGTGATAATATGTAGAAATGTGACTGGCTCAAATATTTAACACCTACATGATCTCCTTTTGCGGTTCACTATTCAGTTGATTAATAAAACTTAATGTCACTGCTGACAGTGATAATTATTGTCTGACATTGCATCCTCCTGGATACATAGCTATCAGCAAAGGTGGCTTTACATACATAAACTTACAGCGCTGACTTCTCTTTTAAGGGAAAACAAAAGGGTTAACTTTGAACACCCTGAACCTTGTGCTCCTTGAATACAGCTACCAGGTGGCTCTCTGCAGCTCGCTTTTCAAAAGAAAACAGAAGCCATGCGCCCGCTGATGTGCACTAGCAGTCAAATTTTCCACAAGCCAGCCATGATGATGGGCTAGTCCAGACGTCTCCCACACACTCTTCCTATGACGAGCATGTATAGGCTGCAAGAGAAACAAAAAAAACAATTTACTGATGTGTCTGTTAGCGAAGCAGAATTTGGAACTCTATTTAGAATGAACAGGAACATTGTGTTTTAAAAAAGTAGGACTGTACGAAAACCAGACATGTTACAACAAAAATATCTTCAATGTTTTGGCGAACATAGCTGCAACCTTACAAAAGAATATGCATTTTCCACATAACAGATGTGTAACAAAATATACTTGAATAGCGCTCCGGCATAGTGCACATACATGCCAATTCATTAATAGGGCAGTGCGTACATGACGGTATGCGCTTTGATCAAGTATCCATTGGAGGTAACACATAAAATTAAATTACGAATTTTAGTTTGAACACAACTAGTGTAGCTTTCTTCCGGATGCCTACATTAGGACGATTATGCCGATAACATAGAAAATTGGTTTCACTAAATTACTATTGTCAACTGCTAAATTATGGCTGTTAATTCAATGATTCCAGGTGGCTAAAAAGGCAGTGCCCCTCAATCATTCCTAACATACACCTCATTACAGGCTGTCTGATAATGGGAAAGAATGTGGAAATGCTAATACAACGCACCCATCTGAGCTAAATACCATCCCAATAAAGCATGCAAGCTTCTGCAACAATCTCAGTAACAAGAATACTGGAAGGCATTGGTAACGAATTAGCAATACACAATAAACATTTGATGAGACTGATTTCAGAAGTTTGTGTAATTGCGTCAATGCCACAGCTTGGAAACATGCAGTCTATATTCATGATTGTCAGATGAACATACTGTCCAATTTTCCATTCTCACAGTAACATGTGCATGCCTTATGTATGCATACTATGATGTATAACACTATTGCTAGTTTTGAGCGTTAAATAATTTATTCGTTTCTCCAAACACCACAGATCCCTTCTATAACTGTAGCGCATTGCCTATAGAATTTACTTAAGCTTGTCATCTGATGTGAAGACAATTAAAACAACATGCTGACCCCAATTGAAAGCATGACGTTTTGGCCCCCACACAGGAGCCCTATTCACAAGTGACAAAGGCTTGTGCTTTTATTCGTGGCCAGTGTGTGGTTTTTCAATGTTTTCATGTGTGTTTCTGAGCAGACGGGCATAAGCTTGTAATCTGTTAATAATGCCCTTGGAGGGTGATGGTCTAAACTGTTCTTACTGTTCGTACAAGTAAAAGTCCTTAGCAAAGTTTGAACACAAAGTTTGGGCGAGGCACATACAATATTTAATAAACCACCACAAAATAATGAAATCTAAGCATAGCGAAAACAAGCTGGATAAAATAAAATGTGCTCTACCGCATGAACTACTGATCGAATTAGGGCTCGCACAGTTAAGCTACAGTTATTCGGCCCTAATAAGCCATGAAAATTTCGTTCGGAAATACAGTTCATGTTTAACGAACGGCTCAAAATTCTTGGGTTCCGAACGCATCAGACAACTTATGTTGCGGGTGTATAACGTAAGCTCAGATTTGAGTAAACGGGCAGCATAAACACGTAAGCGTACATACGTGCAAGCCTTGCGAGCCGTACCTAAGACGAGGCAGCATGCTGCACGCGAACTCGAGTAACACGGTAGTTCAAAGATGCGTGCCGACGTGGATGCATACACCGGCATACGTTCGGCTACCCGCAGCAATTTCTGATAGCAGTTTTAAAAAAGGGCGTACAACATATGAAATGTACAACATATGAACCCGTTGACTCCTGTAGCACACAATATGAACAGGCATGCAAAAAAAAAAATCCTCAAGTTAAGAGATAACATACGCGCCCTAGGCGTAATCAACGCTTACAGCTAACAAACGCCGTCTTCACCCAACAATTATTTAACCAAAATATTGGTCCATCGCGAGCAGGGCTCCCTGCCAACCACCACTGCCGACAGACGCGGGCGCCGTCACAACTCGCACAAATCCGCCGCCGAATTCCCCCTGCGCACGCACGCGCCATGTGCTTCACACACCGAAGCATGCTTGAATCGAAGGAAAAAGCTCGCCCACGCTTGACTTCCCACAAAAACGCCTTCATCCTGATGAAATGACACACACAAACAGGTTCGCTACGTTAAAAAACCTCACTTATCGCCCACATGTAACGAAAAACGTAGCATGGCGTCGTTATCACGCTCTCGGTGTTGACAAAGCGCCGACAGCAGAAATGTGGTACGTACCTGGCGAGTGTTCCAAAATGCGATGCCACACGTCCTCGCTTGAGTAGAGTCCATCTTCGTAATAGGCAGCACGGGCAGAAGCACAAAACAAAAAACGCAGCGCGCAAGCACACTTCAAAAAATGAGGAAAAAAACGATGCAGAACCGACCAGCTGCAGCGCCCGACTAGCGAGCAAACACGCCCAAACAAGTCACGTGGTTACAGCTCCGCAGACGTACAATGGCGCAACAAAATGCTTTAGTGATGCGTTTTAAGTATAAAAAGTAAACGTAATATATATAACATAAAAACCAAGGGGGCCAAAATAGTTTTACTTTCACAAATCAAATTAACGTATGACTTTAGCGCGCGAAGTTTGAAACGCTTGCAGGTGCAATGTATTTTTAACAAATGAACAACAGCGGTAATAATCACCTAAAACACTCATGTTCTTGAATTTGAAACGTATTATTGTTGACACACACATTTACACACCAACTTTTATTGCAATGATTGATGGTTGCCTATGCATAGGCGTGCCCACCACGGGGGAAGGGGGGCGGGGGCGGCCCTTGGTCACTTAGGGGGCAATGTAAATCCCTATATGTACATAGAGAAATAGAGAGAGGGCACTCTGTAACTCTACAGGGGTTGCGGTTGCCCCCCTGCTGATCACCTCATACACCCCCCCCCCGAAGGGATGTCAACAGAATAGATAGCAAATACAAATTTACGGCATAGGTCGCAGTGTCCCATATATATATATATATATATATATATATATATATATATATGTGTGTGTGTGCGTGTGTGTGTGCGGGGGCGAGAGGCGTCTCTCCCTCTTCTCGTATCCTTCTCCCTTTCGCTTCGCAAAGGCGCTGCGTGCACTGACCGTGCCATTCTCTGACCTTTATTTCTTGACCTAAAGAATCACTTCCCGTGCTCCCGCATGGTTGCAGAAGGTAGTTCATTGTTTTCTTTTTCGACCAAGCACGTCTCGTCTTCGATAATCTTGTGAAAACGACTTGCACTCGAACGGCTTTTGACCGAGCAAGGGATTTTGTAATAAATTCAAGCTTTTTTTCTCAATTGCTTCTACACATGAATATGTGCTGTCCGTAGATCGTGACAGTAGCCCATTCATTTATTCACATATAATGTGAACGATATAAAGCGGCAAAGCATGTCGAATCATACAGTGCGAGAAGAAGTTAGTCTCTTTTACATTTTCTCAATTATTCTTAGAGTGTTCTGTAAAATTTGTCAATGCCTCAATCATTTCCTTGATTTTTTTCATCCCTAAGACATTGTTATCTTAGGAAATGCATGCATTCCTTGCGCTATAAGCGTGGTATTTCATTTGCAAGCATGGATGCAGCTCGATTCTTGCACTTGCACTCCCGCGCCGGTGGTCTGGTGCTTATGGGGCTGAACCCGCAAGTCGCAGGATCGAATCCCGGCAGTTCACGGCGGCCACATTTTTAATGGACGAGAAATAGTGCGAGACCTGTGTAGTTAGACTTAGGTGCACCCTAAATAACCCCAGGTGGTTTAAATTTTCGGAGCCCTTCGGTACGGCGTCTCTAATGATTATATGACAACTTTGGGACGTTAAACGGAACAATTTTTATTCCATCAATAAGAGGTGTACACCCTTCTGTTCTTCAACACCCTCACGAACGGCATAATAACACCCTTTTGCCAGTTACACCCTTCTCTGAGGGTGTGTACCAGCAAAGAAAAGGGTGTTACATTCATTAAAAAGGGTGTAAATCTGTGAAACACCCTTTTTACACCCATAAGGGTGTAAAAATTTTACTGTGTGGGCCTATTATAATAGTAATTTGCACACATGTCTAGCTCTCCACCTTTTTATGCTTTCTAGCATAGACCCACGCTGAAACACTGTTCGTGTCAAATGGAGTAGAATACAAAAAAATAAAATGTGTGCTCTTTTTGTACTTTCTGTACTGGTGGTTCATTTAGGGGCATTCTGGTGTGCGTATGTGTTAGTTGATTGTAAAAAATGTTATGAAAGCCTTGGTGTAGTTTCAGTTCATCGTAATGCATAGCGTACTTAAACGTGGATCACTATGGGGTGATTCACTTAATGTTAATACATTACATCTTAAATAAATATTGATTATAACGCAATTTGTTTACTTCATTTCTTCTTCATTGCCCCCCCCCCTACACCCTTACTCTATATAACGTTACTTGTACTCGCAATACTAGTGCGCTCGCACTCAGTGATTTGTTAGTTTTACTGGTCATTCACTGCACAGCTTCGGAATATTGAAATTCCATACTAGGCTCTTATCCAGCAACGTAATTCATCTTACGCTCCCACGGCAGTCTTTCCCTAAAAAATATTGGTATTCGCTGCTCGAAGTAAATAAACAGAGGTAGTGCATAGGTAAACGTTTTACTAAAGTTAGCAGCCTTTGGAGGCAGGTGATTTAGACCGACAAAACATCACACAACTACAAGGCTTTACTTTCTAGAACTTAAAGCTAATGTTTTAAAACGTGGCTCCGCAATGGTGTATTCAGTTGAATTTACGACATACATGGTGTTTTACAGTGGATAGAACAGAACTACACCTATTCATAGTGGTCGCTATGAGAGTAACTTGAAATTTTTTGTAGCTAGAATTGATAATTGAGTGTATAGGCTACTATGCCCTTTCGTATACTACCTATTGGGTACACTGGTGGCCGAACTCACACAAAACACACAAATATAACGTGACATAGACACTATCTACACGTCTACATATAAGACGTAAAATTCAATGATAGTAAAGTCATTACTAAACAAAGCATGCGCAAATCACTCGTTGGCTCGCAAATGTACTGGTTCTCTAGATTGGTCAGTGGAGCGTGATTGGAAAGCTGCTAGCCTCTTCCTGGAACTCTTCTCTCGTTCAAAAGAGTATTGACATGTGCACAGAGGTACCGCTGCACGCTGATGAAGCTTCAGGATCGAAGCATGTGCTTCCCGCCTGATAGCACCGCATCTAATTAGTGGTAGTTGTTATAGTAGATGTGCAAATCACTCTCATGAGCTTCGGAGTCACTTCACAACACCAACTTAACGGAATGTTTCTCACTAATGACAGAGACGGAACCCAGAAAGGAGTGAAGAAAAAACGTTTACTTCGAATTCCGAAATATTCGAACCACACAAGTAGCAAAAGGCCGCATCAGTGTAAATAACTGATGAGTGATGAACAATGCCATCTTTTATGCCATGTTTGAAGAGTTCTGCGCAATGATCTTTTGCTGGTTTCTCGAAACTCAGGTGCTTTGGAAAGCCTCATTACAGAAAATCACCTCATTCAAATTTTCACAAGTGAGACAGAGTGTAATAACTGGCTATGCTACTCTGGATGATTTGTAACGAAAATAGTCACTTACACAAACGCGCCATTGAAGGTTTGTAGCTTCTCACAGAAGTCCATATGTGCTGAGAAAGCCATCCAACCATGTAAGGGAAGGGCAAACTATGGACATAAATTCGCAAACAGAAGGTATTCTTCGTTTCGTTATTGACCAATGAAGTCAGGACTATGCAGCTGGGCCGTAGATTTTGTTAGGATTCAGTGCGTAAATCGAAGTGGCCCTTGGGAGCCTTATTGCGATAAATGTGGACGGATAAGATCAAAAGAAGGGTCGTGTGATTGCTGTGTAGTTCATTACTACGCCCGACATTCTAGAAACGTGCGTACTAAATAATTTATCAGAAGTTGCCGAGTAAAGGAAGAGGTTACAGCTCTCTTCCAGCCATTAAAAAAAAGGTGTAAGTAATTAAGACAGCGTAAATCCGACGCGATTTTATTAGGGCACACAACCAAAGAAAATAAATTGCAGGTGCGTGACGACCACACAAGGGAAAGCTGTGAGAACACTCTGTAATAGGATGCGGAGAACGACGAGATGAAAGCGTTGAAGCCACTCACGCGAGCGGAAACGAAAGCGTTTTATTCTTATACAGGTTGCTCTGATCGATGCCAACGAGGACTCTGGTGCTTTGATGAGGCAGGTAGAAACTGACTTTCTATTACCGGTGGGCCCTTCCATAGGTGCATCCACAGCGTCAGCTTAGCCTTTGTGTTTTTTCCGGCAATATTTATAGTTTCTTGTTTGCCCTTTGGCAGGTTTTCAGCCAGGAAAGCTTCTTAACGTATTTACTCTGCGGTCGCCATAGCAGCTGGTGCAATCGGTTTCACACAGTTCCTTTAGTTTCTATATATCTTGTTTTCGCCTTCTGCATGGCAGCCATTCTTAGCTCAGCTAGCAACTGCTTGTAAGTGCAGGTTGACCTTGCCATCTGCTGCCGTTGAAGAAGGTGACGAGGCAGCAGGGGCTGCTGCCTTTGGCACGACGCTGTGCTTCGTCACAAGCGGCTATTCGCTGGGCTTCCGTCGCTTCCTCTGTTGACACCAGCTGTTGCATATTGAAAGAATTTGCCCATAAGGCACAGTACAGGCACTTGACGCGAAGCGCAGAATCACCGAAGCAAGCACGCGTGGTGGAGCAACGAGCAACGCTGCATATTTAGAGCACATTCTGCGTTTTTGGGGTTGTGGTCACGTAAATGTTGCAAAAGACAGATGAAGAATAGAAGTAATCAGGCGACAATGATAACAAAATAACAATTTGTGAGACAAAGCGGTATTTCGTTGCTTCAACTTATAAAACTGTCATGATGACAATTATTTAGCTGACTGAAATGAAGTGATATTTCATTCTGAAGTCATTATAATGGGATGAACAGATAAGAAGTCAAGGATGGTGTGGAGCACAATCGAGAAGCATTCTCATATAATGAGTGATTACCTGCCTCAACCCCTCAAAAGGAAGGGATACAACAGCTGCATCTTACCGGTACTTATTTACGGAGCAGAAATCTGGAGGCTTACATCGGTTCAGCTTAATTTGAGGACGACACACCGAGCCATATTAAAGAAAATGGTAGGTGTAACATCCACGTACAGGAAAAAAGAAGGGTGGGTACACTAACAATGGATGGTTAAGAATATCGTATTTGAGATTGAAAAGGAATGGACATGGACCAAGTACGTAAAGCGCACGCAGAATAACTAATTTATGGGCAACTGACAGGGTTACAAAAGAAGCAAACGCACGAGGGAGAGAGAAAATGTTAGGTGTACCAATGTGATGAAGGAGTTTGCACGCAAGCGTGGCACAGGACCGGGTTGATTGGCCATGCATGAGAGAGGCCTTTGCTTTCTAATGGGTATATTTAGGCTGAGAACTTTGATAATGAATTAGGGGTGGGCTATTTTAAGCTCTGAAGGACGGGCTTCAAAAGCTATATCGTGAAAATATCGTCGCGTACTTTGCACTAACATTCAATGCTGCTGATTACCACGAGATAATCCTTCCTCGAAGCTTGGTGGCTAAGGTATTGCACTGTTAAGTTTTACGATGCGCCCGTGACGGCTGGTTCAAGATGAGGGTGTGCAAAGAAAAAAGAAAAACGCTTGTGTAACCAAATTACCAAATCCAGGCGCAAGGTTGTCAATCAACACTATTCCTTAGTCTTTAGATATATATATGGGCTTTTCACGTAATATTTCACTTTTTTACAAAAGAATGTACGTAGCAAATAAACTTCAACGTGACAGTTGTAAATAGAACACCTCCGTCAATTAGTGCTGTCTGTCCGTGTCTACTTAAGCCAAAAGCACACCCTTGGAAGCAGTGGTGTAAATTGGAGGAGTAAAATGTAATACTTGGTCGATAAGTTATACCGTTTTTTAGTCAGAACGTTAGTATAACGATGTTACGCTCTTTCTCAGAGAATTAGCTTCACCCTTCAGGATATACTGGCAGTAAGCAAATAAACGTCATGTCTGATTAGACATAAAAATGCATGCTATGATTGCTGCAACCACAACTGATGGGCAGTCTCATGTACGTCACCGCTTATTATTTATGGACTCATACTTTATGTTCATGTTTTACTTCCTGCCTCCTCATTTACTTCCGGTATCCTGATTAGAAATACGAGGTGATAACTACGAAAAGATTCCAGAATCGCAATGCCATCTTCGCAGATTCTCAGTCCAATGTTTCAGTCGTCTGAGAATTTTTTTTCGTGTTGAATTACTGAGCAATAGTGCGAAACTAATACCACAATAACAATAATATTATTATAGTGTAACATTCTAAGACACCACTAATAATATGAGAGACAACTTATTGAAGGGCTGCGAAAGTTTTGACCACTTGGGATTTCCTAACGGGCACTTAGGTCTATGTGCACAGTGTTAAGGGTCGAAGGAGGAAGGTCGCTGATGGCATCCCACCGCTGCCACCAGTTGTTATGGGTGGGAAGGAGGAAGTTGCTGATGGCATCCCACCGCTTCCACCAGTTGTCGCGAATGGGGGTCTACCCGGTCTCTTGTGGTAGCGTGGTGTAACTGTGTGGAGGAAACGAACGCTGACAAGAAGAGGATACGAAAAACAAACAGGTTTAGGCCCTATTTACATTTATTTACAACAAAGAAGGGTTAGTGGTTTCACAAACCACGAGCGTGGTGGTTGAACCGTTACATGGTTCAGAGCACTCTGCGGCGTCATTTTAAGCCCTGTCTGGCTCCTCCTCTTTGAGTGGAACACCAATCACACACACACAACCGGTGAGGGGGACGAGCATGCACGGTCCACGTGAATGTACAATATTGAGTTGTGAACACTGCACTGCAAAGTGGCGCCAGCGGTGCCCTTCCTCGTCGTGTGTGCACCGTGCCGCTAGTCGAGAGGTCCCAAGCTCCTGACAGCATACATTAAAGGGTCCGCCGATTTGTTCGCTCAATTAGCGGGGCAATTTGCGGCGGCCTCCACGGTCTCTTCCAAGGAAGATGCTGTGTTTGTTGCCCTCACTCGAGCGGTTTACGGCGTCGTTGCGACACGAGGTCTCATCCTCCGGCTAGCAGGGACAATGCCTGACGAGCATAGGCAGCCGGCTGGTCGGCTACATAATTGAGGATTAAAAGAGCGCCGCTCCCCAGTCAGCTACGGCGCCGGTCACAACAGCTTCCCCGTCGCCAGATGAGTCGCCGAGGTCATCAGGTACCACGGCTGCTCGAAGGGACGACGAAAGGGTCCGCATTTGAAAGTCAGGAACTCGCCTTTGCTTGCCACGGGGTCTGGGTAATTGCCGAAATCTTCGACAGCGTCTGGCAGACTCGCCGCCGATGGAGTTGAGAGCCTCCCCAGTAGACCGGCTTATGCACAATGGCGTCTGCCCAGACGAATCGCCGGGCCAAACGTAACAACAGTCGTCGATCATTTTTACCTCCACCAGAAACGTGACCGTTGCTGCTGGATATTAAAAGGAAGGTAAAAGTATGTACTGAATGGGTGCCGGCACCATCTGCACCTCAAATTAGGGCAAGATCTGTGATTACTGGAATATTCAACACAACCTCATTTCCTTCCTGCGAAAGGCTTGCTTTCCCTCCAGGTTCAGTTCACTCCAGAGAACTAACGTTTATTGCAGTGTGAACTTGTGGAAGCAAACGGTATATTATGATTATGCTATTATAAATTAACTTCTTTCAGTACACTAATAGTGTTTTTTTCGCTGCTCTATATTCATTTTGGGTAATATTTGCGATTATTTTGTTTTCGCGACAGAACTTATTATAAGGAGCAGCCGAAGTAATATAAATTTTAGCCTCTCCACAGCGAAACAGTTACAACATAAATCTGACACAACAATGACAGTGTATTTTTTTATTGTGCAGTGATTCTTCAACATTGAAGCAATGAGAGTGCTAACTGCAATAATGCACTATTAGTCAATTCCTACAATCTCGATGCCTTCATTCACCGTCTTTCTGGCTGAAATGACAGGCTTCAGTTAGAAAGGTCCGCTTCTGGAGAGATTCAAACGACTGGAAACATGGCTTTGACAGCTCACCGGAAAGGAATAGTTACTTTTGCTGGTATATTCAACTCAAGGAACTTGTGCAAGATGTTGTAGGCTGCACTATAGTATGGTG
>WOVY01012812.1:0-12481 GCA_013436015.1 Rhipicephalus annulatus | reverse complement strand
ATGCGCTTTCACCATTAGATATTACTGTTTCCGACTTGTAATGGTGAAAAACACTGCATCTCACTAGGTGACAGCGTTTAATGCGGTTTTATGACGGTTCATATCTTAACCTAACCAAACCTTCGCACTTGTATCTAAAACGCTCTATTACACTGTTTCCTTCACAATTACGATATTTGCATGACCTCACAGTTTTTCACCAACTTAGTACAGTACAGAACGCTGTATCTCGCTCAATGACATCGTTCTTTAAGGTTTCACGATGCTTGCATGCGCTTTCATAGCAGTTTCGCACTTGTAACGGTACAAGACGCAGTATCTGGCTTGTTCATGCCGTTTTGTGTGCTTCACAATATTTCACCTATCGCAGGTTCGTACTCGCAATAAAACAACACTATCTCGTTAGATGACGTCGTTTTTGGTGGTTTCACGACGCTACCTAGCCTAAACTATTCTAACCTAACCCTAACCTAACCTTCACACTTCTATCGTTAGAAAACGTTTTACTCGCTACTTTACAATGCTTTCTGCAACATTACGACGGTTTCATGCGCTTTCACATTAGATATCGCTGTTTCCGACTTGTAATGGTGAAAAACACTGCATCTCACTAGGTGACAGCGTTTAATGCGGTTTTATGACGGTTCATATCTTAACCTAACCAAACCTTCGCACTTGTATCTAAAAACGCTCTATTACACTGTTTCCTTCACAATTACGATATTTGCATGACCTCACAGTTTTTCACCAACTTAGTACAGTACAGAACGCTGTATCTCGCTCAATGACATCGTTCTTTAAGGTTTCACGATGCTTGCATGCGCTTTCATAGCAGTTTCGCACTTGTAACGGTACAAGACGCAGTATCTGGCTTGTTCATGCCGTTTTGTGTGCTTTCACAATATTTCACCTATCGCAGGTTCGTACTCGCAATAAAACAACACTATCTCGTTAGATGACGTCGTTTTTGGTGGTTTCACGACGCTACCTAGCTTAAACTAACCTAACCTAACCTAACCTAACCTTCGCACTTCTATCGTTAGAAAACGTTTTACTCGCTACTTTACAATGCTTTCTGCAACATTACGACGGTTTCATGCGCTTTCACATTAGATATCGCTGTTTCCGACTTGTAATGGTGAAAAACACTGCATCTCACTAGGTGACAGCGTTTAATGCGGTTTTATGACGGTTCATATCTTAACCTAACCAAACCTTCGCACTTGTATCTAAAAACGCTCTATTACACTGTTTCCTTCACAATTACGATATTTGCATGACCTCACAGTTTTTCACCAACTTAGTACAGTACAGAACGCTGTATCTCGCTCAATGACATCGTTCTTTAAGGTTTCACGATGCTTGCATGCGCTTTCATAGCAGTTTCGCACTTGTAACGGTACAAGACGCAGTATCTGGCTTGTTCATGCCGTTTTGTGTGCTTTCACAATATTTCACCTATCGCAGGTTCGTACTCGCAATAAAACAACACTATCTCGTTAGATGACGTCGTTTTTGGTGGTTTCACGACGCTACCTAGCTTAAACTAACCTAACCTAACCTAACCTTCGCACTTCTATCGTTAGAAAACGTTTTACTCGCTACTTTACAATGCTTTCTGCAACATTACGACGGTTTCATGCGCTTTCACATTAGATATCGCTGTTTCCGACTTGTAATGGTGAAAAACACTGCATCTCACTAGGTGACAACGTTTAATGCGGTTTTATGACGGTTCATATCTTAACCTAACCAAACCTTCGCACTTGTATCTAAAAACGCTCTATTACACTGTTTCCTTCACAATTACGATATTTGCATGACCTCACAGTTTTTCACCAACTTAGTACAGTACAGAACGCTGTATCTCGCTCAATGACATCGTTCTTTAAGGTTTCACGATGCTTGCATGCGCTTTCATAGCAGTTTCGCACTTGTAACGGTACAAGACGCAGTATCTGGCTTGTTCATGCCGTTTTGTGTGCTTTCACAATATTTCACCTATCGCAGGTTCGTACTCGCAATAAAACAACACTATCTCGTTAGATGACGTCGTTTTTGGTGGTTTCACGACGCTACCTAGCTTAACTAACCTAACCTAACCTAACCTAACCTTCACACTTCTATCGTTAGAAAACGTTTTACTCGCTACTTTACAATGCTTTCTGCAACATTACGACGGTTTCATGCGCTTTCACATTAGATATCGCTGTTTCCGACTTGTAATGGTGAAAAACACTGCATCTCACTAGGTGACAGCGTTTAATGCGGTTTTATGACGGTTCATATCTTAACCTAACCAAACCTTCGCACTTGTATCTAAAAACGCTCTATTACACTGTTTCCTTCACAATTACGATATTTGCATGACCTCACAGTTTTTCACCAACTTAGTACAGTACAGAACGCTGTATCTCGCTCAATGACATCGTTCTTTAAGGTTTCACGATGCTTGCATGCGCTTTCATAGCAGTTTCGCACTTGTAACGGTACAAGACGCAGTATCTGGCTTGTTCATGCCGTTTTGTGTGCTTTCACAATATTTCACCTATCGCAGGTTCGTACTCGCAATAAAACAACACTATCTCGTTAGATGACGTCGTTTTTGGTGGTTTCACGACGCTACCTAGCTTAAACTAACCTAACCTAACCTAACCTTCGCACTTCTATCGTTAGAAAACGTTTTACTCGCTACTTTACAATGCTTTCTGCAACATTACGACGGTTTCATGCGCTTTCACATTAGATATCGCTGTTTCCGACTTGTAATGGTGAAAAACACTGCATCTCACTAGGTGACAGCGTTTAATGCGGTTTTATGACGGTTCATATCTTAACCTAACCAAACCTTCGCACTTGTATCTAAAAACGCTCTATTACACTGTTTCCTTCACAATTACGATATTTGCATACCTCACAGTTTTTCACCAACTTAGTACAGTACAGAACGCTGTATCTCGCTCAATGACATCGTTCTTTAAGGTTTCACGATGCTTGCATGCGCTTTCATAGCAGTTTCGCACTTGTAACGGTACAAGACGCAGTATCTGGCTTGTTCATGCCGTTTTGTGTGCTTTCACAATATTTCACCTATCGCAGGTTCGTACTCGCAATAAAACAACACTATCTCGTTAGATGACGTCGTTTTTGGTGGTTTCACGACGCTACCTAGCTTAAACTAACCTAACCTAACCTAACCTAACCTTCGCACTTCTATCGTTAGAAAACGTTTTACTCGCTACTTTACAATGCTTTCTGCAACATTACGACGGTTTCATGCGCTTTCACATTAGATATCGCTGTTTCCGACTTGTAATGGTGAAAAACACTGCATCTCACTAGGTGACAACGTTTAATGCGGTTTTATGACGGTTCATAATCTTAACCTAACCAAACCTTCGCACTTGTATCTAAAAACGCTCTATTACACTGTTTCCTTCACAATTACGATATTTGCATGACCTCACAGTTTTTCACCAACTTAGTACAGTACAGAACGCTGTATCTCGCTCAATTACATCGTTCTTTAAGGTTTCACGATGCTTGCATGCGCTTTCATAGCAGTTTCGCACTTGTAACGGTACAAGACGCAGTATCTGGCTTGTTCATGCCGTTTTGTGTGCTTTCACAATATTTCACCTATCGCAGGTTCGTACTCGCAATAAAACAACACTATCTCGTTAGATGACGTCGTTTTTGGTGGTTTCACGACGCTACCTAGCTTAAACTAACCTAACCTAACCTAACCTTCGCACTTCTATCGTTAGAAAACGTTTTACTCGCTACTTTACAATGCTTTCTGCAACATTACGACGGTTTCATGCGCTTTCACATTAGATATCGCTGTTTCCGACTTGTAATGGTGAAAAACACTGCATCTCACTAGGTGACAGCGTTTAATGCGGTTTTATGACGGTTCATAATCTTAACCTAACCAAACCTTCGCACTTGTATCTAAAAACGCTCTATTACACTGTTTCCTTCACAATTACGATATTTGCATGACCTCACAGTTTTTCGCCAAGTTAGTACAGTACAGAACGCTGTATCTCGCTCAATTACATCGTTCTTTAAGGTTTCACGATGCTTGCATGCGCTTTCATAGCAGTTTCGCACTTGTAACGGTACAAGACGCAGTATCTGGCTTGTTCATGCCGTTTTGTGTGCTTTCACAATATTTCACTTATCGCAGGTTCGTACTCGCAATAAAACAACACTATCTCGTTAGATGACGTCGTTTTTGGTGGTTTCACGACGCTACCTAGCTTAAACTAACCTAACCTAACCTAACCTTCGCACTTCTATCGTTAGAAAACGTTTTACTCGCTACTTTACAATGCTTTCTGCAACATTACGACGGTTTCATGCGCTTTCACATTAGATATCGCTGTTTCCGACTTGTAATGGTGAAAAACACTGCATCTCACTAGGTGACAGCGTTTAATGCGGTTTTATGGTGGTTCATATTGTTACGAGGTTGGTTGCTTCTGAGCAAGATGTATTTGCAGAGTAAAAACTACAGGCAAGAGACACAATGGCTGATTGGCCCAGTCGCGCGCCTGTCAGTCGCACCTCTTCCTTTTCTTCCTCTCCGTAGCAGGACCCCCGGGCGTTGGAGCGCCGTCTCGGCGAGAGTCCGGAGAAGTGCGACAGAAGTAGGGTTTCATGCGCGAAACATGGACAATGTCAACTAGTGACGAACTTGGTGACGTACTGGAGTGCAATGGCGCTATCTCGTAGGTTACGTCGCTAACTTGACGTAAGACTAGGTAGGGTCCGGCGTATCGGGACAAAAGTTTTTCGGAGAGACCTACACGGCGACACGGTGACCAGAGGAGCACGTGGTCACCTGGGGCAAACGTTATATTTCGATGCCGGTGGTCGTAGCGGGCTTTTTGCATATCCTGTGACCTGGTGAGGCGAGACTGGGCAACTTGACGAGCCATGTGAGCCCGATCAATGGCTTCGCGCGCGTACTCGGAAGCAGATGGCACGAGAGGCAAGGTGGTTTCAAATGGCAATATGGGGTCGCGACCATATAAAAGATAAAAAGGCGAGAATCCCGCAGTGTCATGTCGAGAGGAGTTATATGCGAAGGTCACATAGGCCAACGTGGTATCCCAGTCTCGATGATCATCGGAGACGTACATCGAAAGCATCTCTGTGAGCGTGCGGTTGAGACGTTCAGTTAGGCCATTAGTTTGTGGGTGGTAGGCGGTAGATAGCTTATGCGCTGTAGCACACGAGCGAAGGAGGTCATCGACAACTTTGGACAGGAAAGAGCGGCCGCGGTCCGTAAGCAGCTGTCGGGGTGCACCATGGTGTAAGATGACGTCATGAAGAAGAAAATCCGCGACGTCAGTGGCGCAACTGGTTGGCATGGCCTTTGTTATCGCGTAACGGGTCGCATAATCTGTGGCGACGGCAATCCATTTATTTCCGAGTGTCGTCGTCGGAAAAGGGCCAAGAAGGTCGAGTCCCACGCGATGAAATGGTTCAGAGGGGACTTCAATTGGGTGAAGATATCCAGCTGGCAGCAAAGAAGGTCTTTTCCGGCGCTGGCAGAGGTCGCAAGTGGCGACATATCGACGTACGCTGCGGTACAATCCAGGCCAGAAAAATCGACGTCGCACGCGGTCGTATGTGCGGGAAACGCCGAGGTGTCCCGCTGTTGGTGCGTCGTGAAGTTGTTGAAGTATGGCAGGCCGTAGATGACGAGGGATGACAAGCAGAAGCTCAGGGCCTTCAGTGGTGACGTTGCGGCGGTAGAGGATGCCGTCATGCAGCACGAACATACGGGATTCAGCGTCATGGCTGTCAGACTGGATGGCGTCGATGATAGTGCGCAATGACTCATCCCGTCGTTGTTCGATGCGCATATCGCTGACGTCTGTGAACGCCATTACTCTGCTCTCCAGGTCAGGCGCAACGGGATCAGGAGGATCTACCGGATATCGAGAAAGACAGTCTGCGTCCTTGTGCAAACGGCCAGACTTGTAGCTGACGCTAAACGAAAATTCCTGAAGCCTCAGAGCCCAGCGAGCCAGACGTCCAGTCGGGTCCTTCAGAGAAGTCAGCCAACAGAGGGCGTGGTGGTCCGTAACGACAGTGAAAATGCGACCATATAAATATGGCCGAAACTTGGCGACGGCCCAAACTAAAGCTAGACACTCTCTCTCGGTGATGGAATAATTCATCTCCTGGGGAGAAAGCAGGCGACTGGCGTAAGCTATCACGCACTGTCTACCGTGGTGCCGCTGAGCGAGAACTGCGCCGATACCGTGGCCACTGGCGTCGGTGCGAACCTCTGTGGCAGCAGAAGGATTAAAGTGGGCAAGTATGGGGGGCGTAGTTAGGTAGCCGATGAGAGCGGCGAACGCTTGAGCCTGCTCAGGGCCCCATGAGAATGTGGTATCCTTCTTCAGCAAATCTGTCAGTGGCCGGGCAACGTCGGCGAAGTTTTTCACAAAACGGCGAAAGTAGGAACATAAGCCGACGAAGCTACGGACATCGGATGTAGAACGGGGCACTGGAAAGCTACGGACGACGCGGATCTTTTCGGGATCTGGTTGGACACCATCGGCGTTTACAATATGGCCCAGAATGGCAATCTGACGGTGACCAAATTGACACTTCTTGGAATTGAGTTGTAGCCCAGCTGTTCTGAAGACTGCGAGAATTGCAGCGAGACGGGTCAGGTGGCTATCGAAAGTAGATGAAAAGACTATCACATCGTCTAGGTAACAAAGACAAGTAGACCACTTGTAACCACGCAGGAGAGAGTCCATCATTCGTTCGAATGTGGCAGGGGCGTTACATAGTCCAAAAGGCATGACCTTAAACTGGTATAAACCATCTGGTGTAATGAAGGCCGTCTTCTCGCGGTCCATTTCATCGACAGAAATCTGCCAGTAGCCGGACCGAAGATCTATAGACGAGAAGTATGTAGCCCCGTGTAGGCAGTCCAACGCGTCATCGATGCGTGGTAGCGGGTACACGTCTTTTCGTGTGATCTTGTTTAGGTGGCGATAGTCAACGCAGAAGCGCCAGGTACCATCTTTTTTCTTCACAAGGACGACAGGGGAGGCCCAAGGACTACTTGATGGTTCTATGACACCTTTGTTGAGCATTTTGTCCACTTCTGCTTGGATAACTCTACGCTCAGTGGGGGAGACACGATAGGGGCGTCGGCGAATAGGACTGGCGTCACCAGTATTTATACGGTGCTGAACAGTGGATGTTTGCCCTAGAGGTCTGTCGTCGAAAGAAAAAATGTCGGTATATGACGCGAGAAGGCGATGGATGTCATTGGCTTGCGCAGGATTGAGGTCGGGTGCAATCATCTTCGAGAAACGATCTGGCCGAGAACAGGTGCTGTTCGCTACAGGAGACTGAAGTAAATCAATCTCGGTGGTGAGCGCTGCTATTTCGAATTCGTCAGCATTAGATACGCTGGCCAAGAACATGCCACGAGGAAGCACTTGAGGGCACAAGCTGAAATTGAGAAGTGGAAGCGAGGTACAATTGTCAGTAACAGTCACAAGCGTATGGGGAATGGCAATGTTGCGGCTCAAGAGGACGTCGGCGAGAGGAAGGAGGACATATTGACCATCGGGAACTTGGGGCTGTGCGGTCAAAACGACGAAGGTGGCTGCCTGAGCTGACAGCCGCACATCCTGAAGAGAGCACAGGCGCGGCGGGGCAGTGTGGGGTTCAGCGACTATCTGAGGCAACTCTAGCTGAAGAACGCCTGTAGCACAATCGATCAGAGCAGAATGATTCGACAAGAAGTCCAGGCCTAGGATAATGTCATAAGGGCAGTGGTCAATCACGGCTAAAATGACAGAAGTAGTGTGGTCCTTTATACGTAAGCGGGCAGTGCACAGACCGAGAACCATCGGCGTGCCGCCATCGGCCACACGGAGCATTTGTGCAGCCGCTGGTGTCAGAACTTTCTTTAAACGTGTGCGTAGGCTTGAACTCATGACCGAAATGCTTGCGCCGGTGTCGACAAGTGCTTGTACAGGTTCGCCGTCTACTTTAACGTCTATTACACTTCGTCTGGTGGGAACGGAAAGAGGATTTGCTGCGGAAGTCGTCAATGCAGCACCACCTCCGGGGGCTGCATTTCTCAGTTTTCCGAGACAACGCGGCCGGAAGCCACGGGGGACGAGAAGCGCCGTGGCTGCGGCGAACGGGACGATGGACGACGTGTTTGCGGCGATCGAGACTGGTGCCCACGTGGTGAAGGCGAGCGGCTGTACCAAGTGTTCCGAGAATGGTCAATGGCATTGGGCTCTTCGGCAGGTGGAAAGGTGCGGGCGGTATCGTCGAAACGGGTCATATTGGTCGTTGCGCGATGTGCCGAGGACCATGTGTTGCGGCAGTAACGGGCAATATGTCCAACGCGGTGGCAGTTGAAACATATAGGGCGGTCATCTGCAGTTCGCCACTCAGCCGGGTTGCGAGTACGTGGAGAAGACCGTCGGTCGGAGAAGGGCATCACGAAAGGGCGTTCGCTGACTCTAGGCGCGGTGACATGGCACACGGAATGCACTCCGATGTTTTCAAGCTCCTGGCGCACGATGGCTTGAACAAGAGGAACAGTAACAGGAGTGGCATCGGTACTGCGCGAATAGAACGCCGAGGGCGCCATAGCTTCCAGTTCACGACGAACAATGCGTGTAAGGTCTCCCGGCGGCGATGCACGTTGTGGTGTTGACTGGTCCTCGCAAGTAGATGTTGCAGCGGTGTTTGGGAGTCGAGCGAATGTTTGTAGAATGCGGCGACTTTTCACTTGCTCGAACTGACGACACTCTTTGATGATCGCGTCTACGGTGGAACAGCCCTTGCACATCAGGAGATTGAACGCGTCGTCGGCAATCCCTTTCAGAACATGTCCCACCTTGTCACCTTCTGTCATGTCGCTTTCGGCCTTTCGGCAGAGGGCCAGCACGTCTTGAATGTAAGCGAGGTATGACTCCGTAGGGGATTGGGCACGGCAGGCCAATTCCTTTTTGGCGGCGATCTTCCGACTGGCGGTTTTGCCAAACACCTCTCGCATCTTTGCTTTGCATTGGTCCCAGCTTGTGAGTTCTTCTTCATTGTTCTCATACCACACCTTGGCCGTGCCTCTCAAATAGAACAGCACATTAGCCAACTGAAGTGTGGGATCCCATCTGTTCGGCACACTCACTCGTTCAAACATGGCCAGCCAATCATCAACGTCGACGCCATCGGTTCCGCAGAATGTACCGGGATCCTTGAGAGGCGTGAAAACGTACGGTTGCGACGCCATGTTCGTCGGAGACGCTGACGTTGACGCGGAGGGCTGAGCATTGGCCATGGCTGGAAGGGCGATGCGACGTCCGCTGCGGAGCTCCGTTGCCTGATGGTTACCCAGCACCTCTCACCAATATGTTACGAGGTTGGTTGCTTCTGAGCAAGATGTATTTGCAGAGTAAAAACTACAGGCAAGAGACACAATGGCTGATTGGCCCAGTCGCGCGCCTGTCAGTCGCACCTCTTCCTTTTCTTCCTCTCCGTAGCAATATCTTAACCTAACCAAACCTTCGCACTTGTATCTAAAAACGCTCTATTACACTGTTTCCTTCACAATTACGATATTTGCATGACCTCACAGTTTTTCACCAACTTAGTACAGTACAGAACGCTGTATCTCGCTCAAATTACATCGTTCTTTAAGGTTTCACGATGCTTGCATGCGCTTTCATAGCAGTTTCGCACTTGTAACGGTACAAGACGCAGTATCTGGCTTGTTCATGCCGTTTTGTGTGCTTTCACAATATTTCATCTATCGCAGGTTCGTACTCGCAATAAAACAACACTATCTCGTTAGATGACGTCGTTTTTGGTGGTTTCACGACGCTACCTAGCTTAAACTAACCTAACCTAACCTAACCTAACCTTCGCACTTCTATCGTTAGAAAACGTTTTACTCGCTACTTTACAATGCTTTCTGCAACATTACGACGGTTTCATGCGCTTTCACATTAGATATCGCTGTTTCCGACTTGTAATGGTGAAAAACACTGCATCTCACTAGGTGACAGCGTTTAATGCGGTTTTATGACGGTTCATATCTTAACCTAACCAAACCTTCGCACTTGTATCTAAAAACGCTCTATTACACTGTTTCCTTCACAATTACGATATTTGCATGACCTCACAGTTTTTCACCAACTTAGTACAGTACAGAACGCTGTATCTCGCTCAATGACATCGTTCTTTAAGGTTTCACGATGCTTGCATGCGCTTTCATAGCAGTTTCGCACTTGTAACGGTACAAGACGCAGTATCTGGCTTGTTCATGCCGTTTTGTGTGCTTTCACAATATTTCACCTATCGCAGGTTCGTACTCGCAATAAAACAACACTATCTCGTTAGATGACGTCGTTTTTGGTGGTTTCACGACGCTACCTAGCTTAAACTAACCTAACCTAACCTAACCTAACCTTCACACTTCTATCGTTAGAAAACGTTTTACTCGCTACTTTACAATGCTTTCTGCAACATTACGACGGTTTCATGCGCTTTCACATTAGATATCGCTGTTTCCGACTTGTAATGGTGAAAAACACTGCATCTCACTAGGTGACAGCGTTTATGCGGTTTTATGACGGTTCATATCTTAACCTAACCAAACCTTCGCACTTGTATCTAAAAACGCTCTATTACACTGTTTCCTTCACAATTACGATATTTGCATGACCTCACAGTTTTTCACCAAACTTAGTACAGTACAGAACGCTGTATCTCGCTCAATGACATCGTTCTTTAAGGTTTCACGATGCTTGCATGCGCTTTCATAGCAGTTTCGCACTTGTAACGGTACAAGACGCAGTATCTGGCTTGTTCATGCCGTTTTGTGTGCTTTCACAATATTTCACCTATCGCAGGTTCGTACTCGCAATAAAACAACACTATCTCGTTAGATGACGTCGTTTTGGTGGTTTCACGACGCTACCTAGCTTAAACTAACCTAACCTAACCTAACCTAACCTTCGCACTTCTATCGTTAGAAAACGTTTTACTCGCTACTTTACAATGCTTTCTGCAACATTACGACGGTTTCATGCGCTTTCACATTAGATATCGCTGTTTCCGACTTGTAATGGTGAAAAACACTGCATCTCACTAGGTGACAGCGTTTAATGCGGTTTTATGACGGTTCATATCTTAACCTAACCAAACCTTCGCACTTGTATCTAAAAACGCTCTATTACACTGTTTCCTTCACAATTACGATATTTGCATGACCTCACAGTTTTTCACCAACTTAGTACAGTACAGAACGCTTGTATCTCGCTCAATGACATCGTTCTTTAAGGTTTCACGATGCTTGCATGCGCTTTCATAGCAGTTTCGCACTTGTAACGGTACAAGACGCAGTATCTGGCTTGTTCATGCCGTTTTGTGTGCTTTCACAATATTTCACCTATCGCAGGTTCGTAACTCGCAATAAAACAACACTATTCGTTAGATGACGTCGTTTTTGGTGGTTTTCACGACGCTACCTAGCCTAAACTATCTAACCTAACCTAACCTAGCCTAACCTTCACACTTCTATCGTTAGAAAACGTTTTACTCGCTACTTTACAATGCTTTCTGCAACATTACGACGGTTTCATGCGCTTTCACATTAGATATCGCTGTTTCCGACTTGTAATGGTGAAAAACACTGCATCTCACTAGGTGACAGCGTTTAATGCGGTTTTATGACGGTTCATATCTTAACCTAACCAAACCTTCGCACTTGTATCTAAAAACGCTCTACTTACACTGTTTCCTTCACAATTACGATATTTGCATGACCTCACAGTTTTTCACCAACTTAGTACAGTACAGAACGCTGTATCTCGCTCAATGACATCGTTCTTTAAGGTTTCACGATGCTTGCATGCGCTTTCATAGCAGTTTCGCACTTGTAACGGTACAAGACGCAGTATCTGGCTTGTTCATTGCCGTTTGTGTGCTTTCACAACTATTTCACCTATCGCAGGTTCGTATCTCGCAATAAAACAACTCTATCTCGTTAGATGACGTCGTTTTTTGGTGGTTTCACGACGCTACCTAGCTTAACTAACCTAACCTAACCTAACCTAACCTTCGCACTTCTATCAGTTAGAAAACGTTTTACTCGCTACTTTACAATGCTTTCTGCAACATTACGACGGTTTCATGCGCTTTCACATTAGATATCGCTGTTTCCGACTTGTAATGTTGAAAAACACTGCATCTCACTAGGTGACAGCGTTTAATGCGGTTTTATGACGGTTCATATCTTGACCTAACCAAACCTTCGCACTTGTATCTAAAAACGCTCTATTACACTGTTTCCTTCACAATTACGATATTTGCATGACCTCACAGTTTTTCACCAACTTAGTACAGTACAGAACGCTGTATCTCGCTCAATTACATCGTTCTTTAAGGTTTCACGATGCTTGCATGCGCTTTC
>WOVY01012811.1:0-133413 GCA_013436015.1 Rhipicephalus annulatus | reverse complement strand
GAGAGAGAGAAAGAGGGAAGTGTGCTTTTATCCACATATATTGTGACTTAACGATGTTTCAGGGGTGTTCGCACACCTCTCCCCCTGGACGCAAAGAAAAATGAGGATGACAAGGAGAGTGAGGAAAGCCGCAAAGCAAGTTTGGGTGAAGTTGTTGATGCTTTTAACAACGCTCGCACATTCTTTAGCACCCACGACTATGACGAAGCTATGCAAAGCGTACTGAGCGGTCAGCCATCAAACTGCTTCAAAGCAATGTCATTATATGAAACAGAACAAGGTTGCCAACAACCTTAAATAAATTTTAATTGTGTTGTGTAATTGCAAGATTTGCATATTTTTCAGTTCTCGCTGCAAAGAAATTGTGACAGCGAACAGAGATTAAGGGGCTCGACTGTACAGCAGTTGCAATAGTTGAAAAAAAAGCTAAGAAATTTCTGTGCACAGACATTTATGGTGTCTCACATATCATGTTACTAAATTCATGTTTCTATAGAACTTGTGTGGGTTCCGGCTCCCTCACAGGTAGCAGGCAACATCATCGCTGACTACCATGCCTGAGAAATGTTAACCTGGGCTGAGCAAGAACCACAATAGCTACTGCACCCGGGTACCGGCGTTCGCGACATTACCCGGTTACACCAAGAGGAATGGTGCAAACTGCCAGAACCGCAGCCCAAACTAGCCAGGCAACAGCAGGCGATCCCACATTGAGTGCAGGGTGGATCACGTCCTATTTACTAATTTTGTTTCCTTCCTCACATCAAACTCTTATCTTACTTCTTTTTGGCATTGGTTTTGCGTGAACTACTCATGCGAAACAACACTAATATTGTTTAACCATAACATTTAATTTACTTTTGACAAAGGCCATATTATTCACTGTATATTTTAAAATTTTGCTATAGCTTCTGACAAGGTGTCTCATCGCTTACTACTTCTCCAACTTAGTATTCCTAACACTGACCCTAGCATCTTGAACTGGATAACTATACTCAATTTTCAACTTGATGCTGCATCCCCTTGTTGTGATGTAAAGTCGGGCGTCCCTCAAGGCTCTGTTCTCGACTCATTGCTATTTCTAATTTATAATAATGACTTACCTACAGTAATTATTAATCCAGCTAAACAATTTGCTGATTGTGTTTTATGCCATGAAATCACTAATCATCATGATAACTCTATTCTTCAATCTGACTTGAATAACATATAAAGCAACTGCTCGCAACGGCTTATGTTCTAAATCCCACTGTAAATGCTAAATCATGCATTTAATGCATCGACCTGATCCGACAAAATATTTCGGCAATGCCATCAATAACATCAAATCAACCTCGAGTAGGTAACATGATATAAATACCTCGGAATTCAGATTGCCAATAAGCTTTCTTAGCATGCACACATTGAATACATCACTAACAATGCTAACAGATCTCTCTGCAGTGGCGTACCAATTCTTTCGTGAGTGGGCGGGCAAGCCTACCTCACTCGTCACCAGGGTTAAATATATATATAAATATATATATATATATATATATATATATATATATATATATATATATATATATATATATATATATATATGGGAAAGAGGTGTATACCTGAGGGCTCGTTTTTCAGTGTTTTAACACAATATAATTGAGATCTAACAGACAGTAATGCCAACGAATGTACAGGGGAAGTTATTAGAACCAATGGAATGTAAATAAGAAGAAAGAAAAGTGGATGAAAAAATAACCAGCCGTTCCATTTACATTCCATTGGTTCTAATAACTTCCCCTGTACATTCCTTGGCATAGTAATGCCAAGGAATGTTAAATCTGTTAAATCTCAATAATATATATATATATATATATATATATATATATATATATAAGATCACGTGCTACGTGACGCTGAACATGCGCATGAAAGAGTGTTTCACACTCGTTGCTGGGCTTATACATGGCGCTGACTGACACTACAACTTCTAAATTCGCATATAAACCCAAAAAGTGGATAGAGGGAGGGCTTCTGTGGTAGCTCAGTGGTTATAGCATCGAACGCGTAATTCGAAGGTCGTAGGGTTCGATTCCTGCTCACCGCTAGTTATTTTTTTACCCACTTTTCTTTCTTTTTATTTACAATTCATTAGTTCTAATCACTTCCCCTGTACATTCCTTGGCATTACTGTCAGTTGGATCTCTATAATATTGTGTCAAAACACAGAAAACGAGCCCTTAAGTATACACTTCTTTCTCTTATATATATATATATATATATATATATATATATATATATATATATATATATATATATATATATATATATTGAAAAAGGGTTTATTGGTGACAGTTGCGACGGTGGTCCTACGATGAGAACCGATCGGGCAAGAGCAACGGTCAAGCAGATGCCGGCGATGATCAGCACGAGCCGAGCGAGAGAAGCCCAGCACCCAGTACCCAAGCGGTGGCGATGTTGCTTGCAAACGATGCGTTTTCTTCTTCACAATTTGCCCCCGCCGAAAAAGAGCCACCCTGGCGACCTAAGAGTCTGGAGGCAGAGGGCTATGATATGGCTTAAGGCGGGTGACGTGGACGATGTCACGTCCACGCCGGCGCATGTCGTCAGATGGGGAAATTGGCTCGATGAGAAAATTCACCGGCGAGGTTTGTTCCAAAACGCGGTATGGGCCCTCGTACTTTGGAACGAGTTTTGAGGAAATGCCGGGGGTTTGGTAAGGAACAGCCAGCCATACAAGTGATCCCGGGGAATAGCTGGGGCTTTGTGAAGAGTCGGCGTTGTTTTCTTTCTGGCGCTGTTGTTCATGTGACGTAAAGGTGCGTGCGAGTTCACGGCACCCTTCCGCATTTCGGGCAGCTTCGGACACAGATGGGCATTCGGATGCGTCAGGACAGTATGGAAGGAGAGTGTCGATGGTGTGGGATGGTTCGCGTCCATAAAGAAGAAAGAAAGGTGAAAATCCAGTGGTAGACTGTGCCGCGGTGTTATATGCGAACGTGATGAATGGAAGAATGCGATCCCAGTTAGTATGATCGGATGTCACATACATGGCGAGCATATCGCCAAGGGTGCGGTTAAATCTTTCCGTGAGCCCGTTTGTCTGCGGGTGGTATGCCGTGGTCTTGCGATGAACAACATGGCATTCAGAAAGCAGAGACGTTACGACTTCTGATAGGAAGGCTCGACCTCGGTCGCTTAGTAGTTCTAGAGGTGCACCATGTCGTAGTATAAAGCGATGACGGATGAAGGATGCTACGTCCCGCACAGTGGCACTAGGAAGGGCGGCGGTCTCAGCGTAGCGTGTTAAATGGTCCACCGCGACTATGATCCACCGTATTTCATCTGATGTTGTCGGTAGAGGGCCATAGAGATCAATGCCGATCCGATCGAAAGGTTTGGCAGGGCACGGAAGCGGTTGAAGCGCACCGGACGAGTGGAAAGGCGGTGATTTGCGGCGTTGACAGTAAGGGCAGCCCATAACGAATTTTCGAACGAAATTATACATTCCGCGCCAGTAGAAGCGATGGCGAATGTGTTCGTAAGTTTTGAAAACTCCGGCATGACCACATTGGGGATCGTCGTGAAAGGAGGCGCAGATTTGTGATCGCAAGCTGCGCGGGACAACCAAGAGCCACTTACGACCTTCGGGGGCGTAGTTGCGTCGGTGTAGCAGCCGATCACGAATGGCGAAATGAGCAGCTTGACGTCGGAGAGATCGTGGTACCGCAGTGGTTGACAATCCAGAAAGACAGTTAAAAAGGGAAGCGATCCATGGGTCCTTGTGTTCTTCACTGGTAAAGGATTCGAGGTCGAGAGATGCGACGGAGTTGGTACCAGTGGTTCCGCAGGCCGAGTCGGGAGGTAAAGGCGAACGCGACAGGGCGTCGGCGTCAGAATGCTTGCGTCCGCTGCGATAGATGACCCGAATGTCGTACTCCTGGATTTGCAGTGCCCACCGAGCTAGGCGGCCAGAAGGATCTTTCAAAGTGGCGAGTCAACAAAGTGCATGGTGGTCCGTTACCAGGTCGAATGGGCGACCGTACAAATAAGGGCGGAACTTGCGAAGCGCCCACACTAGGGCCAAGCACTCTTTTTCAGTGACGCTGTAATTGACCTCAGCTTTAGTAAGTGTGCGACTCGCATAAGCAACGACGTATTCGGAGTAGCCCGGCTGCGCATTTGTAATCTGCAGTAGGTTCAACGAGTGGCAACCGCAGCGGCGCGCTATTGGTCACACTCTCGCAGGGACGCCGCCGCGACGTGCGCCTAGCAACGGCCGCCGCGCCTCATGACGAAATACTCTCGTTCTCGGAGTGCGCCCTGAAGTAATCACTAATGGCCGTTCCTTTTAGTATAAGATGGGAAGAAAAGACTTGCGCTGTTTTGTTCAATGCCCGTGGCATTTTCGTCTCCGCCTGTGCACCGTGGACTGCTCTCGCGTTGACTGAGGAAGAGGCGCTTGGCGTGGCATTGGACTAATTTGTGGTCTAGTGTGCATTTTTCGTGCGCGTGAATTTTTTTTAATTCAGTATACATTTGTGTTGACGCCTGCGCCTTTTTGCGGCCTTGGCCCTTCAGCAAGAAGTGATCTGCCGTTGTGTCCTACTGCGCGATTTTTTTTACAGTGAACACGCTTGGCTTTTAAGTATATTTGGTGCCGCCAGTGTCTTGAGCCCTCGCCTTGTCGCTCGACGCGATCGCCTTTGTGTTGAACTACTCGCCCCCCCCCCCCTTTTTTTTAACTTAGCGGCATGGAATGCTCTGGTGACCACGTGTTTCAAGACGTGATCGCCGCGATCACAGTGTGTTGTACGGCTATGGCTAGTGAAAGCAGCGCATGTGAAACATCGGCGCACAGCGTGATCGAATGCGTCAAAGACAATGAGAGCTCATCACCTGACGTCGACGTGCTTCGAGCAAACATCACCGATGAACGTCACGCCTGCAGCTGGGTAGAAGACTACGGCTTGAAGACGAATACGTCATGGGTTGTAGACTTCGTCAAGCCAACAGCAAAGTGTGAAAGGTAATGCAAAAAATGATGTTATAACTTCAAAAATAACTTACGTCGTCTCTGGTGATAAAACTTCATGTTTTGCGGATAATGTCCAACGATGCGCCGTCTCAATGGTTGTGGACAACGAGGAGATGATCGGTACGAGAGGGCTAGACTCCGCTCATTCAGTGACATTTCTCAAGTATATAGAAATAACGAAACGCGCATTCCCACCGCCTAGCCGCAAACTGGACACCCTTCAGGTGATTCACCGGAGTTGCCTTCAAACCAAAACTTAATGCGCTTACAAGTGTCCTCGCATGGGGGGGGGCAGAATAGAGTGCATTTTTCTGTTTCTCAGAAACACTACAAAAAGAACGAAAAATTAAACAAACCTGGCAAAACATGGCCGTAAGTTTTCGCAATTACATCCGCGAGGCAAAACGTATCTTCTATAATAATAGAGGAACCACCTCAAAGCATGTATTCTGGGACTGTGAAATAGTTGAGAAAAAAGTTGTATTACCCCCCTCTCCCCCGCACCCCCCAGATGAACTACAGGCACAGTAGAGACTGCAGTGACTAGCTTAGATCCCCAATACCAACTTTTAACTTTGTGCCGATTCCAGGAAGCTATTGTGAGAGTGTCTCTCGACTCCCCCCGGTTTGGCTACTACAAAAACAATTCCTTAGCAAAATATTTAGTAAAATTGTCTCACTCACCAATTACTGTGCCAGAAAACTAATTGATTGAATCGCCTTTTCTTGTAATTGTGAGAGCATGAAATGTTTACCATAAAGTTCCAGCTTGCACAAATAAGAGCTGATGGTCACGATAAATTCAAATGCAGAGTTTGTGCAGGCTTTACAACTGTGATCTCTTGTTCAAATTTCAAGTGTTGTGGCAAGCCTCTAAGATGTGTCCACGGTAGCTACACAGTAAAAATTTTTACACCCAAAAGGGTGTAAATGAGCTTGTCCCGTGGACGACACCCTAAGGGTGTTAATTCAGCACCTTCCAAAAAGGGTGCTTTACCATGCACCCTTAGAATAGGGTGTACATGTAAAAAAACTGTAGGGTGTTAAAAAACACCCTTAAGGAAGGGTGCCTTCGATGTCCATCACTTTTTTAGCGCCCTCTGAGGAGGGTGCGAGAAGGGTGCACAAGAGTGTTGAGTGCCCATGGCAAGGGTGGCGAATACTGCCACCAATAGATATCAGCATGCACCGATTAAACACTACTTGAAGAAAGTGGTCCTGATTATCGATGGTGCACCACCTGCCGAGCTCCATTCATTGCGTGTGGGCAAAAATATAAACGCGTACAATCGTGTATGAACTTGTGCTGGATCTATATATACTTCAGTGTATATGCATAATGCGCGTTACAGAAAATGAAGCCTTGCTGCCTTTGCATATTGCGTTTATTTATTAGGCAAATAAAACATAAACTTTTCTTCTGCCACACAACTTTTTCACCAGATATACGTTCATGTATACGTTAACTACACATGCAACACCTCAAATGTTTATTATATTTTTTCAGTTTCACATTATAGACAATTCTTTGCAACATACAATTACACTGGTTTCAGTTTAGTATCCTGCTTCAAGTACATAGAGACTACAAATGAAATACACGCTAATATATCCCTATATCTCTTTCAACTATCTACAATCCCAGTGGTTTCCAGTTTAATACTCCTTCGTGTACACAATCGGTTAATAGGAATGAAATACAGGCAAATATATACTTATGATTCTTTCAAATATATACAATCACCATGATTTCACTATATACGCCTTCATGTACACAATCGTTCCCAAGAAGTGATGCACACAAAAATATATATGGATAGTGTTTTCAAATGTATATAATCACAGTGGTTTAAGCTTTGTATTCCTGGATGTATAGCAATTGGTTATGAGAAATGATGTAGATGCAAACATATACAGGGTTTCGCACATATAACTTTAGCGAATACTTAAGAAACCAATACAATGATCAGAAACACATTATGCTAAAAACGAACACAAATCTGAGTCAGGACACACAAAAAACAAAAGAGGTAATGCATAATTATGGCTAATGACACAGCTGGGTCACTTTATGCCAAATGTCCCAGCCATTTTGGCAACCATCTCAAATGTATTCGAAAAACTCGTGCTGCATTGAAAATAGTGAACTTCTGGAATATTTAGGAGAGGAAAAATATTTGGTCACGTGGCTGCCTTCTGAACTTTCTGGAATGCCGTCTAGGTGTTGTATGTGAAAAATTTTATTTTAAAAGCACCGCTCCTTCTTTCCATACGAAACTCGGTCTACGTGTTAAGTAACTAGAGCTTAATTTGGGAGAGTTGGTTCATCGTGGTTGTGTGCTAGTCACAGCGCGACAACTTTAGGAAGAGACAGAAAGGACAGGAAAGAGCACAGACTGTCAACTGAATTTAATGAATGTGCTACGAGCGCTTTTATACGGAGTACAAGAACCGTGTTCATGCGCGACGACACGTATGAGCACTACAAAATAATTTTAACTGTGAAAAGAATACTCCCTCTCAGAAAGGATAAGTGAACGTGTAGTGATGCACTGATCATTGGTTTACCTGATAAAAAATATTTCTACAAACGTTAAATTGGCATTAAGTAAACCTATTCTCGTGACGAATGGCGCAAGATTGACTATTCCTGTTGCTGTTTAGTACACACACTTTTGAAAGCTTGCAAGGGGTGGAAAACAACACGCTAATATCATATCTGCTGGCTATTTTTCTAGTTGTGAGACACGTGATGTGGTATAACATTCAAAGGTTTTGGTCATTGTTTTTTGTTGGTTCTGTCTTCTTTAACTTTACTTTCTGCAGGATGGTTTTGCAAACGGGTCTGAAGATTCTGTTGCGATACCCAGCATCTTTTAGTCTTTTAATCTGGTTTATAAGCCTGACCTCACCCTTGCGCTAGCATGACTTCTGAAGGGTGGCCTGAATACATGTGGTATCAATTCCTCTTTCTATTAATTTTGAATGCCCACTATCAAAAGGCAGAACATTCTTAGCACTCCTGGGCTGATAGCACCAGCCAATACCCCAACAGCATCATCACACTTGTTTGCGAAACCCTCCTGCAGAAAGTAAAGTTAAAGGAAACAGGACCAAAAGAAAAAGAGAATGACCAATCACCTTTGCATGTCACATGGTACTACGTACATAAGGTGTCTCACAATTTTAGGAAAAGAGCCAGCAGATATGATATTGTTGTTTTCCACCCCTTGCAAGCTTTCAAAAGTGCATGTACTTACAGCAACAGGAATAGTCAGTCTTGCACCATTCGTCACTAGAATAGGTTTACTGAATGCCAATTTAATGTGTATGAGATACCGCTAACACGTGGAAAAGTAAACATAGGACAAACTGGGCAATGCTTCAATGATCAAGCAAGACAGCATGCTTCAAATGTTAAGAAGGGCTATAGTAGTCTCATGGCCGGACACCGTAAAGAATGCAAGTGTAGTCCTAGGTTTCATAAAACACGGTTTTTGAAAAAAAAGCAAGCAGAAAAATGAGAGATTTTAGAACTCTTTATCAGGAAGGCCAAGGATCAATGCATCAGTACACCTTCACTTATCTTTTCCGAAAAAGAGTATTCTTTTCTCGGTTAAAATTATTTTGTCATGGTCACACATGTGTTGTTCCAGATGAGCCCTGGTCTTGTGCTCAGTATAAAAACGCTCGTAGCACCTTCAATAAAATTCAGTTGACAGCGCTCTTTCCTGTCCTTTTCGCGATAAGATTTTTATTACAGTAAAGAATTTCATTTTCTTACAGTTTAGGTATAATGATGAGTTTTCATTGTATCACAACATGGAGCAAATTGCCTCTCAATACGGACAAAAATCACGATTTTGTGAAATTCGTGATATTTTCTCGTATATTTCAGCAGCTTGAGAGGTATAAAAATATTTTTTCCTCAGAATATATCTTTTTTGGGGTAAGTATTCACTGCTCAGATATTCATACAAAGTGCAATATTGCAATAAAAAATGCAAACATAACACATTTTGGCTTTATTCTTGGAAGCGAATGTGGCAAAAAAATTGCACTATTATTATTGAGCTTCAAATACCTTAAAGAAGCACATTTACTTAACAGGTAGACCGAATTTGCTTTAGAAAAAATAAGCGGTAGCTTTAAAACAAAATTTTCCACAAACAGCACACAGACGGCATTATGCCAGGAAGTTATAAGCCAGCCACATGAACAAAACTTTTTTTCTCGCTGAAGTATTCTAGCAGTTCACCGTTTTCAACGCAGTAAGTCAGCACATTTTTTTTTCAAATACAATTCAGATGGTCGCCAAAGTGGCTGGAACGTTTGGCATGGAATGGTCCAGCTATATTTAAGTAAAATAACTTGCACAAATAACAATATTTGTTCATCTACTATGACCACACTAGAAAAAGTTGTTCAGGCATTGTGACACTAAAATTTTCAGTGTCGTACTGCCTGAACAACTTCTTTGATAAACTCCAAACTCACGCCGAGAAAAAGCCGCTCAATCACGGTGGTTGTTAAAGGCCTTGCGGCCGTAGACAATGTTGAAAATTAAAAAAAATCAACTCATCAGTGCTGTCACTCCTTCCTTCTTCGTCATTACTCACACGGAATATTTTTCGGTTATCCATGTGGAGGTTCAGGAAGTAGGCTTGCTCTAGGCTGGGTCCAGGGTAGACTACGCAGGACGTCAGCGGCACCCTCTCATCCTGTAATAAGAGCAAATATGACTTCTCATAAAAAAATTTTCGTGCTGTTCTGGCAGCACCATATATAAAGAATGTGTAGTGTGTATCCTTCGAAATGGTGTGTAATTGACATTACACTGAACTCGAAGCATACAACCCATACATTCCAACAATTTCGTATGATAAAGATAAGAGTTTTCCAGCATACAGCGAATTCCCGAAATGAGGTGAAGTGTAAGACTACAGCTCAAAAATGGCATTTACGAAAGCCTGAACTCACTTAAGAATCAAATTTCTTCTAGGGTAGTGAGCCAGTGTGAAAAACAATTATTAAAGTACAACGTTTAGAACATGTAGCATTATTCAAAACGCACAAGAAACTTACCTCTTCATGTACAAACAGTGAATACATCTCTGCTTTCTCTTTTACATGAGAACAAATGATCTTGGGCGTGGCACTAGCGAAGAGCTCTGCAAAAAAAAGTAAAAGATTTACTTACTTAAATCACGCCTCTAACAATCTGAGGAATTGTTACAAGTCACCAATCAGTGCAATTGTGACTGCCTCTATAAGTGCATCAAAAATGAACAATTTTCTCGTTCTTTCTACTCTCACAAGACGCTCCGTCAATGGAATCTAATCCAAATGTGACGCTGTGCTTCCTATTTGCCTGCTTTCTAGACGTAGGGCTGCGAACATGTGTTTTGTGCACCTAATCTAGCACAGAAATTCGTCATCTATAATTCAATCATCTTATATAATTCATTGTAATTTGATAAAAGATGTGATAGCTCGTCCAGTTTTTAAAGAGTTGCGGGCCTGCAATAGGCACTGCCTTGCACGTATGAAAGTACTTCTTTTAAAAAAAATTCAAAGCTTGCTTTCAGAAAAAGTGTCTGGCATATTTCGACAACCAAGCCCATCCTCTGATGGCAATCAGGGGCACGCTATTAGCGATTATTGACTACGAGATTTACAAACGTAACCCGTGTCTAAATACTCAGTTAAACACAATCACGCAAGTAAGAGCGCTCGAACGACACCAACGCGCACGGACGCCGACTACGTTGCAGCAGCCATGACTTATGCTAGAGCAACCGCACATAGCTGCAACAGTCACGTCTACTCTCTCGATTCTGTTATAACGCCGAACATTATCGCAGATGAAAGCGAAGCACGAAAACAGAAAACAGAAACGAGGGAAAACAACGCACGGCGATGGCCACAACAACGCGCCTTTGGAAGTCTGCTAGATCTTTCCCTGTTGCTGGTGGCACTTGTCCTAAATAGCTTAAAAGACCGAGGCGCACGTGCTGGGAGCATCGCGGCATATCAGCACCTCCAACTATACCGTCTTTAAGAAAAAAAAGGCATTTCGTACAGTGCGCCTCTGTACATAATTTTTGCTTTTTCTTTCTTTTTTGCGCTTACACATACAGAAGCACGTTGCACATTTGAGTATTAATAGAAATGTTATTACGATGTAGCTCAAAGCACATCTTAAAACAATATCAATCACTTTGTGCAGTGTAGAGACAATGTGCGATCAGCAACTAATCCCGCCCTTGTTAAGTGATCACATCACTCACTGTATGAGTGATGCAGGCACTTACACAACATCGCGCATAGCAGTGTGAACTCGTTAAGTCCCACGTTTAATCGGGCATCTGCAACAGGCCCGCGAACGCATGCTGTTGTAAATGGCTGGCAGCCTACTTCGGCAGAGCTGCTGCAGGCGCCCAGCTAGCGCTGTATGATTACTACCTACGAAAACATTACACTCACCGTTACAGGCCCACGTTGTCCGCGTCCGCCGCTCCATGAATATTCTTTAATCCAAGCGTCACTTCGAACATGGTGTCATGCGTGACCACCATTGAATATGGGCCTGTTCGCTAGAACACACACAGCGACCAAGACCCCCGCCCAACGCAACGCATTTGAAAGACTGATGAGACAGAGAGGGCAACACTGAGAGAGAGAAGGAGGAGGCACTGGCGGCGGCGTGGCGGCGCCGCAGCTGTCGACGCAGGTGTTCGGTGACGCAACTCTTCGCTTATCTACGCCGCCGTTGTGGGAGCAACGCTGGCCGGGTTGAGCGGGGGGGGGGGAGGAGCGGCTAACCCGCCAAGACGGCGCCGAAAGGCAAACGCTATGGCGCATACGGCGAACGGCCGTTCAACACGGAATGACTCCTTGTAAACGGCCACTCTCCGTCCAGCCAGTCGCACAGCGACGCAGGTTATTTACCAGCCTCGGATTCCTTGAGTATTTTGACGGAATGCGATAGCAGTTGGCGAAAAATAGTGAAGCAAAACTTGCGCAAAACAAAGTGCACCATGGAATGACCAGAAACAATAATTATTTCGTCCTCGGTGGCATTAGCGGGAGAGCATCGCTACACCTTATTCCAGAGAAATTTCTTTTTGCATTGTCTGTGTCAGGCGACTCCGCGTATGGTGCCGCAAACACTGAATGCGTAGTCGAAGCTGGAACAAATTAATCCACAGTAGCGGATGTTTAGAAGGCTTGTCATGCACCACGAAACGTGCCGAAGTTGTTATAACAAACTTTTTGCTGACCACATGATCAGCACATAATTCCACATGGTTGCCCAATGAGCTAGCTAAGCACCTGTAGCAAAGGCAGTGCACGTTCTTGTTAAACGTTGTTAATATAAACGATGGTTGTGCATAAGTGCAGTGACAGCTTTCCGTGTGAATTGGTCATAACCCACGTTTTCGAGCGTAGAAGCGCCTCAACGGAGCTAATCAGTTACCACAGCAAGTTCGTAAGCAATGATGAGGCACGAAAATGTGCAGCTGTTTTCCATGTACTGAATAGTTAGTGTACAGTGCCTTGACCACCGCCATTTCTTAAGCCACCTCCCATATAGACTCCCAGTCTGAACAGGTGTGGGACCTTAAACACTAAGAAGCAGTGCCCCCCCCCCGCACACGCACACGAAATTTGAGGGCGCACGGGCTGATGCACACGCATACTTATTCACAGGCGCACACACATACACGTATACACACATACGGCAACACACACACGCGACCGTAAACGCACGCATGCATGGGCGTACACATGTGCACAGGCACGCTTAACACATGCACGGACTCGCACATACACGCGCACGCACACATGCACGGGTGTACACACAATCGCGCTTACACGCGAACACGTGCGCAGGCTCACGCACACACACCCATACTCGGGCGAACATTATGTTCCTGTATATAATCCACAGCAAACATGTAGCTTATAACCAACGCTAAGGTGAGCTTTCGTAACGTGAATTGCAGTTAATTGCCATTATAGATGAAACGCGATTTGCTTCTGCTGGCATTCTGCTGTATTCGGAGAGCACCTTGACACATTCTAAGTCTAGGCCGTCATTTAACGCAAGGTCCACATATTCGTGCAGTAGCTACGCTGCTCGGCCGCCAATTCGAAAGTCGCGGTTTCGATGCCGGCCGTGGCAGTCGAATTCAGATGGAGGTGAAAAGGTAGAAGCCTGTGCACTGCGCGATATCAGCACCCATTAAAGAACACCAAATGGTCAAAATCTCTAGAGCTTTCCGCTGCGACGACCCTCATAATCATATCGAGGTTTTTGAGACGTAAAATACCAAATATTATAATTATGTGTTCTTCTTATGCTGCATATTCCATCTGATGAATCGTCACCTACACCCTTCTCAGGCACAAAAGCACCCTTAGAGCCTATTTTAGGGTGCTATCGAGGCAAGCACCCAAACAAATGGGTGCTTTTTTTTCAATCGACCATTTATAGGTGTTAAAGGGTATTGCAAAGAGTGCTTTCTCGAAAAAGCACCCTTTTTACACCCTTGTGGGTGTAAAAATTTTTACTGTGCTATAGTAGCTTTGCAGCAGGATTGGCATTTTCCATAATTTATTTATCCTAATGATGACAATGCAGTCACTGAACAAGTGAAAATGAAAACTCACGAGAGACACCCTGAGATCTGTAAGAGCCCCTTGATTACTACTAGGAACCTGTACTAGTCCCGAAACATCTCTCATTTGTTTTTGCCTAAACTTGTTGAGTGACTCGAACTTTATTATCATGTTTCCTCAGCATCTGAACTGTCGTCAAACTCTAACCTACAAGCTGAAAGTGTCTTAAATGTGCGTCGGTCATGCATGAAGTGAATTTAATGAGTGCATTTTTGGCAGGTTTGTTGAGTTAATCCTTTCAGATGCCACCTGTGAAGAACTGCCTGTAAATGTGTCAAATTGTCTATGTGTCAAGGCTGTCTATATTCTATTGCAACAACAATAATTTTATAATAGATTGATTTAGGCATTTCATAGCAGTTAATTGAAATTGAGCTTTTATGAAACATCTACTTATTCTAAAGACATTCATATTTGATTCTTGCATTAATAGAATGAAATCTCAGACTAGATATATACTGGATATTGGTTTCTCATTTTAACGATATTGAGAAAAGAAAAAAGATATTTTGAAGTGGCTCCAGCGAAGCGCTACTGCTTTGAATGACTCATCGACTATGGTAGTGCTTCTGAAAAAGTGATTATATGCAACAGTAGTGTGAAAACTGAAGTTAAAGACACGTTTATTAGGGAGGAGGTTGATTATTTCATCTAAACTCCATTGTATCTTGCACTTTTTTAGCCCCTAGTTGACACAACTAGCAAAAACAAGTGATGTACACAATTGTGTACAAAGCATCTAAAAGGGTTAAGTGCACTGCAAGGAGATTTGTGCAGGTACCTAGTAAGTGCTCAAGTAACTGGTGTATTTTTCCTTTGATCAAATGGCATTTGCAAGCAAAGCAGACCCCTTTCGTTGCTGACACTGAAATTCTAAATTCATACTGCTTTGCAGGATGGTGTTCCACAAAGTATGGCGCTGCAAAGAGACAAAGCGGGAAAAATCATGTGATTTGGCTGCAGCACACTGTCCAGCAAAGATTGACCTAAAAATCAAGAAGGTCAACAGAAATACAAAACGTAATGATGCCTTTTTACGTGGGGAAAAGCCACTGCCAGCTGTGATAAAGCTCTTTCATCACAAAAACCACAGCCACAGCACTGCAGCAGCAGACGCACTTTCTCGTCTTACTCCAACAATGCAGACCAGAGAGACCATTTTGGCATACTTTGACAACGGCATGTCACCAGCTGAAGCCATCAGGCTTCACGAGAGCAAACTGCTTGTGCAAGAAGATGGGTATGCTCTCGTTGCCAACTCTGCAGTGAACCCATTGCCTCCTGCCATATACTACTGGCACAGGCTCTGGAGAGAAAAAAACTTTAAGAACGATGTAGACCCCCTCTTAAAAATAGCTGAGAAGATGCCACTCTATGCTAAACATGGTGAGTTGACTATTACAGCACTGCACTTACACTATACGTTCCATACTTGCTACAGCTGTCTAGTGGTTATGGTGCTTGACTGCCAACCCAAAGGTCGCAGAATTGAATCCTGGCTGGGGCAGTTGCATTTCAATGGAGCCAAGATGCTAGAAACATGTCTGCTTAGATTTAGGTGTGTTTAAGAACGCCAGGTGGGCAAAATTATGGTTGCCTCCGTATATAGTGTCATGATATCGTGGTTTCGAGACATAAAACATTATCATTATTACTATTATTATTATTATTATTATTATTATTATATTTGCATAATTAAAGGCTATTAAAATCCTAAGCCTTAATTTGCATGCATTTTTAGGAGACTTTTAGTTACAACAGATCTTGAAACCCATTTTTCAAAATGTTGTGTCAGTGCAGCACTTGATTCACAGATTTTGGACACTGCTAAAGCACTAAGAGAGCTGTAGAGGTACCACACATAGCGTTTTCAGTCACAAAAGATAATGCATCCAATCTTATAACAGTTCAGTAAAGTTTACAATATTAACATGAGACATTCATGTAATATTGTGGCCAATGTTTCAAAGGGAATTCACACAAGTTCCTAGAATGAAAATTCATACATCACGCAGTTGCATATAGTAGAAGCACCATTATTGCCACTACTCACAAGCTATAGATGACACCCAATGCTAGCAAAAACGTTCAGCATAGAGTAATGACGAACAGAGCTACTTTCTTTCGTAAAGGGTCATAATGTCATCACCAGGGTGCTGTAACAATGTGTAGTCGATGCAGAATGCCATGCCATAATTTCGCTTGTAACGAAATTGAGAAGCACATAAAATCAGTGCACAGAGATCTCTTTATGAAAAAACTATCATTCAGTCCCACAGTGGAAACGGTTTGAATACTCCAACATGCCTCTATATTAATTGCATACTAAGTGTCACTTAGTAAATATGCTTGCCTGTTTATGAAAGTTTCAAGTGACGAATAGATGAAAAAAGTGGAACAAGTTCTGACTGTTTATTTTGCTCTATAATATTCACTTCCAGCTTAAATACTGATTTGTAAATTCCTAAGAACACTGGATAATAAATTTGTGGCAAAACAGAAAATGAGTACCACATCCCAGAGCTTCATTTTCACAAAACAACTGAGTACCATACAAGCTTTTCCAACTATCTCTTGGGATAACTGCACCTCAGGTTACAGAGTTGCAGGTGCTGCTCCTTTGACTATTACTCATCAATGCTGTACAGTTAGCATTTGGAACTATATGTGGGCTATTAATGGCTTGTCACCAAACATTTGGGTCAACAACAGCTCAATGGTCAGAGCACGCTGCAGCTGCACCATGGAGTGCTTAACTTCCAGCATTTACATGGTGTGGATGAGATTCCAGCTCGCATCGGCATACAACTTTTAAAAATGATACCATAAAAGCTGTCGTCAAATAAGTGGATGTGGTGCCCCTGCAGCCCAATGTAACACACAATTTTTGATTGAAATAAATACAAAGGTCATACAAATCAATATTTTCATAACTAGTTATTTATTCAGCCGATTCAAGTCTTCAAAAAATATGTCTTCCCTGTATTCTCCCTCACTCATCCTTTTTTCAGATGCTTGCTTGAATACCAATGTAAAAAGAATTCTTTGCATTGACTGTGCTTCAGTCATGAAGCAGTTGCTGTACCTTTTCATGCGCTCATTACTTCTTTCTGCCCAATTTTTCGTCGGAAGCAATGAGGCAACATGCACAGGTCTAACGCCCATGAAGCAAATGACCTGCTATTCACCCATAAGTCATTAGTATCTGTAATTGTTGTGCAGGCAACCTTAGAGTGAGGACCATCTTCTGCAAAATTACTCTGCAGACAGCATTCTCAACTACCTAGTCTTGATAAGAGGTATTCAATGAGCTATTCTTGCCAGGCAGCACCAGTGCGTGCCCTGCCATAGCCCTGGTCTGTCAGTGATCTGGGTTATGACAGCGTGGTATTCGGTGGCGGTGCACATCACTAACCCATTTTCTTATGAAAATATTAGCAAAACACACACTGCCGAGAACTTTGGTTGTGGAATGACGATGTTTATGCGCGAAAGCACAAATATGGCGACTTCCATGCTAGGGCCTTTTGCATATGACGTCATGTGATTACCTCCATTACGTAAGAATAAGACAGTGTTTTAGTAGATAAAGAGTACTATAGTTGAAACCTTTTATAAGAGACACTGATATAAGAGACAAATGGGTATAAGAAACACCAGTGTGCTTAGAGTAAAATACGGATTGATAGGAAAAATGCATACGTGGTAATCTGTATTAGGAGACAAGAATTGCTGCCCGGAGAATGCCACTTATAAAGGGGTTTAGCTGTACTAGGCATGGTATCTGGAGTAAAAGTCAGTATTCTGTAACCACATTTGTATCTTAGCAAAAGGCGGAATCTGATACTTTTGCAGATGGTTACTCACAAGACTGATCCATTCAGTCATTTGACTACTGCATCTCACTTTCCTTGTTTTTTTAACACTTGGTGGTTGGACCATGCTTACACCCCAAAGCCTTAAAAACAATTGTTCTGGAAGTCGCCCGCTAGCATTTCACAGTGTGCGATTCCCTGATACAGCTCTTTTATAAGCCACTGTGGTAACTATTTTGATTACACTACGAAGCTGCGGCACACCGTAAAAAGTGCGATTGCATCATCCACAGGTTACATCCACAGATACTTAGTGGCTTGCCTGCTCTGACTGCAGCAATAGTACCTTGCTGTTAAAATTTGATGCTTTCGACCCAGGAAAGGATGTGGCAGGCTGGTATTTTACCATAGAGCACCAGTGCTAAAATAAAAACTTTTTTGTAGAATGACCATATAGAGGCGTCATGTTGAGCAGTGAAGTGCATTTACAGGAGTGAAATAGCATGGTGAAAGAGTAGAATAACAATCATGAGTCACGCTATGCGAACTGCATAAGTTTTCCCAACTATCACGATGTTGCTTGGTGGTAATTTTTCAGTATCATTTGCCATAGCACAAACAAATAGCACATAATGCTTCAAAGATATGTAGTGGGCACCTCACTTCTTTGTAAAATATGGAATAACTGCACAGTGGGTGCTTTCCTAATTGACAAAAATTATAATGATCTATGGCGTAATAAGTACCCTGTAAGTTCACTGGTAGTTACACCAAGAGAGATTAGAACGGGGTCTAGAAAGGCTGCTTTTCCAGCTTTTACTGTGACTGAGCTACATGTGTTGTGAATGCCTGGTTCCTTTTTATATATTTTTAGAACAATGATAGTATGGATGCTGCAAGCTTAAAAACAGTCATAAAATTTTCTCAATTTCTCACAAAAGCTATATCACACACATTTATGCCTCACAATAGGCGGCTTATTAGAGATTCCAGTTAGAGTTACCGAACATAATAGCTGGTCCTCACAGGCAATACAATTGTCAACTGTCACTAATGTAGGCCGTGGCTTCATGATTACACATGATGAGTTCAGTACTTTGGATCTATAAATTTACGTCACAGAAAGTTTAATTTGTGGCCTTGCTTTGTTCAGCACTAACAAACTGAAATCACTACTCTTTTCTTGTGCACATAAATATGATAACATATAGCTTTGGGTTCAGTTCCTGTGGACACACAGATCCATGCTCTAATACATGTTTTTACTTCTGTGTACAGAATATGTTGCAGTGTTGTTTCTTTTTCTTCAAATTTGATCCCTTTCAAAAACATTTTTGCATTTTTTTACTCGTTGCAGGCGTTGATGTCAAACTGGGCCGCTCAGAGGATGGCGAGTACTGGGTGGTCTTGGTTGCGACACCGATCATGAGACGAGCACAGCTGTTAAATGCAGCAAAAGAAATTATTTTTATTGATTCGACATCATTGTGTGACACATCACGAAGCACCGTGACTGTTCTTCTGGCAGCCACGAATGCGGGTGCCGTACCCACCGCGGTATTAATTCATAATTCGCAGTCAGCCCAAGGCTATTGCACGGCTTTTACGCGTCTGAAGGACACCTTCTCAACCTGGTTTGGGGGGCTCAGTGTAAGTTACTTAGCCGATAAAAACTCACAAGTTTGGATTCTTGTCAGCGTACAAATTCGTGCAGGCTTTGGTGTAAAAAAACAGCAGCCATGTGTACCTTAGTAATTTATGACTAGAAGCCAGATCTTTACGCACTGCAAAAGAGTGTTTTTGTGCTAAATATAAACAGGCAAAACAATTTTTATATATCAGAAATAGGCTGGCAAAACATTTTTTACTCCCTCAAGTCATAAATGCATGCCAGGACATCCCAACCTGTATCTAGGACAGGAAATCAAAAAATGTCGCACCATGTCAGCGCACTTGTTTGAGGTAGCCAGCACATCCCATTTCACCCCTGCTAGTGGCAGTTTTCCATTAACTTGGTGTACCTAGAAGATTAGCTTAAACACCATGGAGTTCCGAACAGTCAATGTTGCATGGACTTGAATAACAGTCTGAAAATGCACTCTAATAAGAAATTCAGGGTTAAATAGTGGTAATATAGGTGCCAATTGTGAATATAAGCATTGATAGCTACTTATCGGTAGTCAGTCACAAATGCGGAAAATTGGCACTTATACACCTTGTCAATGAAGGCTTTCTGGGTGCGGCATAAGACCCTGTAAGCTGTTGTTAACATTCGTGACTCCTAAAAATTGCAGGACTGATGCTGTGACGTTGGGTTTAGTGCTCCAGTGCAAACAGGCAGTATAAAAGCACTTATCAACCTCTAATTCATGCTCATATATCAAAAGTGGTGCGATAGGAACACAGGGAACAAAAAAGAAATTAGCCTGAAATCCGCTCTCTACTTAAGCCCTCTAATACAAGGATAATTTCAAAGCATTGTGTTTTTGCTATAAGCTTCTATGATGTGTTTTTCACATTCGGTCAATACATATTTTTAATAAGTATTGCGCACTTACTTTTCGGTACTTAAGGAGTGATTCGAAGTAAGTCTCTACATTGGTTCGCCCTAAAGTAAGTCTCAACATTGGTTCGCCCTAAATTAGAATATGCTGCCTCGGTTTGGGATCCTGTATCTGCCAATCTAATACACTCAGTCGAAATGGTTCAAAATCATTCTACCCACTTTATTCTTTCCAACTATAACCGCACCACAAGCATATCGGCAATGAAATCTAGCTTGAACCTACCATCTTTAGCATCTCGCCGTCAGTTTCTTCGTTTGTGTCTTTTTCACAAAATATATCACCATCCCCAATTACATAATGAACTTTTTTCACTACCAGATTATGTATCACCTCGTCTAGATCATCGTCACAAGGTCGGAGTTCCATTTTGCAGAACAAATGGCTGCCACACATCATTCCTACCACGCACGAGCATCGAATGTAATCACCTTCCCGCATCAATAGCAACTATCCAAGATCATGAATTGTTTAAAAACGCCATTAGCTAAGACTGTATGAGTAGGAGCCGCACCACTGTAATAACTGCATATCCATTGCTGCATTTCTGTATTCTTTTTTTGTGCTAATACCACTCCCCTCTGTAATACCTCTCGGTCCTGAGGGTATCAATGAATGAAATGAATGAAATGAATTTTCTTTGTAATAGTTTTTGCAGTGTTATTTGTATAAGTTTACTTGATATTATTCATGCATTATTGTCTGCCATTCCTGCTGCTTTGCCAACGTGTGAACGGAATTGGGACCTCGCCAAGCTCTTAAACTTTTAGTCCTGTACTCCTCCTAATCAAAAGGAAATAAAATAATTGATTGATACACATCACATAAAATACAGCTTTACTGTTACTAGTTGAAATGTTGAAGATCGATTGTTCATTGTCACAAGTGGTACGTTGGCAAAACAGGACAAGCTGTTAATGTTAGATTGAATAGGCATCGCATGAACACAGGGAAAAAATAACCAAAAGCACTGGCACAACATTTTATTGTAGCAGTTCACGACTTCAACTGTATACCTCAAACTTTACATCCTACAAACTACCAGTCCCCAAGATATAGAAAATGTGCAGTCACACCATATTAAAAAGTTTAATACACTCTGACAACCATAATTCAAAGACACGTGTACAACCTCCCCCCCCCCCTTTTTTTTCATGGAATAGCATCTTTCCTATTGTGTCGTGCAACCTCGGGTGTCATTTCGATTCACCAGTGTATTCACGATGCCTGTCTATACGACTGGATGGAGCGAGGTGTCCAATGATGTCCGTTTTCTGTAGCCAAACTGTGTGGCCACACAAGTCATGTGACTCATGAAATGCTTGCCAATAACCCCTTTTTCTTCTCCTTTAAAAATGTGGTAAAATAAATGTTGGACAACATTCTCTAGTATCGCCAGAGTTTCGTCTGGGTGTTGCCACTCTACACACCGTCGTGTTGCCAGGCCTCTCCATCGGCCTGCCACAGGTCACACCATACTACCTGGCAATAAAAACAGTTATGACCAACTCAATTCATCATTGTAGTCTGTCATCATCTCCTTGTACCCCTTCCCCACTTTTTTGCAGTTGCCCTCTCCTCCTGCTTAGCTTGGATTGCAGGAGAGGGAATGAAGCGTACACACATAAGTGCTAAGGGAATCTGTTACAGCACCCACACTTTGTCAACCATTTCGTTATTACAGAGCGTGGGCAACCTGGATATTTGGGCAAATTGATTTCAATTCATTAACAAGAGGACAAAGAAACATCGAGACAAACAGTGATTCTGTTTTATTTATTTATTTATTTATTTATTTATTTATTTATTTATTTATTTATACATACTGCAGCCCCAATTTGGGGCTATGGCAGGAGTGAGCATTTACAATAACAAACAAACAGGTCAACAGAGCAATAAAACAAAAGAACACTTAACTGCAAATCAGCAAGGGCAAGTAAAAAATTTTCCAGCGGAAGGGAGCGAATATCACCGGACAGTTGATTCCACATTTCGGCAGTGAAAGGAAAAAAACTAAATTTGATTGTGTTAGTTCGACAATGGTAAGGCTTGATATTAAGGTGGTGATTACTTCTAGTTGTGGACGGCGAGGCAAATGAGATGTAGGTATTGTGGGACATGCGATAGACCGAGGTAATAAAACAGTAAAGCAGTTTCATAGAATCCTTTAGACGGCGCATGCGTAATGTGGTTAGGTCAAGAGAATACAGGGCAAGGGAAGGTGAAAAGTAGCGATCATAGCGGTTACAAATAAATCTGATAGCTTTTTTTTGAATGGCCTCAATTCTATCGATTTCACCCTGCTTGTGTGGATTCCATACGGGGCATGCGTAGTCAAGTATAGGACGAATCAATGTTTTATACATTAGTAATTTAGTGCTTTTGGGGGATTGGGACAGTGTTCGTCTTAAATAACCTAACTTTTTAAAGATTTTGTGCAGATAAAGTTAATATGCTGAGACCAAGATAAATTGCTAAAAAGAACAACACCAAGATATAAATAAAGTTTTTCCATTCCATTCCAACAACACCAAGATATTTGTATTCTGTTACTTTTTTTAAGGTGGATCCGTTAAACGAGTACGTGAAGCAGGAAGGGAAGTTACTATTCGTGAAAGACATAAGCACAGATTTGTCAAAATTTATACTCATTTGCCAGGTTGCACACCATTCACAAAATTTAGTAAATGAGTCATTTAGAAGATAATGGGCTTTAGAAGATCGTCGGTTGTGAAAGGCTAACCACTTTTATATGGAAGACACTTCAGTGCAGTCACTGGCCACGTGCCATGCTGTCTGACACTTTTAAAAAACGAATTCGGACAGTTCGGTCAATGAGCTGCGCATGCTAACATTTCCGTACTCACTTATATATTCTATCTGTAGATTGCTTACTCGAACACCTTCAATAACCTTGATGATGCTGATGAAGAACACGACGCATTCTATTATGTCTGTATTTGACTTGAGTCATGAAGTGAAAGAATAAGATGGTTTTTTAATGCCAAAAATTATTAATCACACAAACCATCATTGAATGAAGACTGTGTTGACACTGTGCTCCATCAGTGCACTCCATACCACTGCTATTTAAGACTTGAAGAGCCTGACTGTGTTACTGCTATGCCTGGACACTTGCTTAGAAGCAACCTCACCGAGCTTCCCGATATGCCCACAGCTAAACATACTAGGTGCCGATGAGCAGTGCTTGTGCTAGACTGTCTGCAATAGCTCCAGCTTGAGTTGCCTGGATAGGAACCATGTTCCTTGGAGGCATCTGTGTGGTTAATCTAAGGCACGTTCATCTTAGCACTGGGGCTCTGTCCCGATATACACCGGGATCTATGGTGACAGCGTCGCTGCACAGCTGATGTGCCGTGAGTTAGTGAGTGTGCTGTCGGTGCGTGAACAGACACTAGACTGGAGCGTGTTTTATATGTTTCTGCATGTGCAACGTGCCTGTCAGTTCCATCCTGCGTTCACATCGAAGCATATATTTTTTGGTGAAATTTTTCTTGTGTGTAAAAGGCACAAGCCCACATCATTACCACAATCACAGACTGAATTCTCTTCACAATATTGTATATATGATGTAATTTAACAATAAAAATCTGATCAAAATAAGCACTTTATGTTTTTATGTTTAATGGCTTGACCATTTTGTCATTCCCCTAACACACTGGACCAGTTTGAGCATAACAATCTCGTGCAACTTTCAGAATACATGTGCTGCAATCAGAGACTGCATGAAAGATCACTGAGCGCCATCTTCTTCCATATCTTGTGCATCTCTGATGCCTAATAGCAATAATGTCCAAAAAGGTGACAAGTGTTTTAAAGTGGGCTTGCTATTTCCATCAGATTATATTTGACTGAGGGTTGCAGCTCATTACATCTTTGCCTTTGGCATGGAGAATAAATACTTGTGATACTTTTGCTGTTCCTTTGTCTAAACCAGTTGATCTAATTTGTGTAATAGCTCACTCGCATTACAAAATAAAGTACCGAGACATCTGAAGCCTTTTAAGTCTGTTAAAATTTCTCACGTTTCATACAACACTTTGTAATGTGGCTTTCCCCATCTCGCACATCGTGTAGAACTTCGCATTTTCACCGAGAATAAAGTTACTAGCACGCTTGGTAATTAATTCATAACGCCACCGTATTCGGTACATTTTGAAACACCACTTGCCCCCCGCCCTTTTGAACTAGCTCAAATGACACAAGCGACAGTATTCACAGCAGCGCAAGCACCATTACTGCGGACTCTTTTTTTTGCTATGTGTGAACAGCATGCCTTTGCATAAGTTTTTTGTGTGTGTGTGTGTGTATTTGTGATCATGCTGCTCGACCAATAGGCGCCAAAAACTGCGGGAACTAATACAGCGCACTCATCAGAAAGCTTCCCTGATGCTGTTGCGAGTGAAATATGGTCAACTGGTACAAGATGCAACTTACGAAAGCACCTGCACGAGTTCCTTGAGAAAACAGCTACTAATGAACTGCAAACACATCAAGGTAACATGTTACGCAGTACCAAAATCGGGTTTTTCATCTAGTTCTGCAACAGACATTAATAGCCGCACTTATTTCAAACACATTATTGATGAGAATTAATCGTGGTTTCCTGAAGGAATCAGTTAGCAGCGCTATTTTTAGGTAACGCAACAGGGTCAGCCAACATGTTTTTAATGGTCAATTCAATTTTTGTGGAAAAGCGTTCCAATTTTTTGGCACCTCTAACAGCTTTCGTGTGGCACAAGACTGACGTCTATCGTGTAACTTGTTTTATCAGAAGCGGAGTTAATTCTGCCCATTAAATACGTCTGCAGCGTGCCCGAGGATTCTGCAGTCTGCCGCCTTTGTCATTATTCGAGAAACAGGGCAGTAGTTGGTTACTGGTAGCAAAACAAGCACAAACCTGTACTCCTGGTTTCGTGACTGGTTGGGGCTCTCTCCATGCTCCAAAATCAGCTTGTACAAACACTTGTTTATTTTCACACTCATGCTAAACAATACCTGGTTATCAGAAGCGTATTTCTGCACCATAAATCACGAAATGACTGCAAATTTTTATGTGCAAACGCCACATGAGTCATCCGCGAGTTTACCCAGATGCCGTATTTACATACTGCCATCATTTTCTGCACTTTGCTGTTGATGTCGATGATGATGCCAATGCTTTTATTTTCATACTTTCAAACTTTTACCTGCTAACGTTCACAATAATCTTTAAAGTTATAACTCTTATTTTATTACTTACTACTATTCATAATTGTGTGTAGCATTTCGAAAATGTATACGCAACATAAAAAAAAATTTTACATCTACACAAGCTTTGGAGGCAAAATCCGAGTCAACATAAACCCACACACAAGCAACATGGGCGCCTTGAAACTATGCGTTCGCAGTGCGTGGTTGCTTGTTTTAAAGACCTCGTGTTTCGTAATGTCTATGCCATTGACAACTTGTGTTTTCTTGCTCAGCCACGACTAACGACTAAAAGGCTCTAGCATTGATGAAGACGTCCTGCGAAATAGCGGCTCAATTAGGTTACTGTAGTCAGGTCGTCTGCAGGTCAGTGGAGTATGTCTTCAGCCACTTTCTGTCACTGCCCTGAGTCTATTTTATGCATGCATTTTTGTTCTGCCTTATCATTTTTCTTCTAGCTGCTTTGATGCTACCATGTTTGTTTGTTTTTCTTTTTTGATGCTGCTTCTGCCGTTTTTGCATTGTGGTTATGTAACTCTCTTTTTCTTATTGACCAACGTTGTTAGTTCAACAAATATTATTTTAAGCATTCATTTTGTCAACTTCATGTGTTGCCTCTATTGCTGCTACAGAAATCATTTGATTTCGTTCGTTCTCTCTATGTCGTTATAATTTCCGTTTTCTAGTACATCGTCCTATTTTTTAAGGGCTATCCTGGATTCACGCTAGTCAATCTCTGCAAATATTTCTTGCCCTAATTTTACCTAAGTGGGCCAGTTTCTTAGTGGTTATAACTAATAACTATTATCTTAGTCGGCATGGCTTCAGAAAAGGTTACTCATGTTACATTGAGTTATTTAGGTTCATGACTAATATTCACTTTAATCTAGACACAAATGATAGAACCAATTGCCCCTTCTTTGATTTCGCTGTGCGTTCAATACTCAAACTAATTACCATTTGATTTCTACATTGTCTGTCCTTTGTATTTCTTCATTACTACCATCTTGGCAACAAAAACTTTCATTCTTGGTGGTCAGCTACATCTCGTCTAATGTTTTCGGCATCACCTGCAGTGTTGCCCAAGGCAATGTGCTAAGTCGGTTACTCTTTCTAATATACATTAAAGGGGCCCTCAACACTTTTGAAATGGATGTCACTGTTGGCTCATGATGCCTCACAAATCACATACCGAAATATTTTTGCCGATTACAAGGGGAGTTCGAGGAATTTGTTAAATACTTCAAGCGCTTTCTCTTTTCGTAAAAGCGAGTGCACTGAAGGCAACTTGGGTAGGGACACAAGGGGGCAAAAAGATGAACCCTTTTGTCAGCGCACGTCATGACCTTGAGCACTTTCCTTTTTTTTCTTAAAATGCATGGCTACTTTCAGGGTGAGCACAAGCGCTGGCACATGGCAGCAGTTGCAGTGGCCACAGTATTTGCATAGCCTATGATGCTCAAATCAGTCAATGGCTGTGGACTCGGGTATGACACAGTAATCCAGGTATAAGGCATCACCTGTAGAGAGACGAGGAAGCAATTGCTGGCCCACTTTGAGAATTAATTGTGAATTTTAGACTGCATGCTGCACTCTAATGTTTGGCTCATGTGCTTTTGGGAGCTGCGACTACCAATCAGCAGCGTTTTCTGACAATGCTAAAAAAGAAAGTGTTGCAGGGCCCCTTTAAGGACTTACCCGCTGACCTTTCATCCTTGATTTAGTTACATGACAACAAGTCTATCACCTATTGCAGTAATAATTTATGGGATTGTTTTTCTTTCTCTTTTTTGATGATCATTTCATTTCTCAAATGACCTTAACTTGATGTTCAGGTAGAGTGCAACTCGGCAGAACTCACTCATTGTACGATTAACAATACCATTATTTCAGCTGCCCCTTTATACAAATAAATATTTTTGTGTTTACCTTTCATCAGATTTATCCTATACTACGGCGTGTAGCAGCTATCTCAGCAAAAGCTCAATCTGCAGGTTACCACCACAGAAACTTGTGCAATGCATCTTCTAAAGTATATGCATTATCATATCTTATCTTTACCCACATTTAGAGTAAGCTTCATCTACATGGTCACCATAACGAAATTATCTAGTCCATATGTTGGAAGCCATTACAAATAGGCCAGGCAGATTCACCTACAATAAAACATGACACCATAGAGTTTCCTAAATATACACTAGAGAGAACTCTGGCGATAGTGTCTATGAGAACTACCATGCATGGCAAATCAGCGAGCAAGGAATGATGCGTAGTACACGGATTCGTCCAATCTTCATACATCTGGATTTGTGTGTATTCGTGTGGCTTGGAGCTGTTTTCTCACAAAACGAAAATCAGCAAATATTCAGTGATCGCTCTTCACCACGTTATTTTTCTAGGCTTACCATTTCAAATCAGGTCATGAAGTTCAAAAAAGTTTCTTTTTTTGTAACAAAACCGAAACCAGCAATAAATGAAGCCACAAGTGGGGTTCGCCACCCGCAAGTACGAAGAGTAGGCAAATCTGTGTACTACCGTTCATTCCCAGGGTCGCTGAACGATCACAGTGCGAGAGTCCCCTCTAGTTAATTTTAGTAAACTATGCATGACATGGCCCAGGCACATCACTGCTCTTATGTGTCTCTTTCACTGGTAGAGTATTGTGATGAATTTTAGTACTGCTTTATCCTCCTGTGTACACGTCTTGGCACATTCACAGCACAAGTAGTTTCATGTGCACTCATGGTTACACGCAGGCATTTAAGTTGTCATTACAACCTAGGCACTTGCATATTCGAATCAGTCTTTTGTATCACATTGCATCTAACTGCAATTATAAAATTTTTAGTAGACTTTCAGTGATAATCTGGTTCGTTACATGTTGGTATTGTGTAACATTGTTGCCCCTTGCCATTTGTAGTTTTTGTTTTACTGTTTTTTCCTTGTATTTTTTATCTGTCTTTCAGTTACTGATGTCCTCCTATAGGCGTGTAAGGTATTTTGAATGAATAAATAAACTGGCTCTTGGTCTTCTCACATTGAGGGCTACTCTCGCCAGCCTATGATAACTACATTCTACCTTGCCCCTAACTTCTCTCATGTGCATTGCCTGGGTCCCAGGATTATATAAAATCTACCACTCTGTTTCGTCTGTGAGGACTTTCCATATCCTCTTCCTATTTATTTAATTTCAGAAAAAGGTGTTCATTATGTGGAGTTCATTTCATTCTTCTAACATGTGTATTATTTAAGGGTGTGTGAATATTATGTTTAGAATTATAATTGAGTGCTTTGGTTCAACTTTCAAATACAGGAAAATATCTAAAGTGTCTAAACACAGCCTAATTGCGCAACTATGTTAGGGTGGTGTCCAAAAAACTAATGCGAAAGTCATTACAGTAGGCTTTAAAACTCTCACTGATACCCTGGTTTTAAAGCCAGCACATATTTCCCTTGAGATTATGCCATTCCTGCATGTCGTGGCTCCAGCAAAAAAAGGCAGGGAACGTAATAGAAGACTGTTGTATTGCAAGCAAAAAAAAGTGAGATCTAGTCAAGAAACTAAAAGATTACTTCACTGAGCTTGTGAACAAAAGAAAAGTTTGAAATACTGGAAAGAGTTTTGAACTGCACTTTATACAGGTATTACAAAAATTGCTTTCTGATACGTTCTCATCTACTGAGGTGGTCAGCGACCGCAGGTTTTTTGGCTGCTGGAAACATCATGAGATCACGACGAGAGCCTGAAGACTTGTAATGAGGCATGACTTTTGTTTCTTCATGACAATGTGTTTGACAGCAGTTTCTCACCATGCTGTGTGCTCGAGGACATGAGCAAATTCGATTTTCTTAGTTATTTCTTTTAATTGTCAATAAAACCTTTAGTATTCTATTTGATATTTTTTCGCCGCTATATGGCACTACTTGATCCAAGATAAAGTTCTAGTTTCAACCCTAAAGTTAATATTGTAGCTCATCATCTCACCTTTCTGTTTCCTATCTTCACACTGAAGTCTTTCATGACTATGGTATACTGAGTATAGTTCTCTTGCATTGCATATTCAATATACTTGCCTATTACTCCTTCTTCACAGTAAAGGGCAACAGAGGAGCGAACGCCTGCACCACTTTAAGTTTATATCTTATTTAGCTGGATGACTAGGATTGCTGGCCCTTCACAGACAATATGCAATTCTTGAATGTTTCTGGCAATGTTTTTGTGAACTAGAAGCCCTATGCCGCACTGTTTTATCGAAAAGCCCTCTGTAGCAATGTGCCCATTATTGCTGTATATGCCTTTCCAGTTCTAATATCTCTAAGGTCAATTATATTCCACTCGAAGTTTTCCAAATCTTGAAATAACTCTGCTAATCTAACTGCACTTGAGAAGGTACTTGTGTTCAACATTGTGCAGGACAGATAACCACAGGTCAGTTAGAGCTACAGTATAGATACCAAGGGATGAATGCCATAGGCAAGGATGGCAGCGGATCGATAAAGTCACAAAATTTGAAAGTTCACTCACATAAAGTGAAACCAGCTCCCACAGAATAGGGCTAGTTGCATATTATTGGCAGAAGCCTGACCTAGAGTGTACATAAAATAATAACCCAAAAATGATGAATGGTGATGACTTGCTGGTATCTAATGCTAATATGGAGTGATGCAACAAGACTTTTGAATTGTGTTAAACAATATGCCAGGCCTGCACAGAAGACTGAGCACAGTCACAGCAAAAACTAGAAGAGCGGCCTTTCAAAGCCTTTCAAAACACTCATTGGGTAACTACTGCAAGCAAAAATGTATGATACCCACTAGGGTACTAATAATAATATTTCTTGGGTAGTAAGTCGACATTCACTATGCTATTTTTCGTCATTTTTCTGAGAAGCGTGTATCCGCTAAACACTTGCAAAGAATTTTGAGCCAATTGTTCATGCAGTGGCTGAGTACGATGAGGAATAATAGCTGAAGTGGGTCTGTGCCACAGTTAATAGGGGAACAAGAACAAACTTTTGTAATTGGTTGGAGTATTGGATGACTCCCTCGTTGCACTATTCGCATTGTGCGGCGACTGGTTGTTCTTTTGCCGTTTTAAAACGCTTTGTAAGTCGTATTAACGCGATTGCTTTTTTGACATTAAGCCTTCCTAAGGCAAGTTTGCCAACAAGTCCTAAGCACCGGTGTGGCTCAGTGGTGGAATACTGGGCTGGCACCCAGCGGACCCAGGTTCGAGCCCTACTGTGTCATTGGTGGTAGGTTTAATTTCGAGCGATGTGGTTAAGGACATCGATGGCAGTGGCAGACAACTGCACGTGACCCGAGTTGTGATGACATAACAGCTTTCGCTGTAAAAAGTATTGAACTTTTCTGATAGCTCGCCAACTACCAGAAGGAGCGGGCTGCAGCTACTAATTCCACATAGTGGCAGGTTTCAACCAGAACTGTCATTAGCCCTGTTTCACTCTGACCTTTGGTTTGCACGCTAAAGCCGCTAAAGTGAGCACATGGACAAGATTTTCTTTGAATTAGTGCCCAAATGGCAAAGAGCTGGAAGAATGATGTGTGTGTGTGTGAAATACAGCTAAAATTTGGGAAAACTTTCACATAAAAATTTGGTTGCTTCATCAAGCATACGGGGAGCATTATAGAAGTTGTACTCAGTGCTATGAGTGGTTCAAGCATTCTGATAATGACATAATGTAGATCGATAACGATGTCAAGCCTGGATGACATTGTACATAAACAGATAATGACCACGTTAAGAGTTCGTGCAGTGATTTGAGGATATCTATATTGACTGTTGGAGAAATCGCTGACGAAGTGGGTGTTAAAATAGGTTAATGTCATAAAATTTCATTTTATTTTCTTTATTCCAAATATAAAGTACATTGACAGATGCCATTTCCAAACAATACAGAAGGTCCTGGACAATACAAGAAGATACTTCCAGGCCATTAGTGCGTTCCAGGAAGCTTACCAAAAATGGAAGAAATGATTGGGACACTGTATTGCTAGTAGAGGGGAGTGGTTTGAGGGAAGCAATGCTTCAAATGTTGTACCACAAGCAGTGAAAGTGTGAAAAACATAACACATTTCGTATATGTATGCAACTTGTGGGAGTCGTTTCAAGTTTCATGAGTGCTCGTACACATGTTGGGATAAACAAAATGGCAGCTACCTTGGGTCAGAAAAACGAGTTGAAATTTCTCAATTTTCTAAAGCACTTGGTTCAGAAAAATGTGACTGTGGCAAGGAGTTACAAGTGTGTAGCAAAACATGTGGTACTTGAAATAATACATATGTTAATCTTGATAATTATGCTCCTTAGATGATTGGAACCAAGCCACTCTGGGGAATTGGCCAAGACTCGGGCAGATGATTTGATCTTGAGTACCTGGATTCATACTAGAAATTATGGCATCTGGTAGAATGAAGTTATTCTTAATTACTAAATTGTTCACTTTGATTAGTCATCAAGAAGCAGAAAAAACGCATGCAACAAATCTGTGCTTTGCAATGTAAGAAATACGCTCTACGTAATGATTTTGAGGAGAAGCGAGGTACAACACACACTGAAGAGGCATTATATGCACTTTGTTAATGCTCTAGCTGATGACAAAATTATGACTGAGCCATTTGTAATGGTTGGGCAGCTTTAATCACCCACTTGTTATGTAACTTGCCATGTATGGCACCTTGTTGTCTTATTCTTCTAGCACACTATATAACCTGTGTTATATAACATGAAGCGGTATGAGCCTTTGGACAGAAGATGAAGAAGCACGAGAGCCGCGGCAGGAAAGGAAAGGAGGAGGAAGTGAAAAATAAAGCAGATTAAGATGGACGCCAGTTCCATACTGAAGCTTTAATGCTGTTCCGTTATTTTAAGTAGGAACACTACATTATTTTGGCGCAGCCGACAGGATCGAAGCCATCATGTGGGTGACGTTCTTCATAGACGAGACCTCCGAGGAGATCATCTTTTCGAAGTACCAAGTTCAAGACGAAGCAGCGGTAGACCTACCTCGTGAGCTCAGCTCGGAAGAACTCGTGAACCTGGTTGTGGAAAAGGCAGCCGTAGACACTACTGAACTACGACGGAAAGGTGCTGTGAAAGTGAACTTGCGTGTGGCAACCTTCAACGACCTAGTTCTTGAACCAGTACGTCGACAACACTCAGGATCACGATCTTCGACGGAAGAGGTGAGCCTCGTTTTAAAAGCTTTTCAGCTGCAACAGGAACAGATGGTTCAACAAAACCAAATAATGACATCTCTTATAAGCTCTCTGAATGCTGAGAGACCGACACCTAAATTCGTAGAACCTGATGCTTTCGACGGTGTGTCTTCAAATCCAGAAAGTTGGCTTGATTTCTACGAATATGCCGCTGGAAAAAACAAGTGGCTCTCTGATGAGGCTAAAATCACCAACATGCGCGTTTACTTGAGAGGTGTTGCGCGAAAGTGGTATGAAACATGCATTCTGGAAGACAGTGATGACTCTTGGAGCCAGTGGAGGAAAAAGTTTTTGACTGCATTCCGAAGCAATCCAGTAGAAAGATGGAACACGGCGCTTAATTTCAAGTCTGAGCAAAGTTGCCTTGTCGAGTACTTCTTTGAGAAACGCCGTCTTTTAAAGCTGGCGGAGCCTTTGCTTCCATCTACGGCCGTAGTTGCCTTAATAATGCATGGATTGCACACTAACGTGTTGAAGCAAGTGCAAATACTGTCACCAAAGACTCTAGATGACCTCCTCGCGTGTCTTCAGAACATACCATCAGCTTCGGAAACAAGCATAACCGCCGAGTCAAGCAGCTGTTTCAGTCGGAGTAAAGCGGACTGGTCAAGCCGCGCTCAGCGAGAACCGAGCCACCTCGCTACTCGCACAGATAACTTGCCCTGGCGTGTTCCAAGATGTCGAGTGAATAATCTCGACACTGAAGCTCAGGAGTATTCGACAGAAAAAAACTAATAAACGAGGGTGATCAGTCCCACCCGATGACTCCAAATGAGACTGTTTATTTAAGTTGCTCTAGCCTACTTCACATTCCCGTCAAAGTAGGAAACAAACATATGATGGCTCTGGTAGACAGCGGTGCTTCTGTGTCCATTATAAATGCCAAGCTGGTGGATGCAAATCGCTTGCATAGTGGAAGAATCCTACGAGTACAAGGCTATGATGGAAAAGTAACGTTGCATGATCAGTGGGCCTTTGTAAACATCGAGTTCCAGGGTCAGCAAATAGAGAGCGAAGTGTTGGTGATAGAGGGGGTAACGTACGACTTTTTGCTATCAAGACCAGATATAAAGAAACTAAAGATCAACGTGTACTGGGACGATGTGGTTCTAGTCGAAGGAGTAGCAAGGAACGAGACAAATCAGGGTAGACAAGATAATCTACGAGTTGTCAAGTGCGCGGAGGATATCGCAACGACCTACCCTGAACTTGTATGCATAGGAAGCTATCCTCAGGCGATGAAGTCCCACAAGGTTCCTTTCGAACTCGCTGATAAGACCGTCATCCGAAAAGCACCTTACAATATGTCAAGAGAGCGAAAGATGTGGCTCAAGAAAGAGTTGCAGGAGATGCTAGATGCTGATATCATACGACCTTCGGTATCACCCTTCGCTTCTCCCATAACGATCGCACCGAAAGAAGACGGAACCTTCAGATTATGCACCGACTACAGGGTTCTCAATCGTCAGACAGAACTCATACCATTTCCTATGCCGAAGATGGACACAATTATAGATGAGACCGGGGGTTGCCGACATTTTTCCCGCATCGATTTATGCAAAGGTTTCTGGCAGATCCCACTAACCGAAGAAACAAAAATGTACACCGCTTTTATCACGCCATTCGATCTCTACGAATACAACCGGCTTCCTTTCGGTTGGAAAAACTCGCCAGCGTGGTTCCAGAAGATCATGAACGAAGTCCTAAAGCCATTCCTTGGTGTTTTTTGTAATGTGTACATAGACGACATTATAGTCTTCTCCAAAACAGAGGCTGAGCATCAGGACCATCTGTCTCAGGTGTTAAACGCCTTGAGCTTGGCACATCTCAAGGTTAATTTTAAGAAGAGTGCATTCTTTCAACAAAAAGTTGTGTTTCTTGGAAGAGTCTTTGATGGGAACACCAAAAGCACAAAACAAGAGTCCGTCGAGAAGATCTCCCAGTTGAAGAAACCATATGACGTCCATTCACTGCGTGTGTTTTTGGGATTGGCAGGACATTTCCGATCTTTCATAAAGGACTTTGCTGTCAAAACTAGATGCCTCACGCGCTTAACGCAGAAAGAAGTTCCCTTTGAATGGAGTGACGAATGTGAGAGAGTCTACCGTGACTTGGTGCACAGAATTTCTTCTGACCCAGTTCTGCGTATACCAGACTTCACTTTACCCTTTGAATTGAACACTGACGCCTCACATTATGGGACTGGTGCAGTGTTGTATCAAAAATGTATTGAAGCATCTGGCCGAGAAAAGCGACACGTAGTAGGTTACTACAGTTACACTTTCAAGCCGTCCTGAAACAAACTACACTACTACAGAAAAGGAAGCACTGGCGGTTCTGAAGGCCGTTGACTACTTCCGCACGTACCTGGAAGGTACGAAGTTCACTTTGTTCACCGATCACCAGGCACTCACTCATCTCTTGAATATGACCCAAACTAAAGGGCGTATCGCCAGATGGGTGAATTACTTGCAGCAATTTGACTTCACCATCTCGCACCGACCAGGACCGCTTTTAACCGATGCAGATGCTCTATCAAGATTGATGGTACAAAACAACACAGAAAAATCTGAAGAAATCAATGAAGTGAAGCTGTGGGAAGGCTCAGAACAACTGGTTTTTACTGAAGGTCGGTATCAAGTCCCACCAACTTTGGTTTCCAAAGTGCTTTACTTGTACCACGATAGCCCAGAATCTGGAGGACACGACGGCTTTTGGCGTACCTACAACAAGTTGGTCAAGAGGTTTACGTGGCCTCACATGAAGAAAGACGTCAGTCAGTACGTTCGTTCATGCCATGTGTGTCAAGTACACAAAGTCAAGTATAAACAGCCTACGGACACCATGATACTACCTTGCCACTCGAACGTGCCTTTTGAAGTAGTTCACCTGGATTTCGCCGAACTTAACAAGAAACGGGAAGGAGTCAGAAAAACGCAAGCCTTTCTGCTGGCCATAGATGAATGCACCAGGATGGTCGCGGCACGAGCAGGAAAAGAAGATGCAAATAGCGTCATAACCCTTCTCGAAAGAGACATGTTTAGAACTACGCGGACAATCCTATGCGATAACGGCCCCGCGTTCAAGAGTGAAAAGCTAGTAAGATGGGCTCGAGATCACAATGTATCGATCAAGTTCTGTGCGCCATACCATCCTGCGGCGAATGGGCTTGCAGAACGTGCCATACGGGACGTGAAACAATACATCAAGATGTATGATAATTTTCCTGGGGGATGGAAATGTTCTTTAGAAGCAGCCGTAAAACATCATAACCGATCCTACACAAGTGGCTTGGGGTGCAGTCCACAGTACGCTTCTACAGGAGAGACCCCTATTCTGCAGGCAGATCGTGAGTTGGGACTCTTGGAAAACCTCAAGATTGTCGAGGAGAGGCAACAAAAATCACAGGAGGAGATGTACCGAAAACGAATGAAAAAGAATTTCGACAAGAGGCATCGAGCAGACATGCCAAACATTCAAGTCACCGACCTCGTACTAGTGAGAAAAGGAATAAGAGATTCCAGTGCAAAATTTTATGGGCCTTACTCTGTGACCAAGACAGCCACCCAGAACGGAATTTTGAAGACTGTCTGGTACACTGGTGAACGTGGATCTGTTGAATGTGCTTCAATTGGGAATGTCTTCAAGTATTACCCCAGGAGGGGTAATTAAAAGAAAGCGGGAAGGGTGAAGCGGTATGAGCCTTTGGACAGAAGATGAAGAAGCACGAGAGCCGCGGCAGGAAAGGAAAGGAGGAGGAAGTGAAAAATAAAGCAGATTAAGATGGACGCCAGTTCCATACTGAAGCTTTAATGCTGTTCCGTTATTTTAAGTAGGAACACTACATAACACAGGTTATATAGTGTGCTAGAAGTCGTATTTGTATAACCTGTGTTATATAACACAGGTTATACAAATACGACAAAAACACAAATGATGAGAAAACACTGACAATGAACAGACTAGTGTAGTGAAAGATTCAGCAATGTATATCACAAGGCTGTTGTTTCCTTTGACTAACTGTTAAAGCCAACACTGTATCAATTGTAAGAGTACAATAAAATAAGATTGTTTTTCGTTGACTGGAGCTCTTTCGAAAGTTAAAAAAATAATCAAGAACGGCACATGAGAAACAGAGGTGGTTAAACACGAAGAAAAAAATACAGAAAAAAACTCGCGAAGGAAAATTAAGAAGATTTCACACATTGTGGGAATCTATTTCATGCAAAGTAGTCCATAATGATGATGCCTATGATGCAATATTTGGCATTGAGCCAAGTGTCATTGCATGAATGAATGTGTTTTGATAAATCTTGCAGTTTTGTGCTCATCAAGGACTTACCGAAAACCTTAACTACACAGGAGTTCGAAGGGTAACTTATGGTCTGACAGATCGGCACTAATCTTACAGCACAGCCGCCAGTTTCATCACAACAAAGTGCATGCTATGGTACGACAATGTGAAGATTGTTTATTAGCATATTCCTCCGTGGTCGAGCAACACTTGAATGTAGCTTGCCGGGTCATATGAAATGTTTATTAGACACACAAAAGTGGAGGCCACCCTGGAAACACAATTGGCATTAACCCAACATGACAGCTGTATTTTAAGTACACATATGTCAAGTTTACTACCTTTTAATCAGACTACAGTGCCGGACCTACAGCCATAGTTAACATAACACTGATATGATGCCTGCATGGAACATTTTTTCAAAAGCCATCTCAAGACATGCCGTGGCTCTGTGGTAAAATACTTGACTGCGGTGCAGAATACCGGATTTTGATTCCTGCAAGTAGCCCAATTGTCATTCTTTGTATTATTTTGGTCAATGCTGCCAAAGCCAGATTTTATTTAAATTGCTCAAATTTAACTTGCCAATATTTATAAACTGTCATCACGTGCAACGCAAACCACAGTGTACCGGCTTATGCAGCCTGTGACTGGAAAAAAAAGGGTTTCATGACGTACATATCAGGACACTCATTGTATACATGTCATAACCAGACAGTCATGTTCGTCATATTGTCATTCCCCACTGTGCCTTTTTCAGTTGTACCAAGTTAAGGAGGGTGATTTCGATAACACCCAGATGCAGGCCTCTAGATAGATATAAATGCTCAAAGTGCCTTGTTCTTTAAAGAAATGCTTTGCTTTTAAAAGGCTTTCTAACATAAAAAGAAAAGCTGCTCAAGCATGCCACTGACTTGCCCAAGCTGAGCAAAAAGCAATCAAACATCTGAGAGACTAGAAGATGCATTGAGTGAGTTACTAAAAGCACAGGTTTTGTATATGAGAAAATATCTGTTTGTGGCACACTGTTTTGCTTATTGTCAATGATATTTACTGTTTGAAGTGAATAAATATGCACCATATGTAAAAAATAGCCAGTTACAAGTGAAAGTATTTATTCTAATTGCATCTGCTATTTTCATTAGTGTTAGCTTTCAGCACCTTTCTGCTCTATTTCTCCCAACCCGCTCATAAAATCTTCAACATTGTTAGGCATATCACTAGTACAAGAGTATTGGTTCCATTGGGCACCCCGTGCTGGACCACCATTATCTAGGTCTTCCTACTCCAAAAGTGTGCATGTGTGTATGCCTTCTGTGTGTCTTCATTTTTAGTGCGCTATTAACATTCCACCTGGGTGTACTCCTAGTCAGCAAAATTAATGCATAAGTTATGAAGCATCAGAGGCAATAGAAAACAGCCACAATATGGTGTGGCACTTAAGGCAAACAAGCTGGCATACTGTTTCCTTTAAGCTGCCAAAACTGTTTTCTATTAGGACGCTCATTGCTGAAAACCGCTTGCTAAAACCAATGTGTGTATTTTGCAACACCGCGCGATCTTTAAAAGTCTGAGTAAGAAGGAACATAGAAGGATGTGCTGCATATCGTGAAGCAAATGGCTCAGCTTTGTTGACATACTTTTGGAAGTTTTATTGAAAGTGATGTTATTTTGAATATTATAGGATAAATATTTTTGCTTAATCTTCTAATACAGATGCTGAAGAATTGCCTTCATAGCTACAGATCGCTTAAAATTTAAAGCTTTCGGTGGAAGGAGTTTCAGTTCATGCAGTTTGCACTTTAATGCATACATGCAGTAATACACTTTTAGTACAAAACTTCCTGGGGTGCAAATTGTTTTTAAAAAAGAATACTTTGCGCACCTACCATCCTTAATTCACTGGACAGTCGTTCTGTCAGATAGACTCATGGCGAGGAGAATGTCGACCATCCCGTGAAGGATCCTTTGAACGGAGCTTTTCAAGCGGCTTGCCGCCTCTCTCGCGCTTGTTTTATTGGCTTCACACCAGCGCATACATAAGAAAAGTTAATTCCTAGAGAAGAAAAGAACGCTGGCCTGAATTATGACGCCGGGCGTTTACTTCAAAAAAAAAAATCACAGCAAGAGAGCACAAGCGCGTTACGCAAACGTAGCTTGAACTCACCAGATAAATGCGAGTTTCTGCAGATCGCGCGGGCACTCGCATGCGGTTGCTTGTAGTTGACGAGCACGTACGCGAAACACAAGTGCTCACGACAAGGCAGAAGTTTGCGTGCAGAAGGCGCCCACAACACAGTATTTCTTTTTCATTTTCCTTTTTCCTACAATACTTCCACTTCGTGATGTGCGGTAGCTCGTCGTTCCTCGATGGCGTCCAAACGCGCTTAGACATCTCGACGGGCAGGGCAGATCATAAGCCCTAATGTTCGGTGGTACAGTGCCTTAGCAGCATCACAGTCAAACTACAACTAAACTGGCAACTCTTTCCGAGCTGCTCCTACCAGAAACAAAGGTGCACGGAGCGTCGTGTTTCCCATATTGGCTTCCTTGAAGTGGCGACAACGCGCAGGCGCCGCACATGCCGCACGTAAAAATGCGCAGTCGGCGCGCACTGAGTAGTTGTTTTTTCCTCCATGTTTGGCCGGCGTGTTTCGCGGGCGCAACAGGGCGACGGCGCAACATGGAAACGAGAGTACGGCGCGGAGGCCGTTGCTAGGCGCACGTCGTGGCGGCGTCCCTGCAAGAGCGTGACCAATAGCGCGCCGCTGCGGTTGCCATGCGTTGAACCTACTGCAGATTACAAATGCGCCGCCCGGAAGGTATTTAATCGAGCGGCCGAGATGAGAGATCAGGAGGAGACGGAAGTTAGCGCCAGAGTGCGTAGGGATTCCGCCGTGTAGTCGGCGAAGGTTTTGCCCGTAGCGACAAAACAGGAGAAGAAGAGGATTTACACCTGAGGGGTGAAGGCTCGAGCTACAGGCAAGAGCGTGTGTTACCGCTATCGAGCGAAGACGCGTGGTAACAGCTGCGTGTGGGAAGCCGACGTGTTTCCGGCGAAGAAGTTCGAAGCTTGGAGAGTGGCCATTTGAAGACGCGAGGTTTCTTGGAAGAGAAACTTCAGGGGGCAGCGGAACGACAACAACGCTGGACTTTGAGTGAGTGATTCTCGGAAGAGTATCATTCAGACTTTTGTTCCAAGGACTTTGGACTGAATAGGTTATCTATCTCTTTAGTCTTTAAGTGTCTTGGTTGTTCAATGCATGTGACTGCATTGTAGTGGCATTGTTGTCTGTGTCTGTTGTTTCGAGTGTGGCTGATTGTACTGTGTAGTACGTTGTTTGATTGGTGACATATTGTCCTGAGTTATTGTGGAGTGAGCATATTCGTGTATTGTTTTTCGGATCTGCCATTATTGAGAATATAATTTTGTTTGTTTATCAACTCTCGGCTCTGACTTGTTCTTTGGGCCACAACCGGCGTCTGCTGGCGCGCCAAAAAGGACCACTTCTAAATTGTCCACGCTTTCGTGGTGCGGTTCGGGGGGCCGAAACTTCGGCTCTTGGAATTAGCCCGGCGATCGCCTCCCTAATAACGGGACATGTGTGACATGGTCTGCTAAGCCGATACGTGAGAGGCACTCACACTCTGCCTCGGCCTCTGCGTAGCTCACGTGTTGGGTTGGATGGCCAGCCGAGATATCGCGGATCTCAGACTTGGCCTTGCTGGCCTGTCTGGAACGTGACTGTTACAAGCTGTCACTCTAGCGTCGCCAGCGCGAAGTCGGTGACGAGAATTCCGTACGCAAGCAGAGACAGTGAAGAGATCAGAGACGTGAGAAAACAAAACAAACTTTACTCTAGTGATATTGCAGCACACGAGATCTAGTACAACACTTCAATACAACTAACGAAATACATCAGCACTTGATACAACTAAAAAATATATAACAAGCAATAACTCAGCTTACGTGAGATAACTATTACAAACTACACAAACTAACAACAATGGAACTACGGAGGAGAAAGTTCGAAGATATAAACAGGTGAAGGCATACGTGTGATGACCGGCCGCGTTGCGTCTTCGACGATCGGATGCGAGAAGTCGAACAGAGTTCTGGCACTACTGCGATGTCGGCGGTGTTGCAACGCTGGTGGCTCCGGGAGGCTAGTGCTTGCAGGTGACTTCGATTGATTGATTGATATGTGGAGTTTAACGTCCCAAAACCACTATATGATTATGAGAGACGCCGTAGTGGAGGGCTCCGGAAATTTAGACCACCTGGGGTTCTTTAACGTGCACCCAAATCTGAGTACACGGGCCTACAGCATTTCCGCCTCCATCGGAAATGCAGCCGCCGCAGCCGGGATTCGAACCCGCGCCCTGCGGGTCAGCAGCCGAGTACCTTAGCCACTAGACCACCGCGGCGGGGCTGCAGGTGACTTCGAGCAGGTTGAGCTAACTCGAGGCGAAGTCCCGATGCCTACGTTGCAGACGTTAATATCGCGTCACAACTAGACGAACGGCTAAGTTTAGGTGGCCAGCCGATACAGAGCCGCACTAAAGACTTCTAGAAGAGATGCTTGTTGATCTGTTTTTACACCATGTTGGTCAGCGACTAGTCGGCCTAGCAGGGCGAAATCCTGCGCTTAAATCCCCCTCGTGTCTCCTCGCTCTCTTCCTTGTGGACAAGAGACCTCTACATGGGTCCTATCATGCGTGTTTAATTGATAGAAAATTCGCCCCAAAATATTTTGACCCCACCCCTTTTTAATTGGGAGAGGGCCCTCAACTCGCGAGAGTGACAACCTGTAGGGTTGTTGTCATACGGCTTGGCCACCATAGGGTTTCCCACGCCTTTCCCCGTGGGAAACGGCCAGACTGTTTGGATCTCAGCCGGTGCGTCCCGTAGCCTAATCCTTGTTCGGGGTACATCGCGGCCTTCCACGACCTTGCAGACGCCACCGCAGCTACAAAAGGATCAATCGTCGACGGCGACGTTCCCAGAAGAGCACCTCATTCTGCACTTCTCGGCTCCCTTTCATGCGCCTGCCGTTCCCACGGTCAGTGGGGAAGTACGGCTCCCGTTAATTGCCGTGATGCGGGGCTGCCAAAAATGGCCGTCCGTGACATTGCCCCCCACTTTAAGAATGTTATTCATAACATTGGCTTACACGGAGGGAAATTTTTCGGCAACAAGGAACAAAACACCAACAACAAGGGAGAGATGAGGACTGTCCCTCTCATACACAACATAAATAGGCAGAGTGCATCAAAGTAACAACAAAAAGAAAAAAAACAATTGTTAGAGTACCAGCTTCACTTACACGCAACCATATCAATGCGCCATGCAAACAAGAAAAAGAAATAGCCGTGTACGGCAGCCATCAATACAGAATACAATGCACGAATGTATACTACGAACAAAACGGAACAGGTGCGCTCCTCTACTGTAGTGAAATCCTTCAATGTGCATTACAACATGTAAAAACAACCAATGCACCAAGGAAAAAGAAAATAACTGAAAGTACGCTTCTTGTACAATAATATATGCACATACAAACAGAAAACAAACGACGAAAGGAAAAAAAAATAACATGCTCATAGACCTCAAGAACTATATCCGGCTCAAGTAATCGGCTCCCACCTTTTCGCTACCCTTAATATGCGTAATGGTGAACTGGTACCCTTGGAGTAGTAAACTCCATCGAAGTACTCGAGCGTTCAGCTGTTTTGCCTGTTGAATATAACTCAGAGGCTGGTGGTCTGTCTGGACACAAAAATGTACTCCATATAAGTACATGGAGAATTTCTGAATTTCCCATACCAACGCGAGACATTCGCGTTCGATGGTATTATAGGACGCCTCCCGTGGAAGCAGCTTTCGGCTGGCATAAGCTGTGGGGTGAAGCTTGCCTTCGTGGGCCGGCATGAGCACGGCTCCGAGACTTGTGTCCGATGCGTCCGTTCGAAGTACGAATGGTTGGTGCAAATTTGGTAGCCCTAGTATCGGCTCCGTAGAGACATGTTGTTTCAGACTTCGAAAAGCCTCCTCGTGGGCTGCTGTCCATTTCACCGAGTTAACTTCGCCCTTCCGGGTTAAATTTGTAAGGGGAGCACTGACTTCTGCGTAATTCGGGATAAATTCCCGATAGTAGCCGGTCAAACCGAGGAAGGCGCACACTTGTCGCTTGGTTGAAGGACGTGGTGCAGCTTCGATCTTGTCAAGTGTTTTCCCCAGTGGTCGCAATCTGCCCCTGCCAACTCGGTGTCCCAAGAAGTCGATTTCTTCCACACCAAGTTCGCATTTACTGGGGCGCACTGTAAGCCCGGCCCTCTATATGCGCTCAAAAAGCAGTCCCAGAGACCTCAGGTGCTCTTCCCATGTCTCGTTGGCTACCAGTACATCATCGTAGTAGTGGTTCACACCGGGTATACCTTCTGCAACCTTCCGCATCAACTTAGCAAATACAGCAGGCGCTGTCTTGATGCCGAATGGCATGAAGGGGCACTGATATAGTCCCGATGTCATCGAGAAGGCCGTCTTCGCTTTGGACTCTTCGGTCAGCGGGATCTGCCAATAGCCCTTCACGAAGTCGAGCTTCGAGAAATACTTCTTCTTTCCCACTGTAGCAAACACCGCGTCAGTTGTTGTCAGAGGTTCGAAGTCAGCCACCAGAACGTTGTTCAGCCGTCGAAAATCGATTCACAGTCGATTTGTACCGTCGGGTTTCTTTACCGAAATGACTGACAAATTATAAGGTGACTCTGATTTCTCAATGATGTCAAGGTTCTCCATCTCCCGCTCCTCTTTCTCTACACCTCCCCGCGTTGCAAAGGGAAGAGGGTATTGTTTCACGTGGACGGAGTTACTTGTGGTGAGTTCGAGGTTGCAGTGGACCCAGTCAGTTTTGCCGGGGACATCCGAGAAAATACGAGCGTGTTCCCTGACAATTCTTTGCAGCTGTCCGATCTGCTGAGCGTCCAGTTTGTCGGAGAGCTTCACGTCTTCTTCCCCTTCTACTTTTAGCCAGTCAGGGGTTGGAATATTTTCGTCCTCGCTCGATTCCACAACACCAAATGTCACGTTGCACACCTTGGTGGAGGGGCTGTCCCTCTCCTCGTATCTTTTCAGTAAGTTGGCGTGGAAGATTTTTCTGCCGCCAGCTGTGTCTACGACGTAGTCAGCTTCACCTTTCTTTTCCCGGATTTCAAAAGAGCTCTTCCATTGCAGCAGCAGCTTGTTCGTGTCGGTGGAAAGTAAAATCAGTACCATGTCTCCGGGGTTGAAACTCCGCTCCTTCGCCCTTCGATTGTACAGCTTCGTGTACCGTGCTCCGGCTTTTTCCAACTCCTCGTGTGCCAGGCGACACGTTTCCTCCAAACGGTTCCGAAGGACGAAGACATGCTGGTACGTCGTCTTAGCTTCTTCAGTCAAGTCAGCGTTCGTCCACAGCTCCTTCAGTATTGCCAAGGGTCCCCTCACATGGCGGCCGTAGAGAAGCTCGAAGGGTGAAAACCCCATACTGGCCTGGGGAACCTCCGTATAGGCAAAGAGGAGAGGTGCCAGGTAAAGGTCCCAATCTCTCGATTTTTTGGCGCACATGCACTTCAACATTAATTTTAAGGTGCCGTTGAATTTTTCCACCAAGCCATTTGCCATTGGGTGATATGAGGTGGTGTGGAGCTGGCGCACGGAAAGGAGCCGCGCTACTTCCTTCATCAGGTCCGATGTGAAGTTCGTGGCACGGTCGCTCAGTACCTCGCGGGGGACGCCAAATCGGGAGAACATCTCGACCGGGGCTTCGGCCACTCGCACAGTTTCGATACTCGGGAGCGCCTCTCCTGTAAGACATGTCGAAAGCGCCGTCGCCCATCAAACCGGTGTATAAACGCATCTAAGTCATCCCTTCCTTGGTCAAAGGTGACGAGCAGTCTACCTGCGTGTATTCTCAAACTCGGCTCCTACCCGGCATCGCCGTGCTCACTGCTGGATCGGCTCACACTGCTACTCTCACTGAGGCGAATCTTTAATTGCAGTAACTGCACTTCCCGTTCTCCGGCTTCCCTAGCCGCTTCCCTTTCTTTTTCCTTTTCCTCCCGGGCCAGTGCCCGCTCTTCTCTGGCTAACGCCTGCGCCTGTTCTTGCTGCTCCTTAAACCATTGTCTCAGTTCGGCGCCCTCGAGGCCTAACTGTTTACCGTGCGCGATCCACCTATCTAAATTCATACACTCCATACTGCAAACTGTCACTATAATGCCACTATAAAAACAGCGCAATCATATGCAGGATGCAACCGCTTCAACTGGGCGGCTCTATCACCACGCTGTCCGCACGGTTCTCGTTCACCCCTCATTGTCTTACTCTTGTACAAAACGTTCCTGTTGGGGACGCCAGTTTTGTTACAAGCTGCCACTCTAGCGTCGCCAGCGCGAAGTCGACGACAGGAATGACAGCAGGTTGGTTCGTTCCGTACGCAAGCAGAGACAGTGAAGAGATCAGAGACGTGAGAAAACAAAACAAACTTTACTCTAGTGATATTGCAGCACACGGGATCTAGTACAACACTTCAATACAACTAAGAAAATACATCAGCACTTGATACAACTAAAAATATATAACAAACAATAACTCAGCTTACGTGAGAGAACTATTACAAACTACACAAACTAACAACAATGGAACTACGAAGGAGAAAGTTTGAAGATAAAAACAGGTGAAGGTATACGTGTGATGACCGGCCGCGTTGCGTCCCCGACGATCGGATGCGAGAAGTCGAAGAGAGTTCTGGCACGACTGCGATGTCGGCGGTGTTGCAACGCTGGTGGCTCCGAGAGGCTAGTGCTTGCAGGTGACTTCGAGCAGGTTGAGCTAACTCGAGGCGAAGTCCCGATGCCTACGTTGCAGACGTTAATATCGCGTCACAATTAGACGAACGGCTAAGTTTAGGTGGCCAGCCGATACAGAGCCACACTAAAAACTTCTAGAAGAGATGCTTGTTGATCTGTTTCTACACCATGTTGGTCAGCGACTAGTCTGTCTAGCAGGGCAAAATCCTGCGCTTAAATCCCCCTCGTGTCTCCTCGCTCTCTTCCTTGGAGACAAGAGACCTCTACATGGGTCCATTCATGCGCGTTTAATTGATGGAAACTCCACCCCAAAATATTTTGACCTCCCCTCTTTTTAATTGGGAGAGGGCCCTCAACTAGCGAGAGTGACAACCTGTTGGGTTGTTGTCATACGGCTTGGCCACCAGAGGGTTTCCCACGCCTTTCCCCGTGGGAAACGGGCAGACTGTTTGGATCTCAGCCGGTGCGTCCCGTAGCCTAATCCTTGTTCGGGGTACATCGCGGCCTTCCACGACCTTGCAGACGCCGCCGCAGTTACAAAAGGATCAATCGTCGACGGCGACGTTCCCAGAAGAGCACCCCACTCTGCACTTCTCGGCTCCCTTTCATGCGCCCGCCGTTCTCACGGTCAGTGGGAAGTACCGTTAATTGCCGTGACGCGGGGCCGCCAAAAATGGCCGTCCGTGACAGTGACTCTCACCCGTGACTCACTCATGACTTGCTCGCCGTAAAGACAACACGTGGCGACACGTCTCTTATTGAAATCGCGTCTTGGATATAATGTCTAAACACTGTCGTTGGGCTATAACTACGTAAAACAGGCCTAGTTGGGTAGACGGTACACCAGCGTCGGCCAGCATCAACGTATTGTGAAAAATGAGGTGAAGCAATTAGGGAAGGGCGTTTCACCTCCATTAACGGGAAACCTGAAGAATGTTGAAGTATGCAGCGTTTTGAGCAAGATTTTTTTTAGGATGGCACTTCGAGTCAAGTGAAGTTTTCAAACCAATCAAGTCGAAGATACGTAAACAAAAAGATGCAGACAACTTGAGAGAGCTGGAAGACTCGTACAAGAACAAAGGGCATTTAAAAATATCCCGGAGTATTCTAATCATGCATAGGCCGAAGAAAGAGCTTGTTTCTTTTTAGTGAACAAAATAAACACGCATTGTACTGCGTTACACAAATCATGTGTGCAGACGCCCAAAAACAATTTTAGTGCAAAAGGAGTAAACTTAAAAAGCGTGATAGCATACAGATAGCTAGGTTTGAGCAGATGCCAGATGTTTTTGAGCAGACTTCACACATGTTTTCTCAACTTACGTTGAAGCAGTTTGACTTAGACGCTAGTTGAAAATTTGTTCAATATATTAGGTATCTGGTGATTTAGAAGGCACTATCCGTAATGTTTGCGAAAGAATATTGGCCTCAAATAATTTTGGAGAGTGTATCGGCATGACCTGTTAGCTGAAGGCTAATGAAGTTTGTTTTTCTGGGTATAAAGAATTTATATATATAAAGGTGCCACCTGTGGTGCCATGCCTCAAACCAGACATGTAGGTAAGGAGGTTTCCGATGTACTAACGCCATTGAAAACTGCTTTTTAATGCAGCTTATCATAAGGAATTTCTTATTGCGATAACCATATTATGGACACTCTCGACACGCTTGTGCCGCCAGCGTCGCCGTCGATGTCGGCGTCACTCACTGTGTCTGCGTATTGGTATTTACGAAAACGAAAGTTAAATGTGAAGCATAACTTCATTTAGTTTGACCGTATCTATCTATCTATCTATCTATCTATCTATCTATCTATCTATCTATCTATCTATCTATCTATCTATCTATCTATCTATCTATCTATCTATCTATCTATCTATCTATCTATCTATCTATCTATCCATCTATCTATCTGTCTCTGTCAGTCTATCTATCCATCTATCTATCCATCTATCTATCTGTCTCTGTCAGTCTATCTATCCATCTATCTATCCATCTATCTATCTGTCTCTGTCAGTCTATCTATCCATCTATCTATCCATCTATCTATCTATCTATCTATCTGTCTATCTATCCATTTATCTATCTATCTGTCTGTCTATCTATCCATTTATCTATCTATCTGTCTGTCTATCTATCCATTTATCTATCTATCTGTCTGTCTATCTATCCATTTATCTATCTATCTGTCTGTCTATCTATCCATTTATCTATCTATCTATCTATCTATCTATCTATCTATCTATCTATCTATCTATCTATCTATCTATCTATCTATCTATCTATCTATCTATCTATCTATCTATCTATCTATCTATCTATCTATCTATCTATCTATCTATCTATCTATCTATCTATCTATCTATCTATCTATCTATCTATCTATCTATCTAACTGCCTACCATTTTTAGCTCTCCTGGCCGTTTGGATAATGGCATCTGTACCAAACTTGGTATGGCATAACATCAATGTATGCAGAACACGTATGACTAGTGAAACATGAAAATCATTATATGTATGTCATGAATGTCATGATTTACATTTCATGGTCTGGCACCTTTGCGGTGGTTTCGTCCACATGTCATGTTGCAAAACTGGTATGGTATGACACGATTGCATGGTAAACAAAAGTGACAGATCCCAACATGAAAATCATGACATGCGTGTCATGTAACCACATGACTACATGCCGCACTCATGATGCGCTCGCAGGGGTTTCGCTAGCATCACATAAACCGAATTTGGCAATATAGTATGCGATTGGATGACGAAGGTATATGATTATCATGCAAACATGATTATCATGAGAGGCGTCTCCTGTAACAACATAACTACATGCCACGCTCATGATGCTCTGTCGGTCGTTTCGCTAGCTTCACTTATACCAAGTTTGGTATTGTGGGACGTGAATGGATGACGAAGGTATGACACTGGTGCAAACATCATAAACATGAGATGCGGTTCATGTGAAAACATGACTACATGCTACGCTCATGATGCGCTCGTGGCCATTTCGCTAGCTTCACATATGCCCAATTCGGTATTACGTTACGCCAATGAATGACGAAGGTATGTGACTGAGGCAAACATAATAATCATGAGATACATGTCATGTGAGAACATGACTACATGTCACAGTAACATCACCAATACATTTCGACATGACTCGCTGCACGTGCTCGCCGGCGTTGATTTGGTCGCGTCACGCCGACGTTGTTACGCCAGGCGCAGGTCCTTCCATATATTCGCAGGCGCTTGCCGCGCTGCGTTGCTTTGACGCATGCGCGTTTCAGCGCGTCTGGCGTCCCTCCATCACGGAAAGAGGGAGACGCAGCGTTGTCTTGGTAACGCATCAGCATAGAGAATTTTTACTCTATGGCATCGGCGCGAAATGCAGCATGTCGCATTTTGCACCGGTTGCCGTTGCGCCGCGCCGATGGACGCTGGTCGCGCCTGGCGTCATACTATAAAGTGCTCGCGTTTTGCTAATGTAGAGTCGCTGTGCCCAGCGTGCGCGCGCGTTAACGCTATACTGGAGTATAATGGGCTCTTCATGATGCGCTCGCAGCCATTTTGCTAGCTCCACATATACCAAATGTGGTGTTACGCGACGTCAATGGATGCCATCTCTTAACCATATGGTGTAGTAGCGCAAATTCGACGGGGACGAAGAGGGCAAGAAAACACGACACGTCCTCTTCGTCCCCGTCGAATTTGCGCTACTACACCATATGGTTAAATGATGTCTCACCAACTAGCCCAGCTCTCAACCCTACTGATGCCATCTCTTTTGTGACAAAATATATGACTGGTGCAAGCATGATAATCCTGACACGCGTGTCATGTGAGAACATGACAACATACCACGCTCATAGCGTGCTGGCGGCCGTTTTGCTAGCTCCACCTATGATAATTTGGTATTACGTGACATGAATAGATGAGGAAGGTAAACGACACATCCAAACATGATAATAATGGCACAGAATTCATGCACGGCATCGCTTACCGTCACAGTAAAGCCACCAATACATTTTGCCTCCACCCAGTAACGTTGTGCTCAATTTAAAGTGACGTATCAAAAATTCTCATTCATGCTTCGCATATCATCGATTCCCACTGTACGTGGAATCTGCCATTTTTTTCTGTTCTTTCTTGCTACGCTCAACCGCTGATTTCCAGGCTACTAGTGCGGGATGCTATGAGCTATGGCTTAACTCTACTGTGTCGCTGATGAAAAGCTTCGCTCTCGTAATTCATGGTTATACCACACTGCAAACGGTAATATATTGTATTGCAGTGACCTTGCCTCTGAAGCATTCTCTGCAGGAGCATGTCGACGTTTGTCAGTATAAGCTGCATTTATTTTTTTTGTCTGTCAAGTTGGAAGGTCACATATAAAAGGCGTGTTGAACGCCCATTACGAACTTGAATTCTATGATAAAAATTATATTCACACACAACAAGACGTAAAACGAAAACGACATGAGCCACCACCACTGTCACATATATAGGACTATGTATAGTGGCATTTCATCACGTCACGCACTGGAATTCATTTCATACGACGGTACTCTCCTATTGTTGTTTCCTGGTCAATATTGATCCTAAGACCGCATAAATTGTGTGACTTTTGTATCCACGGCTTCATCAGGTGTGAAGCTCATTGGATGGCTTTATGCTGTCCCTTTATAGAGTACCTAAAACTCTGTCGTTTCAAAATTATCTGAAAGCTGTCGTTAAGCTACAACTACACAAAACAGGTCTACTTGCGCAGACGGCGCACCAGTGTCTGGCAGGATCAACGTATTGTGAAAAATGGAGGAAAGCATTTAGAAAAAGTTCTTACAGCTTCATTAACGTTAAACCTTAAAAGAGTTGATGAGTGCAGCGTTGTAAGAGAGAGTTAAGAGAGGTAACTTGGCATACGCACAGCGAGTAGGGGTAAGAAAACACCAGCCCAGTATTATCGCTGCAGCACAGACAGAGCGTGGGAGCATCGTCACAGATATCAAATAAATCGAGGAGGTCTTTAGGGCACATTTTGAAAGGCTCCGCTCTGCAGATCATCGCTCGAAAGACAGCAACCAGCATCAAAAAATCACAGATTTCGCGAAGGCTTGCCCGCGCTGTGTCCTGAGGTGTCTGATATACTCTGCGCTGATGCGACGAAAGATGAAGTTTGCCAAGCCTTGAGGAAAATGAACACTACCATGGCTCCAGGTCGAGACGGAATACTCACGAGGTTTTATATAACTTTTTTCAACGTCCTAGGTTACGCACTTACTGACATGGTTAATGGGTTCATTGTTGATGGGCAAAAGCCGAGGTCTTTCAGTGAGGGCTGTGTAGTCTTGCTGCCAAAGGGGGGCATGGATCCTAATGATGCATGGTCGTGCAGGCCGATTACCCTCCTTAACACTGACTACAAACTTGTAGCTACGATCCTTGGCTTCAGGCTAAAACCTTTTCTGCCCGATATAGTGTCACCCACGCAAATGTGTGCAGTGCCGGGTAAGTCAATTTTTCAAACACTTGCTCTGATAAGAGATTTGTTCTACTATGCCAACGCGAAAAACGTTATCGGTGCTTCCGTGTCATTATAATCAAGCTAAGGTCTTTGACAGGGTCTTTGACTACCGATACAGCGTACTTAGAATGTTAGGTTTGCCTGAGCAGTACGTTCGCTGTATAAAGCTTCTATACACCAACATGACCAGCCAAATTCTCATCAACGGCGTGGAGACAGCAAGCTTTCCAGTAACAAGAGGTGTTCGCCAGGGATGCCCACTCGCACCGGTGCTCTTTGTTCTTTCCATAGATCCTCTCCTTAGGAAAGTGCCCTAATATTTAGGGCTTTTCAATGACAGGTCTGGAGTCAGTTAGCATCACCGCTTATGCGATGACATCTCTGTGTTCGTGCGAAACCAAGCCAGTTACCGCGCTTTGTTGGAGCTGGTCGAAGAGTATGCTAGTTTATTTATTAATTTATTTATTCATGTTACCCTACAGGCCCCAGAAGAGCATTGAGTAGGGGGGGTTACAGAAAAATCACAATAACATAAAGCATAAAAAGAAATATATCGAAGAAAACAAAGAAAATTGCACAATGGAAGGGAGAAGAACAAACACTATAAGCAAATGCAGCAAAAAAAAACAAAATAAAAAAAATAAAGCAACTTTATACAAAATCAAGAGAACATATAAATTTGCAGTAGCTCACGAAATTTGGCCGGATCTATCACAGAAACGATTTCATCCGGAAGGCTATTGCAAACTGCGATGGCGCGTGGCAATGCAGAATTATTGAATGACTGAGTGTTGCCGAAGATGCGTTTGAAACAGATGATTATGAAGTCGACTAGATGTACGCGAAGGAATGCCAAGCGATAGACGACTGGTCCACGAGTTGTAGTAGTACTTATTGAGGAGGCATAGACGGGTGACAGAGCGGCGGGAATCCAAGTTAGTAAGGGCAATATCGCGTTTGATTTGGGTGATGCTGGAGTAGCGGTTATACATTGAAGTGATGAAGCGCGCTGCACGATTTTGGATGGATTCCACTTTATCTATTAGGTATTGTTGATGCAGAGACCAGATCGATGAAGCGTATTCCAGCTGAGGACGTACAAACGTTTGGTAGGCCTGCTGCCGAATGGTAGATGGGGAATGATGCAGATTCCGGCGCAAGAATCCCAGAGTTCTGTTTGCTTTCGCGCATATCTTGTCGATGTGAGTACACCAGGCAAGATTAGTACAAAGATGGACACCAAGGTATTTGTATGTAGATGAACGGGGAATTACAGCTGAACAGATAGAGTAAGAAAAGTTAAAAACCGATTTCTTACGGGTGAAAGAAAGTACGCAGCACTTAGATGTGTTAAGCGTCATTTTCCAATGGTCACGCCACTGATTTATTAAGTCGAGGTCCTTTTGTAAATGTACGTGGTCTTCACCAGAGTTAACAGTTCTATACACTACGCAGTCATCCGCAAAAAGACGAATTGAGAAAGAAATGTTACAAGGCAAATCATTAATATAAATCAGAAAAATAAGAGTGCCTAATACACTGCCCTGGGGCACACCTGATGAAACAAATGAAGTAGACGAGCTGAAGTTATTGACAAATGTAAACTGCTGTCGATTTGACAAAAAATTTCTAAGCCAAGATAATGTTGATGAGTCGAGTTTAAGTGCAGACAGCTTAGCTATTAGGCGACAATGGGCAACTCTGTCAAATGCTTTCGCATAGTCTAAAAAGATGCAGTCAACAGTTCTATTACTATTCATGCCGTTATGTAAATCGGACGTCAATTCTAATAGCTGAGTATCACAAGATAACGCTTTCCGAAAACCATGCTGATTTAGAAAGAAGAAATTATTTGACTCAAGATGGCTGTATATATGAGAGGTGATGATGTGTTCAAGCAGCTTGCAACAGATGCATGTTAGCGAAATGGGGCGGTAGTTACCGGGTGTGTGTTTGTTACCATCCTTGAATATCGGAATAACATTTGCTATCTTCCAGTCAGTGGGAAGTTGACCAGAAGATAAAGACTGTTGAAAAATGTGGCATAAAATTTGACTGGAGGAAGCGGATGTGTTTTTAAGTACCTTGGAATTAATATTGTCAACACCACACGATGTAGACAGCTTTAGACCGCGTATAAGTTTAGATATGCCTTCAACAGTAACAATGATAGGAGACATGAAGCAGTACTCACGATCGGGGACACAGGGAACCGAAGAAAAGTCTTCATTAGTAAAAACCGAGCAAAAAAAAAACGAATTGAAGGTTGAAGCACACTCAGATGCAGAGACAGCAACATTATCGGCGTTATGTAATGTAACAATGCCACTGCCACGGTCAGGCGAAATGGCACGCCGAAACTTTTAGAGTTTAGATCGATTAGTCCTGCATCGTCTATACCTTCATCATTTATTGTTAATGACCAATCCTGCTCAAATCCCGAAGCTATAGCAAATGCCTTTAATAATTATTTCAAATCTGTTTTTTCCACTGATAACGGCATCAAGCCTTCGTTTTCTGCATGCAGCAATCTGTCTGCTCTTCCTGATCTTGAAGTAAGCTCCTCTGGAGTACATAACCTTATATTAAATCTTGATGTAACGAAAAGCTCTGGCCCAGACGGTATTCACAATGTCTTTCTAAAAAGATACTCAGAGTGGTGTGCTAATTATCTTACTGTAATATTTAAAAAATCAATAATCTCTGCAACAGTTCCCCAGCTGTGGAAATTAGCAAACGTCGTGCCTGTATTTAAGTCCGGAAACAAGCAATTAATACCAAATTACAGGCCAATATCTTTACTTTCTACCAGCTCTAAACTTTTGGAGCATATCATTCATAAATATATTGTAGAATACCTAAATGCACACAATATACTTTCCCGATCACAGCACGGCTTTCGTGCTTGCTATTCTACTGTTACACAGTTGCTTGAATTTACGCACGACGTCGCTTCTTCTCTTAACGACCGAGGACAGATTGACGCCATATTTATTGATTATTCAAAGGCCTTTGACTTGGTTTGCCATGCTAAACTTTTAGTTAAACTTCGCACATTTTTTGGTGACAATAAGCTAGTTGACTGGATAGCAGATTACTTGCGGTCACGCACACAATTTGTTACGTTTAACCATGTGAAATCGTCTGAAGTACAAATCACTTCAGGGGTGCCCCAAGGTTCGGTGCTTGGGCCGCTCTTGTTTATTATCTACATAAATGACGTAGCAGAAATTATCGGTGACACACAAATTAAACTAAGAATGTATGCAGATGACTGCGTTATCTATAACACCATCTCTAGTGTTGAAGATCAGGAAGCGCTGAACAGTGTTTTTTCATTGTTTTGTAATTGGAGTGAAAACTGGCAAATGTCAATTAATTTCAAAAAAACTGTAGCCATGACCTTTTCAAATAAGAAACAGCCTCTTAGTTTTGCATACACTAATAATGGTGTCAGTCTAGCTCGTGTCACGGAGTTTAAATACCTAGGTGTAACTCTGACAACAAACTTAAAATGGCGCACGCACGTCGAAACAATCTGCAACAAGGCTCTTCGAAAACTTTGGTATCTCCGACGCACTTTAAACAACTCGACAAAAGAATGCAAATTGACAGCGTACAAGACCTTGGTCAGGCCCATACTTGAATATGCGTCGGTTGTTTGGTCGCCTCACCACAAACATGACATAGCTATGTTAGAATCTGTTCAGAAGAAAGCAATAAGGTTTATTTTTCGTCGCTATGACCAGCGGTTCTCGCCTACTTCGCATGCGCATGTTTTATCACTGCAGTCTCTAGAACATCGGCGCACTTGTGATCGTATCATCCTCCTGCATAAGACTGTTCACACAGGCTTGGGTGTTCTAGCGCCCATTTCTTTTGTTGCAGCTTCTGCGCGCCGTACCCGACGATTTGATTCCTTAAACATTACGCCCTTTAGAGCTAGTCTCGACTGCTTTAAGTTTTCCTTTTTTCCGTGGACCGTGGATCTATGGAATGAGCTTGATGGGTCTCTGCGCAGACTCGATGCTCTGCAATTCGAAAAAGAGTTGCGTAGTCATGTATTCTGTTAATTTGTTTTACTGTTTGAACATTTGTATTCCACTCCTGCAATGTCTCAAAAACTGAGACAGCAGTATTTGTAAATAAAAAATAAAAAAAATAATATTTGTAAATAAATAAAAGTGAAGACAGGTCGGCGGAAAAATATTTCTTTTTCGCTTCGCTAATCGCAAGACGATAAGATTTTAAACAGTTTTTATACATGGACCATGACTTAGAAGATGATAACCTTTTAGCTGAAGCATATAACCTTTTATTTTTATTTCTGAGCGATCTAAGTGATTTATTAAACCAAGGGTCGGATTTGTCGTTAGAGATTATTATTAGTGGAACATATTTATCTATGAGGAGCGCTATGATGTTTCTAAAGGAATTCCAGTTATCCTGAACCGACCTGTTGGTGAATTAGGGAAGAAATGTATTGTGTAGGAAGACATCAAGTTCAGAGTTCATTAGATCGTAATTTGCCTTGCTATAATCCCTGATTACCTTGCGCTTAACACCCGGAAATTTTAGTGGAATAATAATTGAAAACTGTAGAAGGTTGTGATCGCTAAAACCCTCTAGTTGCACAATTCTACCTATGGTATGTGGCTCTGTTGTAAGAATAAGATCTAAAATATTAGTATTGCGAGTGGGCTCGGACACAAGCTGGGTGAAATTAAAGTCAAGACATAGTTCGATGAATTCACTTGACGTACTGTTCGAAGAAGATGTGCGAGACCAATTAATATCAGGAAAATAAAATCACCGAATAAGTAAATTTTTCTGGTGGGAAACAGATCAAGAGCCCTGGAAATACTTCTGTGAAGCTCAGACACGAAAAGGCAGTCAGAGGACGGAGGGCGATAGCATACGCCCATCAATATTTTTCCAGCTAAGGTAGGACAGGCGACCCAGACTATATCGAGGGGAGTGTCAGTATCGACAAGGAAGGAAGATATAGTTCGTTTGATGGCTAACAGCACGCCACCACCCCTTTTATGTGCCCGGTCATGGCAATAAATGGAGTACTGATTTGAAGCATGATATAGCTCAGTGTCGCATACGTCAGCGTGAAGCCAAGTCTCGGTTAGCAATAGAATATCTGATTTACTGTCCTCGAGATATGAATCAAGCAAGACACGTTTCGGTAACAAACTGCGAATATTAGTAAATGATACTGAAAGTGAAGGAGAACATGAAGTAGACGGCTGCTGAGCATTACCACTGCGTACATCGGCAACTAGCTATCTAGCGGTTACTGCGGTGTCAGAATAAGTATCATAGATATATTTAGTATTATGGATACGAAGCTTGTCGACATTTAGTTTGAAAGGACAATTCCGTTCCATAGCAAACTGAAGCAGTTTCCTGCGCGCTTGCCGTGTTGCTTGCGAAAAATCTTCTCTAATAGAGAAGCCAGTATTTTTCAGCCGATGTGCACCGGCGAGGATTGCTTCTTTGTCCTTAAAAAACGTAAGCTTAGCAATTATTGGCCTACATTTGTTTGAAGCAAATTTAACCAGCCGGTGCACACGTTCATATTGAGAACTGGTAGTGGTGATCGCTAACTTATCTGAGCATACGGCGATAATTTTCTTTTCAGAAGTTTCCCAGCTCTCTTTGTGCTCATCGAGAATTCCAAAAAACAACAAGTTGCACCGTCGCATTCTATTTTCTGCTTCCTCACACCTTGATAATACTGCTTGAAGCTGATCAGAAATAGAACCAATAGCACCATCAGCAAAGTTAGATGACGGAGAGGCATTAGAAACCAGCTTTGCTTCCAGAGTGACCACTCTCATGGTCAAGCTTTTGATTTCTTCATCAGTAGCATCCTGTTTTTCTTTTAGCCCTTTAATTTCACCAATTATTGTATTCTGACCCACTTCCAGCCTACGCACTGTATCAAGAACAATTGCGAGTGTTTCCTCGACGCCAGGGCCGGGATTAGATTCAATGTCACCTGAAAGCAACAACAACAACGATGCAAACTTCCGGCGCAGACATGAAAGAAACAGCAATGTACGGAACATCTTATCACGCAAGTCAGGAGGGCACGACACCGCAACAAGGCAGTAATTGCTACTTTTTAAACAGGAAGTATCTTTGAAGTAACCAACCTGATAATACAGCAGCGGTAAGCGTCCCATCCTTTCAACGGTGTCGTGCTCAACCGAACTGGAGCATGGCTGGTTTATATATCCTACGTCATGGCTTGCGAGGGCATCTGGGAGTGAACCATGTTGCCAGCTGCCAGTAACCGAGGGAACCAAACGTGGCCAACTTTGCACTTTCGGAAACGGAACTGCCTGATCAAGGCAGCGCGGCCAATGTTCGAGAACCCTCGAAGGCAGGTCACCAAGGAACGTAACCGAGGTGTTGTCTGGCAGGCCGCTGTATTCGGAGTCATATTCTGTGATGGCGTTCACGAGAGAACCGTGTCGCGGGCCGCTGGTAGCCGAAGGAACCAGCTCGGACCATCCCTGCACGCTTAGAAGCGGGAGCGGAACTTCATGGCCAAGAATGCACGGCCACCGTACGAGAAGCCACGTCGACCAAGCGCCGAGGAACGAAACCTGAAAATACAGCAGCGGTAAGCGTCCCATCCTTTCAACGGTGTCGTGCCCCTTTCGGGTGCTTTCCTGAATGCGGAAAAAAGTAAAGCCCTTCGTTTCGGTAGCTTCCACGGCTCTTTGCCGGGTGGTATTCAATACGTGGATGCCATAAAAGTCTTCGGGGTATACTTTCAAAGCGGTGAGGTGGCCGAAAGAAATTGGGAGGATGCCGTACATTGAGCCACGCAGGTCTTCGCGTGTGCCACTGACTTCAATTTGTCACTTGACGCCAAAATGACGGTGGTGAAAACCAAAGCATATGCATATGCTTTTTATATCGGGCACATTGCACTCATACCCAAACTTTTTGCGAGCCGCTTTGTGTCATTGGTTGGAGCCTTCCTATGGGACGGGAAGACACCAAAAGTTCAACAAAAGTTTCTGAAGCTCCCAAAAAGTTGTGGAGGACTCAGTCTGCCAGATGTTGCGACATTCACAAAGGTACTTGCAACTAAAACAGTTCACAAATTGTTTCAGGACAATGAATATCCTGGTCGTAGCTTATTGCTATATTGAACTTCATTTAGTGCCGTTTCAACTCGGAAAAAAATTGCTTCTCGTCGCACGTAATATGTGAATCTGTTCCATTTTAATGCTTCTTTTGCGTTTCTTTTCTCTTTGTTTTCTTGAGTGATTCGTGATCTGTGAGTATATTGGAAGTGCTGTGTGTTACATCCTGTCTATAATCGCTTGTTTGTATAAGCCACTGAAGTGATTTTGTTACACCAGACAGTTGTACTCACCTGAAATGTTGTTACCAGTTTGCAATAAACTTCCCTGTTTCGCTCCTCAAAATTGCTGGAGTGGCAATTCTTGCCCACGAGTGAAGCCGTGCCAACCGTAAGATGGCGATTAGAGCAGCCATACTGCTAAAGCAGAATGAGCTGTTGGCGTTCGGCGATTGAGAACGAGCGTTTTCATCGCACGCCCAACGAAGTTAACGCACCTACTTTTTCGAGACAGATGGTGTTCAATGTGCATACTTGGGTTACTAGTTTTCTTAAGGAAGCCTAGAATTCAAGGCAAGCTTTATTGAAGTGCCAATCTAATACTAGTCTCTGTGAATTATTTCTTCGTAAAAAACTGTCTCCTAATGTAAAATTAACGTAGCTTTTAGACTAACAAATCAAGGCCACATGATATCTTAGTGGGCACAACCAGAAAATAGCATGTTTGTGAGATCTTTGGAGGGCAATAGCTGGCTTCAGTATTACTGGCAAAACATTGCGGGAGCTTCCATTCCAGCAATTTTTACAAACCTCCTTCGTAGGGCTAAAATTCCTGAAAAAAATGGCGGATCCAACGGTCAGTGGGAATCCATGATATGTGAAGCACAAATGAGGAAGGTTTATATGTAAGTTTAAAATCAGAACTATATTACGAGTCAAAGATAAATTATGCCGTATATAACTTCCATTCATAACTATTATATTTGGACGCATCATTTACCTTCATCATCTATTCACGCCACCTGATACCTAATTTGGTATATGTGGAGCAGTATATGAGTGGCGAAACGGCTGCCAGCGTGCTATGAGCATAGCTTGTAGTCATGGTTTACATGCCACGCATATCATGATTATCATGTTCGAAAGTGTCATTTACCTTAGCCACCTATTGACGTCATGCAATACCACTTTGGTATATGCGAAGCTAGGGAAACGACTGCGAGTGCTTAATGAGCATGGCATAGGGTCGTGTTGTTACATGACACGTATCTCACGATTATCATGTTTGCACCATTCACATACATTCGTCATCCATTCACATCCAGTAATACCAAACTTGGAATATGTGAAGCTAGCCAGACGGCGTGGAGAGCATCATAAAGGGCCCAATATAGCGTAACACTTTAAATTATAGTCTGATGCCAGACGCGCCCAGCGTCTGTCGGCGCAGCCCGGTGCCAACTGGTGCGAAATGCGACATGCTGCATTTCGCTGCATTTCTGGCAAAGCTGGTGATCGTGGATGATGGCTGCACATTTGCAACAGCTCACGTTGAGCAGGAATGAAACAGCTGTTTACTGCAGTTCTTCTGGGTGAAACATTAGTCACTATTGATAGATTTATAGATGGCTTTTGTGCAGCTCTTGAAGAACACTAGAAACATACATCCACTGTGGCAAAACAGGACTGTCGTTTGCTGCAATCACTTCAGAGTTGCTAAGGATGCAGTAGAGTATGGTGAAAATGCCGTTGTGAAGGCACAAGCACTGTCATTGTACTGTACTCTGCAGCTCCTGTTTTGGGGGGAACCGCTCTGATGTTCCTGTTTTATTGTATAGTTTCCTCTGTAAACTAAGGCGATAGGGATGTTGCCGCTTTGTTTCAATTCGACGGTAGCACCATATTAGCTTTCATGCAATGTGTGTTTGCCGTGTCTTACAGTCAGCATGTTCTGACTATCTGCCACTTAATAAACTGGGGAGCGTTTAATAGCAATAAGCTATGCACATGCTTGGTGACATCAAAGAATGACCTCGCACAGTGTGACTTACCTAATTATTTTGGGGTGAAATTAACCAAGCTTACTGTAGCCCGCAATCATTTCTTCTAGTCAACCGTCCAGCCTTTCAGAGTTTCCAGTTGGTTTATTATTTTGTTACATGAGTTTTCAAATGCTTCAAGAAAGATAGTGTTCTTAGAGAGGTATTGCTAATTATGTTTATTCATTGAACAGCATGTCACTTGTAAATTTGTTTTCCAAGTCTGCCGATGCATATGTGCAATTTCGGCGGGAAAATGGCTAATTGTTCTAAAGTTTTGTTTATGCATGACGCAAAAGTTGTCTTCGCCTTCTGTTTTTTTATTATGGTTGCTGCAGTGATATTATTCGAGTGCTCGCACTTTGATAGCTACTGTGCTGACTGCATTGCTTTATGCTGTTTTGTCGCCCGGGTGTAATGCAGGTTCAGCGGCCTGACAGAAGAGGACATGGTGGGCGTGAAGACGAATCTAAGGGATGTTCAGGCTGCCCTGCTGGCTCGTTTTTCGGCCGACACAATCCTCTTGGGCCACAGTCTCGACTCGGACTTGCGCGCACTGCAGCTGATTCACGAGACCATCGTCGACACGGCCGCCGTATTCCCCCACCGATGGGGACTCTCTTACACACGAGCCCTGCGTACCCTCATGGCCGAACACCTCAGCAAGATCAACCAGAATGGAGGTGATTGACAGCTTTCGAGGCTGATGTGCTTGGTTAAAACAAAACTCACTGGGTACCTTGTGCAGTCAGTTAAGACGAATCAAAGGCAAAAGCTATCCTCTTTTTTTAGTTGGTCAATTTATTTATTGATACTGCCACGCCATCCTATGAAAGCTGTCTGCATTCAACATGGTTTGACTATGCTTCCAAGATCAGAGGCACCACACCTGGTGCTGCATCGCCTCTGAGATCCGACCACTCTTGACCATGCTACGATTCTATGTGATGACGTCATCACGTTACTCTACGTCACAGTGACGTCATGATCATGCTAGAAAATTTGGTGGTTTGAGATTTCATGATGATGTCATGTAGTGGAATAATGATGTGACACTAGTTGCATTTGTCATGTACAGTGATTTAACCTTTCTTTGTTCAATCAAACAATCTCTCTTTGTTCTAGTTTTATCCCGTGCTATTGATTATTTTATTCAATAGCAATTTATTCATTTTAACCTATAGCAATTTATTTTAATGATTAATTTTATCAGTAGAGTTATCATGTTTTGTAATAGTGTAATAGTTTGTAATTGTTTTTGCTGTATTTTTTTGTAATTGCCCCATACATGTCGTCATAAGAGGTCCCCCTGCCAGTTTTTCTGAAACGGTCCAACATGCCAGTCCATCTAGAGACTGGCGTGCTGGACCGACTTGTCAGACCCGCGGTGGCTGAAAGGTTCTGCTTATCAGTATTGGATTAGCCGCAGTATACTTATGGTTCGAGTGAATGCCGTATAGCATAAATGCGAAGCATTTCTTAGCGAACGTCGGTTACTTTGAGCGTATCTATCTATCTATCTATCTATCTATCTATCTATCTATCTATCTATCTATCTATCTATCTATCTATCTATCTATCTATCTATCTATCTATCTATCTATCTATCTATCTATCTATCTATCTATCTATCTATCTATCTATCTATCTATCTATCTATCTATCTATCTATCTATCTATCTATCTATCTATCTATCTATCTATCTATCTATCTATCTAGCCGCCTACGATTTTAAGCTCTCCTGGCCGTTTTGATAATGGTATTGATGTGGTATCTAAATGTGAAATAGTTGAGGGAATTTCCGACCATAAATGTGTTTTAATAGAGTTCTCTTCATTACTGCAGAAACCCGTCGTTAACGTATCTCATTTTCCTGACTTCTCAGCTGCTGATGATACGTCGATATTAGACAGACTGGAAATAGCCTACGACGAACTTTGCAGTAGTGTGATCACTGAAGTGTATGACGTCAATTCATTATGGCTGAAATTCAAAAATACAATTCACGCCTGCATTCAGCTCTTTGTACCAGTCAACTATCGAAAAATCAATTCTGCGAATCCTTGGATAACGCGTGATAGCATTCACATTAAAAGAAAACTAAACTGTGCCAGGAAACAAATTAAGGAGAACAGTAGTCAAAAACGTATCGCTGAAGTGGAAATGCTCTCTCGTGAACTTAAGAAAAAGATGAAGCAGGAACGTTTCAACTTCTATAACGTCCGTTTAGGCACGCTGGTAAAGGAGGCACCAGCTAAGTTTTGGAGGACCATCACACCGAAGACCTCAAGTACTAATGCATTTAACATAGGCAATGATTTCACATCCGATGCTGCTGAGATTTCTGATGCGTTCAACACCCACTTTGAATCCGTTTTTTCCAAAGATAATGGTAGCATACCCTTATTTGACAATTTCCAGACATTGCCTCCGATTTAAGATTTGGAAATAACAGAAAGTGGAATATTTAACCTCTTGCTTAATTTAGATGTGAAAAAGTCATATGGACCCGATAATATACCTAATGCATTCCTTAAACGATACGCTGAGTGATCATCTAAATTTTTGTTAAATATTTACCGTACATCTCTTTTGACGGGTATTTTGCCTGATGACTGGAGAATTTCCAAGATAAAACCACTGTTTAAAAATGGCGATAAGCAGCTTATTTCTAACTATCGACCTATAGCTTAACATGCACGTGTTGCGAAATTCTCGAGCATCTTATTCATAAGCATATTACGCTCTTCTTGGAAAATTACTCAATATTAACACCAATGCAACATGGGTTCCGTCACGGCTTTTCTACTGTAGCTCAACTGGTTGAAATGACACATGACTTCGCCGCAGCTATTAATGAGAGAAAACAGATAGACGTAACTTTTTAAGATTTTGCTAAAGCATTTGACAAGATTTCCCATTCTAAACTGCTCATTAAACTGAACACATTATTAAAAAACAGGAAACTGTGTAGCGGGATTAAATCGTATCTAACATCCCGGCAGCAATACGTTGTTTTTAAAGACACTCCCTCAAACATGTTACCTGTTGGCTCAGGGGTTCCCCAGGGCTCTGTGCTCGGGCCATTGTTGTTTTTGGCGTTGATTAATGATATTGTTGATAATTTCAGGGTTAAAATACGAATATATGCAGATGATTGTGCGTTGTATTCACTTATTCACACAGTTGAAGACCAAGTTAAGCTTAACATAGAAATTGAGAAACTCATGAAGTGGTGTAATTCTTGGCAAATGTGTGTGAACTATCAAAAAAGTGCGGCCATGTCGATAACAAATAAGAAGTGTCCCCTTGTTTACAATTACACAGCTGATGGAAATATCCTAAATCGAGTAACAGAGTACAAGTATCTAGGCTTGCATATATGTAGCAACCTCCACTGGGATCGACATATCAACTACATATCTAATAATGCAATGATGAAATTACATTTTTTGAGACGTTCTCTTCGCTATTCATCATACGGCACTAAAATTCTGGCGTACAAATCTCTTATCCAACCCAAGATTATGGAAACATTATCTGGGATCCTTACACCAATGTCAATATCCATAAACTAGATAGAATCCAAAACAAGGCTGTCCGATTTATTTTCAAGAAATACGGCCCAACGTCAGTCTCTGAATTAGTTGCCAAAGCGGGATTCAAACAGACTTCAGAAAGAAATAGAATTTCCCGTTTGTTGTTCTTCTTTAAGATAGGTAATGGTCGAATAAATAGTACCACAGGTGAATACTTAAAGTTCTCTTGCGGTTACTCTACCAGACAACGCCACAAACACACTGTCGTTCCTTTCCAGCCCAATAATAATACTTTCAAGTATTCCTTTTTTTCCGCGCATTGCCGAAGAATGGAATGAGCTTGACAGCGAAATTATTGAAACAGCCAGTATCGAGGCATTTGAAAAATTTATATCTGACTAGTTTTTTTTATGTTGTTTGAAGTGCTTTGTTCTGTGTTGACTGCAGTATTGTACTGTCGATTTTGTTGTACTATGTACACCCACTCTGCTATGGCCCCATGTTGGGGCTAGCAGTATTGCTAAATAAAATAAATAAAAAAATAAAACTTGGTTTAGCATAACATGACTGTATGAAGAAGGTATTTTACTAGTCATAACATGAAAATCATGATATGTAATCATGACTTTCATGGTTTACATTTCATGGTCCTGCAGCTCTTGCGGTGGTTTTGTTCACATAGCATGTTGCAAAACTAGTATGGTATGACGTGATTGCATGGTGAACACAAGCAACAAAGCCTAACATGATTATCATGACATGCATATCATGTAACATGACTACATTCCATGCTCATGATGCACTCGCGGCCGTTTCGCTAGCGTCAAATATACAAAATTCGGTATTACTGTACATGAATGGATGACGAAGGTATGTGACTGGTGCAAACATGATAATAATGAGATGCGTGTCATGTAACAACTTGGCTGCACGCCACGCTCCTGATGGGCTGGTGGCCATTTCGTTAGCTTCACTTATTCCAAATTCGGTATTACGGGACGTGAATGGATGACGAAAGTATGATACCGGTACAAACATGATAAACATGAGATGCGTGTCATCTAACAACATGACTACATGCTACGCTCATGATGCACTCGTGGCCGTTTCACTAGTTTCACATGTACCAAACTCGGTATTACGTGATGCGAACGGACGACATAAGTAAATGACACATTCAAACATGATAATCACGATATGCGTGTCATATAACACCATGACTCACTTTGCGCTCACGGCCGTTTCGCTTTCTTCACGTATGCCAAATTTGGTAATACGTGACGCCAATGGATGATGAAGGCATGTGACTGGTGCGAACATAATATTCATGAGATGCGTGTCATGTGAAAACATGACTACATGCCACAATCAACGTTCCAATACATTTCGGCGTGACGTGGTGCGCGTGCTCGCCGGCGTTCACTTCGTTGCGTCACACCGGCGTTGCCACGCCAGGCGCCGGTCCTGCCATATATTCACAGGCGCTTGCCGCGCTACGTTACTTTGATATGTGCGTTTTAGCGCGTCCGGCGTCCCTCCATCACGAAGAAAGGGAGACGCAGTATTGTCTGGGTAACGCATCGGTATAGAGTAATGTTACTCTATGGCACTGGCGCATATTGGTGTATATTGGGCCCCTCATGATGTGCTCGCAGCCATTTTGCTAGCTCCACATATACCGAATTTGGTGTTACGTAACGTCAATGTAACAAAATATATAACTGCTGGAAACATGATAATCCTGACTCATAGCGTGCTCGCGGTCATTTTGTTAGCTCCGGATTGAATGAATTTGGTATCACGAGTGGCGTGAATAGATAACGAACGTAAACGACTCATTCAAACATGATATTCATGATATGGAAGTCATATCCAGCATCATTTGCCTCCACCTCATAACGTTGCGCTGATTTTAAAGTGACATATATATAAATGTTTCTCATTCGTGCTTCGCATAGCATTGATTCCCATTGTACGTGAAATCTACCATTTTTTTGTTGCCGTTGGTCTCTGCGATTACCGGAGCTCTATCGGAGGAATCGGTTTTCCCATTCATTGAACAGTGAGAAAGTAGAAACGCATGTATTCCCATTTGCAGTATATACAAACGGTATACAACCGTCAACAGAGCATTCGAGCATGCGTAATGAAACAGTTCAATGCACAGGAAGCGAGAAATCGATAGAGAATGCAACTGCAAAGCGATAATCACCAAGGCCATTCGTGCCGGATAAAGCGAGCTTCGTGCCACTGATCGCATAGATGATTCGTGTATGCACTTCCTCGCTTTCGTACCATGTATACGCCCAAGTTTAACGCATTTAGGCATTACAGAACGCACGTCGGAATGCTTGCCTCGAACTCGATGTCATACAATGCTTGCTTGTTATGCCCGTTGCAGCACGCCGAAATAAATAAAACATCTTTTGAATTGTGCCCACATTTCGTATTCATGAGCTTCCTACTTTTATGAAGCGAGGTTGCATTGAAAGAAGCTTGCCAGGTCCTTAATTTTTAGGAAACCACGCCTCAAGACCAACGTTCCCTTGTGGACGGCTCTCTCTTTACTACCCATTTTTGGCCGGCGTGGCGATGGGGGCGCTGGTGGTGGCGTTTTTCGCAGCGCCGTCAGGGCAGAGTGTGATGTTCGTTCACTGGCGGCGAAGCTGTAAACAACCAGCGGCGCGACTCCCGTGCAAGGTTGTGATCGTCGCATACACCCCGAAGAATGCTGTCCCGCTGCGCTGATTGCTTTGACATCCAAAAAGAAAAACGAAGCTAGGCTGTCAGAACTGCAGGCCCAACGCGAATGTGGGTTACCGATGGTGCTGGCGCACAGTCGTACGCCTTCCACGTAAATTTACCACGTCACTAACCTCGCTTTACGGCCGATTCCTGTGGTCTGAACGAGCCACACCTACAGCACCTGTGAAGCGCACCTTGCGTGGTTTCAACTTTCCGTTCGTATGCCATGCCAGCGCCGTTGGCTTCCGCTCACCGTCACGTAGTCATAGCTAGAGTGATGGGGAGCATAGTTTCATGAAATAATACTTAGAGAGGAATCTGGCACTGCAATCGTGTATCCTCATGGGAATCATGAGAAGTACAGGCGGATTGGATCGCGTTGGCAAGTGAACTGTCTATGAATCTTTTTCTACAGTTTCAGTTGTTTCAGTTTCGTTTTTCGCGTAGAGTGGGTAGTGGGGTGGGTGCAATTCGCAAAGGACTGGAGCTGCGCCTTTGTTGTTCAAAAAAATGTTAAGACGTTTATTAGCCGGCAACCAGCAATCATACGCTATGACGACAGTCACGGCCAAGCACGGACTCACAGCGCGAGCGGCGTCCTTGTTGAGTATAGCCCCACTAGAAGGTACTCAAGAGTTCGACCCATTTCAGAGTTCAGAGGCTTCGCTACAATTACCCGGGGTCGAAGAGGGAGCAGCCTGGCGACCTAACAGCTTGATACTATGAGCGGGTCATAATAAGCCTGCAGGTGCTCCACGTTGACGATGTCGTGGCCATGGCGGCACATGTCCGAAGATTTTTCGACGGGTTCGACCAGATAGCTGACCGGAGATGTGCGCTTGATGACATGGTAGGGGCCTTCGTATTTGGAAAGTAGTTTGGAAGAGAGGCCAGCTACAGAGGTAGGGATCGAGAGCCATACAAGTGTACCAGGAAGGAACGTGGGCTTAGAAGTGGTAGAGTCATCACGAATACTCTATGCCGCTCTTGCTCATGCATCGTAGAAGTCTTGGCAAGTTCGCGACACTCTTCAGCAAGCCTGGCTGTCTCAGAAATAGGCGCACGCTCAGATGAATCCGGCGTGTAGGGGAGTATCGTGGCCATGGTGTGCGACGGGTGCCTTCCGTACAGCAAGAAGAAAGGTGAAAAACCGGTCGTGTTCGGAGGAACAGTGTTGTAGGCGTAGGTGACGAAGGGCAGTTTATTATCCCAATTCACGTGGTTGGCGGCGACGTACATCGAAAACATGTCGGTGAGGGTGTGGTTAAAGCTTTCGGTGAGGCCACTAGTCTGTGGGTGGTAAGCAGTAGTTTGGCGATGGACAGAATGGCACTCCGTCAGAATGGCTTCGACGACTTCCGACAAGAAGACACGGCCTCGATCACTGAGAAGCTCTTGGGGTGGTCCGTGGCACAGTATGAATTGAAGCAGCAGGAAGGACGCAACATAGCGCGCAGTAGCTGCAGTGAGAGCGGCGGTTTCGATGTATCGCGTTAAATGGTTTACGGCAACGATGGCCTAGTGGTTACCAGCCGATGTCAAAAAAAGTGATCCGTACAATCGATACCTACGCGCCCAAATGGACGCTCAGGGCAAGGTAACGATTGCAAACCGGTGTGCGAGATGTGTGCTGATAGTTTGCGGCGTTGGCAAGTGAGGCAAGAGCGAACGAGCTGCTGCACGTAGCGGTACATCCCGCGCCAGAAGTACCGTTGTCGAATTCGGTGGTAAGTTTTGGATACCTCAAAGTGCGCGCATTGCGGATCAGAATGGAAAGATTCACATATCTCCGACCGCAGACTGCGGGTTATCACGAGTAACCACTGCTGGCCCTCGGCGTCGTAATTGCGTCGGTGTTGGAGGCCCTCAACGCCCTGTTGGAGGCGATGTCGTCGAGCTCACCATATCGCCCTGTTGGAGGCGATATGGTGAGCTCGACGACGCAAGACACGCGTGGATGGTGTTGGGGACGAATCAGAGAGCAAGTCGGTCAGCGGGGCGATCCAATTATTCTTTCGTTGTCCGGTAGCGATCGAGGATGTCAACATCGATGGCAGAAACAGTAATTGAGGTTACTGAGCAAGGCACGTCGTCTTCAGGCAGAGGGGAGTTCGAAAGGGCATCGGGGTCAGCATGCTTGCATCTGTTGTGGCACAGCACGCGGATGTCGTAGTCTTGTAAGCGAAGAGCCCAACGGGCGATCCGGCCTGAGGGATCCTTCAATGATGACAGCCAGCATAGTGCATGATGGTCGGTGACGACATCGAATGGGCGATCATACAAATAAGGTTGAAACTTTGTAAGGGCCCAGACGATTGCCGGGCACTCTTTCTCCGCGATGGTGTAGTTTGTCTCGGCTCTCATGACCGTACGGCTTGCATATTCTACGACATATTCAGGGAATCCGTGTTTGCGCTGCGCCAGGACAGCACCGATGCCTACACTGCTGGCGTACGTGTGCACCTCCATTGGAACCGTATAGGGTCGTGGTGGGGTAGAATGGGAGGAGAGCTCAAGTGGCGACGCTTCGCGAGCGCGTCGTCGCACTCGGACGACCACGAATTGAGAGGCCCATTACTTCCCAGGCCCAGGAGTTTCGCCAGTGGTGATATGATCGTGGCAAAGTTTTGTATGAAGCCTCGGAAATATGAGCTCAGGCTGACGAAACTACGCAGCTTTTTAACGGACGCAGGCTTAGGGAATTCGGCCATGGCCCGAAGCTTGGTCGGATTAGGAAGAATGCCGTCCTTGGACATGACGTACCTTAGGATGGTGAGTTGCCGTGCTGCAAAGCGGCACTTCTTCAGGTTTAGTTGCAAGCCGGCGTTGCTCACACGTGCGAAAACTTCTTGCATATGCTGTTGGCAAAGCTTTTATGAGGCGAAAAAAATGGTTTTGTGCTTTTTTATAACTTTGTGCTCGTTCCCGAATGTCGGGTCAAAGTGTACGAGAGGCAAAGTGAACGCTGGGTGGTTTTATTTCCAAATGGTGTTTTTATTTTGCTGTAGATTGGCGCCACGCATATTAGAGCAGTTGAAACTGCGATGCCTCTGCAGGCGATCCGCATGAACTCGAAACTATACTTCGAAGTTCGTGGGCTGTATAGTAGGGTGGTGGGAGGGGAGGCACTGGCGAAAAAGAAAGAAAAATGGCAGCCCGATACTTTTTATTCTCTAGTAATCTACCTCGACAGATACTTGCTTTTCTGAAAGGCGCCGTTCGTCCGCATGTGCGACTCTTTGATTTGGATGCAGTAGAGATAACTGTAAATGAATACGATACTGATATTGCCATTGTTCTACGAAATCATAATCAAAATACAGATGACGAAAAAAGGAGACGATAATAACACAAGCACTTTCACTGCGAAGAACGTAGGGAGTAAATGCAGGTCGGCAAATCATAGCCTTTCCCAATATTCGGGCGAAATTACTTGTCACATTAATAAGTGGCACGCACGATCAGCGCACCTAATTATCTGGAGCGCAAGTTGCATTCGGTTGACAACCTGATAAATATCGGTACGTGATAAAATAGTAAAGCGATGTCTAACGATAGGAGGGCAATATGATTCAACGACAATAACTCGCTCACTCTTCACCCACAATACGCATCTCTAGTAAGGGGGGAATGCTAGAATTTCTCTGTCACAGACGACATGACACCTCCATGCAATGATCTATATAGAACTGTTCAGCAGTTGCCATACTTTCATTCGCCAATTGGATCAAAATAAAAGCAGTAACAATAAAAAATGCTTGCCTTCAGTGCAGTCAGAAGATGTGTCGGTAATTTTGCTCACACGCGAGAAAAAAAAATCACGGGCATGCTGAGTCGATCCTCGCTGGTTTCGCTGGGGAGCGCAGTGATTGGGACGGCCGGAGACATGGAGGAAGGAAAAATGCAGGAGAGGCCATGCGTCATACTCATGAAGCTGCCGCATCTCAAAGACCCGCACTACCTCCTAGCGGAAAAGCAAATAAACACTTCGCGATTTCCGGGCCTTCGAAGCGGCGCCGGCGGATTGGTAGGTGTTCTCTGCCGGCAGCAAGTCAATTCACGAGTACGGCTTCTTTTGCGTGTTAGGAAAGCTGCGCAATGCCCAGCTGTAGTGTATACTCGATGAAAATCACGTGCACCGCCGGATGTTCCTGGTTGCACTTTTCACGTATGTTCGCTTCACTGTTGATCAATAACGCATCGTATTTGCATGCCGAGTTCTCAGCTGTATGCTCCGTTGGTTCTTACTCATTGTGTCAACTGAGAACACACGCGAATTTTGTTTTTAATGCTGTAGGCATCGTGTCGCGTTTTTATAGGTTGTGTCGTTCATACGGAAGGACAATAAACATTTCTGGTTATCGGAATAAATGTTTATGTATTGCACAATGTGTGCTCGCTGCGTGTTAGTTGTGTGCGCACTGAAATAAACACTTTACGTGCACGATCGCGTATACAATACAGTTCTGCCTTCTTACCGACGTGAAGTACGTCAAGTACTAAGCTGGCGTTTCACGGAATGGCTATGAAGTAAGCTCTAAAAATTGTGCATTGCCCCACTGACACCATATACGAGCAAAGAAATGCTAATAGGCCCGTAGATAGAGAAATCTTTCTCAGAAAGAAAAAAAAAAGGCCTTACGGCGAGCAGAACGCGTCAGTCACTGCCGGAACAGTCCGAATACGATATATTGAAACGTTCCGTATGCGAATCCAATAATTCCATATGTTTTCATACGGAATCTATATGCTTTTCGTATATTTTTCATATATTTTTTATATATTTTCGTAAGATTCTTACGGAAACGTACGGAATTATCGGACATCGCATACGGAACGTTTAAAGAAGTAAAACTCACTCAGCCCCTACATGCAATGGCTGATTGATACTTACCAGTGCTTTCTGTTCTTTTCTACAAAAGCACTCCAGGAAGTACTGGACGCCGCGCTCCAGCCTGCCACGCACGATTAGTCTCGGAAAAGTGTGCTCGCAACATTTTACGGCATGCAATTTATACAATACGCGTCATGTTTACACCGGGGCTATAGGTCCGCGCAGAAGCAGACCATTTCAGAGAGCACACCGCGGAGCGTCTGCTGTTTTGTTTGCCCCATACCGGTTTGTTTGCCCCATAAATTTGACGTCACTTCCACCACACATCTCGCAATGCATTGGGATAGAATGCACGCGGAGGTTAGGCAGGGTTGGAGGGAAACGAGGAGGAAGAAGAAGTTAGAAATAAAGAAGATGGCTGACACCCCAGCCTAGTACTGTGTGTTATTACAAATGGGCGCAGCCGCGTATACTTTCTGCGCGGACATTCAAGATGTGGGTGGACTTCAGCATTGAAGCAAATCAACTCGGTGGTATCCGGATCTTGACTGCAACTCCTCAAGATAAAGAGGAACCAGTTCTTCCAGAAGCAGTGAGCACTGACGCATTTGTTTTCTATATAAGCACTAAAATGAAGCTCACTCCAGACTATTTACTTGCTAAAAGAACGGTGAGGATCAACATGAAACTTCAGGATTATGAGAATTTCGTGCTGACTTCAGTAAGAAACGAAGCGAAGCCTGCTACCGCTGCTTCGCCCGACAGTTCCGTCGAGCTGATCAACAAGTTTCTTGAACTGCACCAAGAACAGAATAGGCAGCAAAATGATTTAATGGGCTTGCTTGTAAGCGCGACGGAAAGATTAAGCAGACCGAGTCGCGAACAAATGAAGCCAGACATGTTTGACGGAGAGTCTAGTAGTCCCGAGTCCTGGCTCACGTTTTACGAGTATGCATGGAATGAAAACTACTGGCACAACGTAGAAGATAAAGTGAAAAAGAGGCGACTATTCCTATCGGGCATAGCAAAGAGTTCGTATGAATGGCGTCTCAACGCTCACAGCAACAAACCATGGACAGAGTGGAAAGCAAGCTTTCTGAGCTCCTTCAGTGAGAACAAGGTGTTGCTATGGGACAAAGCAATCACGTTCAAATACTCTGCACTCAGCTATTTTTATGAGAAAAGGCGCTTGTTACAGCTGGCCGAATCAACTTTGCCTGAGACGTCTGTCGTTCCGCTTATAATTCATGGTTTAAGTCCGGACCTCCAGAAGCAAATACAAATGCGAGGACCCAAGACGGTCAAAGAACTTCTGCAGGGAATGCGAAACCTCTACCTCCAGGACCTAGGAACCCGTCAAATCATGACACCTGCTGCAAGGAATACCGGCGCCACACGAGCTGAGGAACGACGCCAGCTTGCAAGCTGGAGACCTACTGCAACACCCATATCCTTTGTCAACGCAACATTGTTGTGGGAGGGAACTGAAGAGCTTAAGTTCCATAACGGAAAATTCACAGCCCCAGAAACAATGGTGCCTCGAATTTTGGAGCTCTATCACGACTCCCCGCACTCAGGTGGACATGACGGCTTTTCGAGGACATATCACAAGATTCGTCAGCGTTTCCAGTGGAAACACATGAAAAAGGACGTTCAACGGTATGCTCAGTCTTCTCATCAATGTCAAGTTCACAAAGCCAAGTACCTTCAGAGAACAGACGAAATGGTTTTGCCTCAACATTCCGACATACCACTTGAAGTCATTCATCTGGATTTCGCAGAGCTCAAGAAGAAGGCTGCAGGAGTAAGAAGAACGCAGTCTTTCCTAGTTGAAATAGATCAGTGCACAAGAATAGTGGCTGCACGGCCGGGAAGACGCAAATAATGTGATCGCTCTTTTGAGTAGAGAAATGATCAAGAATACGAAAATGGTAATATCAGACAATGGGCCAGCGTTTCTCAGTCAGCGTTTGCAAGATCGGGCGAAGGAACGAGGAGTTGTATTGCGACGCTGCGCTCCGTACCATCCTGCAGGAAATGGCATGGCTGAAAGAATCATTTGGGATTTAAAGCAGTTCATTTCAATGTATCCAGGTTTTCAGGGTGGATGGAAGTGCTGCTTGGAGGCAGCTGTCGCTCATCACAATCGGTCGCACACTGCGAGCATCGGCTGTAGCCCATATTTTGCAGCTTTCGGAAAGGTACCAGTGCTTCCTGCTGATCAAGAACTTTGCATTGCAGACCGCCTGCAATTGTGCGAAAAACGAAAAACTTCAGAAGCCTACCAGCGATACCGGGAAAGCATGAAGAGGAACTTTAACCGTCGCCACAACACGCGGATACCTCAGATACAACTGAACGATCTGGTGCTTGTCAGAAAAGGCCTTCCCGGCACAAAGCAGGTTTACATGGGACCTTATCGCGTGGTGCAGATCGCAGTGCAACCTGGCGTTCTCAAAAGGGTCGGTTACACCAACGATGATGGTGTGCTGGAATATGCGACCATTGGAAACGTTTTCATGTATAACCCCAGGAGGAATGAGTCTTCAAAGAGGGGGAGTGTACGTGGAGGTTAGGCAGGGTTGGAGGGAGACGAGGAGGAAGAAGAGGTTAGAAATAAAGAAGATGGCTGACACCACAGCCTAGTACTGTGTAGTATTACATAGGATAGGGCCTCTCCTACGTTTTTTCTTCCTTTCTTCATGGCCAGAGAAAACCCCGCTGCGCACTCGCAATCTCGGAGGCCATGATGAGGAGTTTACAAAGCTCCGGTTTCCGCGTCTACCTTTTGGGGTGAACTTCCGCGCCGCGCCGCTGCTGCACCGGACCCGTGGGCTTTCCGCGCTCGAAAGCGCGAGCAAAGGGAGGCTAGTCTGCTACGTGTGGTAGTTTTTGCGCTGTATTTGCACGCAGGGCACTTGAAGTATTCTAAACTTTAATGATTAGGTGTGGAACTGAGCTCGCCTATCGTTAAGAGTTGTATTACTGCCTGGGGCAGCAAGAGAACGCAAAAACTGATCTTTCAAATGGTATCAACGCGGTCATGTTCTGATGCAAGACTTTTGGTAGCTGTGTGCTAATTTGGTAGCTGTGCTACGCTAATTTGGTAGCTGTGTGCACGCAAAAAGGCATAAAATAAAAGCAAAGAACGAAAACAACCTGAATCGCATGGGCAAGCGAGTAATGACACCATGCATGCAAGAAATAGAGTAATGAATAAAGTGACCCAGGCGAAAATAATTTCCAATACCATCGGGGTTATGGAACCTGGAAATTTTCCAGGCTGGAAATTTTAGCTGAGAAGAGAAAATGTTCCCAACCTGGAAAAATTTCCAGGTTCCATAATCCAGCAGGAAATAAAAACGTTCCCAGCTTTGAATGGAAAAATTTCCAGTCTGAAAAATTCAATCTCAAGGTTCCATAATCCAGCAGGGAATGAAAATATTTCCCGCTAGGAATAGATCCAGCCTGAAAAAATTTTCAGGTTCCATAATGCTGCTGGAAATGAAAACATACCCAGCTGAGAATGGAATTTAGGCAGAAAATGGTGGCAAGTCTCGAATTTGATTTAGTGATAAGTGGGGTTTAACGTCCCAAAACCACCATATGATTATGAAAGACGCCGTAGTGGAGGGCTCCGGAAATTTCGACCACCTGTGGTTCTTCAACGTGCATCCAAATCTTAGCACACGGGCCTACAACATTTCCGTCTCCATCGGAAATGCAGCCGCCGCAGCCGGGATTTGAACCCGCGACCTGCGGGTCAGCAGCCGAGTACGTTAGCCACTACACCACCGCGGCGAGGCGGCAAGCATTAAAAAAAATGTGCAGATTTTAACCTCACTGCTATTGCATACGTATTATCATTTAGTTCCTCACGAGCTGTTCATCCAGATCACTGAACACGGACAGAGAAAATGGTTTTGAAACTTAAAAAATTTATTTGAACGCTTGTAGCAAGTGCTGGAACATTTCCCGAAATGTGGAATGAGTTGCTTGGTTCCTTGTACACCACCTAGAATATATATATTCATGCGTAGTGAGCGCAAATCAAAACCACAATGATATATAAAGCGCTATTCTAGCAAAAGTATAACATCACCAACCACCATGAACAGCATCAATACAGCTTTGCAAAGCACTACAATGCACCTTTATCATACACCCCAAAACAACAACAGCGTGTTAAGCAAAAGTGATTTTTAGAAAAGATCCGATGGGCATTGCGGTTTGAACTGCAAAAATTATTTTTATCGACCTTAAACTACTCCGAATGAACGTCAAATTAATTCACGCACACACATGAAATTACTGGCGTTTCTTGCAAAGACGCATGCACGCCATTGGCACAAGCATTGAACGAAACATGGATATGGTGACAACGTCTTTTTGCCCAAAGAGGCCTGTAATGCATTTCGCGCGTATAGAAGCGGGACAAACGTGCACTTATTTCTAAAATATATAGGTTCAAAACTTACCTTCAAACAGCAGAATCACACTTGACATTATCCATGTCTTACGATCGGAGCTCAATCCAACACATCACACACAGTACAGCAGTAAAAACCACTCGAACATGGTGTCATCATCTATTTAGACTTTCCAGACATAAAACTAAACAATTCCATACAACCGCCACACGGGTATTTCTCAAGCAAAATCACTAGACCAACGTACAGCATGCGCGCACGTGTGCCGGTCACTCTAGTCATAGCGGAATTCACGTGACCTAAGCAGGAACGCCACACTCGACGTCATGACACCCTTAAACTTTGCAATGACCCGTGTCACTGCGAGAGGGGGGGGGGGCAGTTGAAGCCCCTCTACGTGTTTTTCAGCGACAGTAGACGTGATCGAATATGTACTATAACCAGTAGGTGTTCTGTGGCCAAACCGAAGCCACGGTTCTCACTGCGTTGCCAGTGCAGCGCGCTGGCAAGTGTACTAATGCCTGACTAAACTGAACGGCGTCGTGCAACTCTACCAAACGCGTAAATGAGTGTGTGCGAAGTGATCTTAAAACACGGTAGACGACTCAATAACGAACTGTAGTGGCTGTTAATCACCACTTTGCTGCATATCTTGCATGTAACATAACGATGGTTCCCCGTGTAAGCGGAGGCCATGTGGGGGGATCAGCTGCTGCCTCGATTTGCTTTGTTTTGTGCAGCGCCAGTCACACAATGGATGACTAGAAGTGTCTTTGTATTTCATGGAGCTCATTTCCGCGCGCAATTCCGCCTCCTCCCAGCGGAGAACCAATCAGAGATGGCGTCGACTGTTACAAGGTGTAACGGGTAGTGACATGTCGACTGATGTTAGTGATCTACCTGAAGTAAGGCGCGGGAACATCGTGAAATCCTCGAGGATCGTGATCATGTAGGACTAGGTAGAAACGTTCACGTACCTTGAGAAAAGTGACAAGCAAGTCTAATTTTAGTGCATCCTACTTCGTTCTTATGGTTGGGGCTGGCCTTCTGCGGTGTCGCCGATTCTGGTGTCGATCGACTCCCCGACTGCCGCCGCATAGATCAGAGCACGCCTATCACACACCCAAGCTCCTAGGCGCCCGGCGGCACACTCTCGCACTCAGGCGCAGTTTTGTTTTGAACGGCCAAGTCATGCTTCTGTTGCGCCAATTTCACATGGCAAGCAGATGCTGCTTGCCATGTGAAATGCGAAAAAGCGCCTGTTCACTTCGCTGACGCTTACAAGAAGTCAACTGGGCACCACTGCGTTGCTTTTGGGTGCAAAAACAATAAGCTGAGCCTTATCCGTGAAGGTCACAGCAAAACGTGGAATTCGTGCCAGTGCGGTATTTTCAAAATACGCAGATTGCCATGCGCTACAAAAAACGCCGAGCTCCGCAACCAGTCGGTAATTGCGGTCATCGGGAAACCTTGTGAGCCGAGTAAATGTGTACGAGTAAATACCTGCCAAGCTTCCTGGTTTTTCCGGGAGCCACCCAGATTTTGAACATTTCTTACGTTTGTGCAATTCTCAAACAAACCTCCGGAAAATAGAAATTTCTGGGCATGATCTGGCTGCATTGACAAAAATTAAACGCAGTTCCGATCCAGAATTTGTGCGAAACTATCGAACAAGGAAGCGTTGATGTAAATGTACGCTAGAATCCGAATGATTCGACCTCGCGAAGTTCCTCAGCCGAATTGCACCGTGTCCAAAGGGCTCAAATTTGGACGTTCGGGCCAAGCCATCGATCAGTGGCCGAGAGCGACGTGCTGAAATATCAGGAAGGACGTGCCCGGCCACCAAAACCATGGTCACTCTTGGCACGATCACGAATGGCGACGACGAAACTGACAGAGCTCCGAAAAGTGCACGCGCGTCGAACGCCCACCCAGTCCTCAAAGCGACGCTCCTTTCTGCAAACGCTGCAGACAAAATTGCGACAGATGCAGTCATACATAGCAACAAGCAGCTTAGTTTCGAAGGCACGTGTGCGGTCAGCGCACGCGGAATTAAAACTGAACCACCGTTTGCCAAATCAACGTCTTGCTCAAAAAAATTACCAAGCGGGACCTCGGTATCCCGATCAGGACGCGCACCGAGCGCCTTATCCAGCTCGGAGTACACAATACGTTGGAGGAGATTGCCGAAGCACAGGAGCGGGCTCAGCTCGCGCGCCTTTCGAGCTCCCAGACCGGCAGATATATACTCCGAGAGCTCGGTCACTCTCCGTCTGAAGTGGACGAGAAGATGAGACAGGTGCCCCGTGAGAATTGCGACCTCATCACCATGGCACCGATACCAAGTAATGTCCATCCAGAGCACAATCGTGGTAGGCGACGGGCTAGAGCTGCCACTCATCTTAAGCACATTCACAGTGAGGAGCGTGGCGTCAGCTTTGTCGACGCGGCAGCATACCGTGGGAGTCGCACCTTCTCTGCAGTCATCGTCGACTCCAAACAGCAAATCACCATTTGCGCATCGGTTCACACTGACGATCCGACAATTGCCGAGCAAGTGGCCATCGCCCTTGCCATCCTGGAAGGTGAAAGGGAGGTCATCTATAGTGACTCTAGGTCAGCTATTCGCGCTTTCGAGCGCGGTGTAATCTCCAAGAAAGCCCTGCGCATGCTCCAGAGTTGTGGCCGCGATGATATCAAGCACCACGTACTGATCTGGTTTCCTGCACATGTTGGACAGGTCCAAGGTGCTCACCCCAACCACAACAAGTCTGCCCACGAGGCCGCGCGCGCGCTAACTGACCGCGCCGGTTCCGGGCAACGATTCGGGGCCAACGGGGTTGTGGAAAACAGGGCCGCGCCTGCCACGTACAACGAAATAACAAAAAATTCTTACCTCGCGTGAATACTATATGCAATCCCTCATCCAAAACTTAATAGGCCACAGGCCCTTACGCTCAGGCTACTGCAGACCGACACGTACCCTAATTTGAGATCCCTTCACGCTATTTATCCTGACGAGTTCCCCAATGACGCTTGCCCCGCATGTGGGGATGTATCCACGCTGGCGCACATGCTCTGGGAGTGCAAAGCAATGTACACTAACCCCAACAGTACATCGGTCAGGTGGGAGGCGGCCCTATGCAGCTCCCTCCTGGCCGACCAACTTTAGGCCGTCCAGCAGGCCCGCGGAGTGGCTGATAGGCTTGGCCTAACGGTCTCGACGTGGGAGTCGCCTGCTGCGCGCTGACGCGCGCCTTGCAGGACCACAATAAAGTTTCGCAACCAACCAACCAACCACCGTTTGCCAACAAAAACAATGAGATGACTTTCAGTGACTAGCTGATCATTGCGTGATGAATGGCAATGCTTCCACAGAGAACGCGGCTTGCGCGTTTTATGGAGAATATCTCACTGTTTAAGTTGCTCCTTCAAGGACCAAGCTGGAAGTCATTTTCATCAGCTAGCTCTATTTCTTTCCTAATTCTTTCACCCATCCGCAATATTGCATTGCACAAGTTTTATCCGGAGATTTATTCATTAACCGTGTAAGAAATGGAAACCGGAAATCAATTAGCCGATGATGCAGCCCGCTCAGCCCATGAAGGAACCCGTGTGGTCCCGATTCTTTTATAAAGGAATGATGCAGCAAGACAACTTTACCTGCTGGCTCGAGATCTTACACGCACGTTCTAGTCGTCTACCAGCTTACAAAGGTGTCAATCTTATGAACTGGATCCTTCGCTCAAGATAAAGCTACCATCAAACTTTCCCGCTCTGATGCGACACTGTTATGCCGGCTTTGGTTGGGTGTTGCATTCACAAAGGTGTACTCTTTTCGCATTGGTATGGCAGACACTTCTACATGCGACTACTGCGGAGCTGAAGAGACCATTGAACACGTCCTGGGCAGCTGCGCTTGCTACGACACACAGCGATGTCAGCTCCGGATGGTTTTGAATCAACTTGACTCCAGACCATTTTCTGTGCAGAAGATTTTAGGACCTTGGGCATCTGCCTCGGTTGCGCAGAAAGCGACTAAAGCACTCCTACTTTAATTAAAGTCAACAAACCTGAGCGACTGCCTGTAGAGTGTGTGTGCTCCCCCGAGTGTGCTTGTGATTGTGTGTACCTTCTTATCTCTGTGCAACCTCTTTTCTCCCCTTCATCCCTTCCCAAGTGCAGGGTAGCAAACCAGATGTGCGTCTGGTTAACCTTCCTGCCTTTCCTTGCATCTTTATCTCGCTCTCTCTCTAGCCACCTTACACTGCATGCTTCGGTACACCACACCGACACAGCATCGTCTTATAAGTGGGACTTAAAGGCCAACTACAGCGATTTTTGGAGGACAGTGGATCTCAAAGGAATTGACTGGGTACGTTCATTTGAATGTTTGTGCCGTTCATGCAAATTGCAGGCTTGAGAATTTCGCGCATTCTTTTCGGATGAATTTTATAGCTTGCCTCGAAACGCTCACCTCGCTTGTCAGACTTAATGGCAACATTGTGTGTGTGACATTGAGTTTTGCCTGGCGGAAGTGACGAACAGATGTGCCACTGCAGCGTCTGCTTGTCTGCCATGGTTTGTGTGGGTTCGGCCAGCGCTTCCTTGGTTGAGCGTGCGATTTTCTTTTCCGTGTTGATGAGCGCGTGCGATAGGTCCCAAGTGGTGTTGCGTTGTAAGGCACAAACGATTCGCCATATATTCACCATAGCAGCGTAAGCGTTTTAGCCAATCGCCGTGTACGGCGTGGACAGGTAGTGCTATCTGGTTGGCATTATGCGCAATCAGGTAGGTTCCGGTAGCGTCAGGCAAAACGTTACGTCACACGTAGAAGCACACTACGTTGGGTTTCGGTTTCGGTATTGCGGGTTTTCGGTAATTAAAAGTTATTTTTGAATTTTTTAGATTACTTCAGTTATCGGGCACGTGAGAAGATTATCTAAGGAGCATAAAAGCACCCTTATCTTGACATGGTTAAAAAAACACCGGTGTTGGCCTTTAACACTAAAACTTTGGGCTGCCCGGAGGGCCCACAATACGGCGGTAGGTCTCGGCCTTACAGTCCCGTTGTGGGACCGGCCCACCGTGTGAGGGCAGGCGCCTTCAGACTTTCAAAGATAAAGTTTTCTCAAACCAAACCAAACTCCGTGTAAATCAGTGCCATGGAGGAGCGGGTGCGAGGTACCCGTGCTTGAGGAGCTAAGAAGATAAAAAAATGGCAGCATATCCACGGAGTGAATGATGGATAGCGGGGCGAAGCATCCGTCCGTCCATTTGTTCTTGCTTCCGTCCATCCATGCGTGCGTCTGTGTGGCGGCCCGTGCGTCCATCCTTCCGTACGTGCATGCGTCTGTTCGTGCGTCCGCAGGTTCATCTGTGCGTCCGTCCCTGTTTTCGTCCATGCATCCGCTCCTGCGTCCGTCCATGCGTCCATCCGTCCATGCAGCCATCCGTGCGTCCGTTCATGCATCTGTCTGTGTGTCCATTCGTTCACCTATTCAACACTCCAAGTACCACCATCTCGCATCTTTTCATCATATATTCCTCATATAGAAGCACCGCCATCCAGCGGACATTTCAATGACTGAACGAGAGGAGGCACTTGCACACTTTCTTACGGCTTGCGCTTCGTGTCTACTTCCGACCTTTAATCACTTCGAGCTCATGGTATATACTACTTCACTGTATTCATGGCACTGCGGCCCAATTCTCGCTAAACCTTTCTAAAACCTAGGAGGTTACGCCCAGCGAGTATAACGTAGCAACCCTTTTCTTGTCTTCTGTGCTTTGTAGAACAATAAATATTACAGCGTGCGTGTTAACTGAAAGTTGAATTCTCCTCTCTCTCATTCCCTCTAAGCAAGCAGCCATCGGCATGTACATTGAGCACTATCTTTTATTGTTCAACAACGCACACAAGAAATCTTTTACTGGCACCACCTTGGAGGTGAAAGTGTTAATTATACTTGTTACACACTACTACTACGGCTACGAGGAACGAACGGGTGCCGCTATAAGAAGCTCCGCCCCAAAAACGAAGAGAGCGCTCGCTGTTGAGGTTACTGCATTTCACACGTTGGAAACAGCAGTGCCAGGTGCTACGAAATGGGACGTTAATGATGATGACAGCTTTTGTCAGCCCCTCCAAGAAAACGTCGAACAACTCTCTCAGAAATGAAGTGTTTCATGGCCTATAGATACCTTGATTTATCATACCCATTGCTTTCAAAAGTATGAAGATTCTTGAAGCTTCAACGTTCAAGGGTTTCAAACGTTTTCTAAACAACCCGAGGCGCCAAAAAGTAGAAGAGAACGAAGGCCAGGTGCAGCGCTGCTGCAAAGCACGTGCCAAGAAATTCGAGTGAGGAATTTGTTTATGTAAATACTTGTATGCATTACATTAAGCACCACACTTGCCTATAGGCTATCGGTAATCTTTCTGTTATACCTCCATCATTCTAAATCTGAACAGTAAATTTTAAAGCCACTCGATTCTTGGCCAATCCCCCACAGTGGGTATGTGCCACTAACAATAGGAGAACAACAACAACAACAACAACACGTAGCTGCCACGCTGCAGTGCCGTGCTCAACCTGCTGGGGTGTTCTTGGCTGAGGATTGAGTGGTTTTAACTTTCTGTCTTAGAGTCCGATTCTATAGTTTATCTGTTTCTGAGTCTAACCATATCTCTAGTGCCCATGTCGACTACTTCTCCTGGCCAGGCGCGATCCGCCTGGTCAGCGTCCCTGCCGTCTAATGAATTACCGCTAGACTCCTTTTTCCGCAGTGGTATCGACAGCATTCCTGTAGCACTGGTACCTACGAATGGAGGCTTCATCAGACTTTCAAACCCTCAGGTGGTTCAAAAGGAACTTAAGACAACTTCAAATCATTTCCAGACCATCACAGATGTGCGCCCATTTGGGCGAGGAGGTATCGTGTGTAGGTCGCCGGATCAGACCTGCGTGCAGGACCTTCTCAAATGCACCTCCTTTGCTGCTACCCCGGTGAGTGCTTTTATTCCGCCACACCTTGCATGTACCAAAGGCCTTGTACGGGGAGTCGACTCCAAGCTGAGTCAAGCTGAGACCCTAGACAGGCTCTCTGGAGCAGGCGTAATTTCAATTTACCGGTGTAGTCGCCTAGTCGACAACCAGAGGGTACCAACCGAATCTGTTATCGCGACATTTGTGGGCACAAAATGCCCGTCAGAAATAAAATTATGGCCACTGATCTTCCGAGTAGAACCCCTCGCTTCTCGGCCGATTCAGTGCAAGAACTGCTGGAGATTCGGCCACAGTGCGGGAGGATGCAAATCTAACGTTCGTTGTAGCACCTGCGGAGAGAGTCATCCTTCAAGCAATTTTACTGCAACAGTGGAAAAGTGTTGTCTCTGTGGGGGCAGTCACTGCGCCGACAACTCTGACTGTTCCGCTCGTTCCCGGGAGGTTCAAATCCTAGAAGTTATTGACCGCCGCCGCTGTTCTCGAAGGGAAGCCATTGACATAGTTAGAGACAGGGCTTTTGGATACTCTGGTATTACAGCGCGCTGCACTTCCAGTATGGACTCAACCCTATCGCAGGCTATTGAAACTGCTGTGGAAAAGGCAGTGAGTAAGGCAATGGATAAACTAATATCTAACCTTTCCGACTGTTTAGTGCAAATTCTTTCAAGCCAGATTGGACAAACAGTACAGACTAGTACAGAACCTGCAGTATTGCACATTACTAGTGACGCCACACAGCTACGCAATGTAGTGATGGACGAACTTTCTGCATCTGCAGGCAAGGCTAAGCAGCCAGGAACACCGGTGCACTTGGACCGACATTCACCTCGGCCGAGTACAAGTACTGATACAGATATGGAACTCGATATACGATCTAATAAACGTACCAGATCTCCCATCTTCACCGATCTCAAGTCCAAATCTAAACGGAATGAATCAGCTATTTCAGGTGAAGATGCTAACAAGGGCGCGACAGGCGCCTCTACGGTGCGCTCAACATCATAGGCCAGTTGAGGGTACTACAGTGGAACTGCCGTTCTATATTCTAAGCCTCAACCGACTTACATTACTTTTGCAATAATTTTAATCTTGATATTATAATTCTCCAAGAAACTTGGCTTACAGCAGATAAAAATTTCCATCTTGCAGGTTTTCGTTCTTTTCGATTAGATCGCCCATCACGTGGTGGTGGTTTAATGATCCTTGTATCAAGTAAACTATGCCATAGGGCGAAAATTTCTTTCAGAATGTTAGACTTGGATTGTGAATTATTAGCATTAGACTTGTGTCTCCCCGGATACCACCCTTTTTCAATCGTAAATTGTTACTTCCCCTCCGGTGTGCAAAGCACGCGTTATCTTGACAGCGTTTTGGTAGCATGTAGAAAGGAAATTGTACTCACAGGAGACTTTAATTCACACCATTTGTCTTGGGGTATAAGGACAGATTCTTGTGGAAGGCGACTGTGGGAATGGACTATTGATCACAACCTTTCCTGTCTGAATAAAGGTCATGTAACATTTGTCCGAGGTCAAACTAGCTCAGTATTGGATTTAACGTTTTGCTCCAATGCAATCAAGATTTTGTCATGGACTGTTCTGGATTCGGCAACTAACAGTGACCATCTTCCTGTAGTTTTTGACATCACTTGTCCAAAAATAACTTTAGATCAGCCAAAACGCACATACATCAACCATAGCAAATTTCAAGCCTGCCTCCGTTCTGCCATTTCCAAGCTTAGAAATGCCAGTACTAAGGAGATTGCATCTACGATTGGTTCAATGCTGGAGGGATCTAGAAAAAATTCTGAATTTTCTATTCCATCCAATAAACGATCCTCCTCTCGTTGGTGGAACGATGAGTGTACGCGCGATTATAGAAGACAAAAAGCCGCTTGGAAAAAAACTTCTTCTTAATCAGAGCCCAACAAACTGGAAAGACTATTAATTCCTTGCTGGCGTATTTAGGCGTACAGTGAACCGCGCGAAAGAAGAATACGAGAGTAGACATTTTGATTATCTTTCTAAATCAAAAAATAAGCGTGCTTTGTTCGCTTATCTTCGGACAAGAAAAGTACTACCAGAACCTTTAACGTTGCAGTCATTTGTCTTGACGCCAGTAGAAATGAACACCTCTCTAGAAGACATAGCGCAAGGTTTAGAACGCCGCTTCACTGCGAATTTTTCGGCTATTCAGTCCGTTCTGGTAAACTTGCATGAATTTCCAGAAGTTTCTTTAGCTGAATTGAATCAGACAGTATTATGCTTACCGAGGACGGCTCCCGGACCAGTTGGGATTACGAACTCTATGTTGAAATGTTTACTCCAGGAATCGCCTAATCTTTTGCTAGAACTAGTGAATTATTCTTTAGGGAATGCATGGATACCTCCAGAATGGAAACTTGCCAAAATTGTATTGTTGCTAAAAAATGAAAATGATGCATACACGTTCGATAACATAAGGCCGATCGCACTGACATCAAACTTAGTGAAATTGGTTGAGAGAATCATCAATATACTAATTAATGAACTTATTAACATGAGGTCTATTCTAAGTCCCTGTCAAATTGGGTTCAGGGCTGGTTGTTGAATTTGGGATGCCCACGTTGACTTAGAAAGTAGGCTTCAATTAGCTCGGCTACATGAACAATATGCTGCTTTAGTTACCTTAGACATCGCTAAAGCATATGATACCGTGGAGCACTGTATTTTGATAGATCGATTAGAATACCTCAATCTTCCATCATACATAGTAGCGTGGGTTCACAATTTTCTCGCAGACAGGAAATTTTATTGTTTTAAAGATGGGTTTTCATCATCTACTCATACCCAAACGAGGGGAGTACCGCAAGGCTCGGTGCTTTCCCCGGTTCTATTTAATTTACTAATGAGCACCATCCCACGTAAACAGGATATAACAACTTATGTTTATGCAGACGATATTGCATTTTTTTGCAATGGCAGATAACATTCAGACCTTATATGAACGGCTGCAGACTTACCTTAATATATTGGAGAGCTGGCTCGATGGCAACAGCTTTTTACTTAATCCGAGTAAATGTGCCCTCCTTGTTTTCCCGCTGCAATACCCTGTGAACATCTCTCTGTCTTACCATCATGAGGATATACCACAGGTGGAATCTGTTAAATACCTTGGAGTAATTTATCACACATCGCTTAACTGGCAATCTCATATCGAATATATCGCCGGAAAAGGTGTGCGGGCCATTGGCATATTACGTAGGCTAAGCAACTACCGCACAGGTATGAGAAGAGACACATTATTAATGATATATCGCATGTATGTTCGTTCCATTTTGGAATTTGGTTGCGTGCTTTTCTCTGGAGTTTCAGCTTACAAGTTGCGGCCTCTAATTCTTCTGGAAAGGGAAGCTTTGCGCTTATGCCTTGGCCTTCCCAAAACAGTCGCCAACAATGTGTTGTATCTCCAATCGAGGGTCCCTCCGCTTTCTTGTAGAATTCGCCTTCTCACTGTTCAGACATTTTTAAGAATTTATGAATCACCATTACGACATTCAGAAACAGCCTTTATTTCCACCCCGGAATCATTTTTTTGCTGCTAGATGGCCGCGATTTCACACGCCACAAATTATATTTGTGCAAAATTTACTGGAGCCTCTAAACTTACGTATATGCGACATCATGCCGAGTCGTTATAATTCAGCCCCGGTGGAAATTCAATTCGACGACATTTTTCCTAATAATGCCAAATTACTTCCCCATAATATTTTGGATGGTTTACTACAAGATCACCTGCGCCGTATTACAACGAACGTTATTATTGCTACAGACGCATCGCAATACGACGAAAAGTCAGGGGTTGGTATTTTCAGCCCGATTTTAAATTGGATTTATTCCCTTCGACTACCCGATTTCATACCCGTTTTTGTGGCTGAGTTTCTGGCAGTAGTGCTCGCCTTACGCAAGCTAGATACAGCAATTACATCAGCTGTCATAATAACAGATTCCCTATCTCTCTGTGCAGCACTTTCTGTTGGTGCTGATAATCACGTAACAAGGGCGTTCCGTGTACTAGTACCTGTGCATTTGAGAAAAGTGCGATTAGTTTGGGTGCCTGGACATAAAGGTTTGTTTCTGAATGAAATAGCCGATTCCTTAGCTAAGTCGTCAATCAACGAACCAATTCTACCGCTCTGTCCATCATCCGCTTATGTGACCGCTGCTCGATTCCGCAGACGTACGCTTATGCAAGTCTTTAAAGGTTCAGCACTAACAAACTCTACAGAATATCGCCATTTATTATATCCCTGGCGAAGAGACTTTTGCCGCACTCGAAAACAAGAAGTAGCTATCACAAGGCTGCGTTGCCGGGTACCAAATCTAAATTTCTATAAACACAGGTCTGCTCAGGCACCTTCGCCGCTGTGCGCATTCTGTGATGAACTGGAAACAATAGACCATTTCTTTTTGACCTGCAGGCGGTTTAACACATTAAGAAAAACCCTTTTAGAAATACCTTTGCGTGGAATTGGTATGGACTTATCTCTGCCTGTCATTTTGTCTTTTGGAGCTTCCATTTCTGGTTTCTCTAATGGCACAGTATTCGCGGCCGTCCGGGACTATATTGATGAAACTAATAGGTTGACTAATTAACCAGTTTCATTATCTTAACATGCTCACATAATTATATAAGTATAAAATCAGATTATTGGTCTATTCTACGAATAAATTTGTTTATGTAAATATTTGTATGCATTACATTAAGCACCACACTTGCCTATAGGCTATCGGTAATCTTTATGTTATACCTCCATCATTCTAAATCTGAACAGTAAATTTTAAAGCCACTCGATTCTTGGCCAATCCCCCACAGTGGGTATGTGCCACTAACAATAGGAGAACAACAACAACAACAACAACAACAACAACAACAACAACAACAACAACAACAACAACACGTAGCGTCATCATCTGCGCTTCCGAACGTCAGTCTGTGTTCTGGACGAGCCCCGCGGCGGTGGTCTAGTGGCTAAGGTACTCGGCTGCTGACCCGCAGGGCGCGGGTTCGAATCCCGGCTGCGGCGGCTGCATTTCCGATGGAGGCGGAAATGTTGTAGGCCCGTGTGCTCAGATTTGGGTGCACGTTAAAGAACCCCAGGTCGTCTAAATTTCCGGAGCCCTCCACTACGGCGTCTCTCATAATCATATAGTGGTTTTGGGACGTTAAACCCCACATATCAATCAATGTGTTCTGGATGAGCCACTGACGAAGAGTCATCACGGGAATGGCGTGCAATGAGGCGATGACGCGTGAAGGAGACTCGTTTCAAGACTGTCAGCTACCAGTATCCGGATTCGGTGAGCAATGCCACATTGAGCGAGGTCAACATAGGTTTTACGAAATGTTTCGCCCCATTTATGCTACGTAAACGGCCGCAAGTCCGCTAGCCTAAGTGCGTATTAGTTTCTGTAAGCCCTTTCTTTGTTCCCGGTATACACACAGTTGACGTGAAGTGATCGTTTTCAAAGGTTGAAATGGGAGTGCCTCTGCTGCCAAGGTTTAATCAAGGGCTTCGCGATTGTGTGCCTATTTACACGAGCGAGAAGAGTGAGTAGGGTACCGCTTAAGCAGAGCAGCTCGGCTCTCAACACAATGTAAAGGTTTTAGCAACGGCGCTTCCGGGATATATAGACTGTACTCCCTGCTGCGTGATTTATGAAAGGTAGCACCGCTCAGTTGCATTGCGTGTAATGGCATTCTCTCGCATTGTCGACAATGGAAACCACTGTGTAAGTTCATATCATTAGGAAAGCTGGGGTCAAGATTGGCGGGTATGTGTATGGTGGTTTACTTAGTACGGCTATGTGACGGCTTTTGGTCACGAATATGACTTTTTAAATGCTTACCATTAGATTGCAAAGAAAAAAGTTGGCAGATCCCGTGCACGCACAGTGGGAATCGATGTTATGCGAAACATGAATGAGAAAGCTTGATATGTAATTATAAAATGAGCACATCGTTACGAGGTGGAGGTAAATAATGCCATACATTACTTTCGATGTTTGGATGTGTCGTTTTCCTTCATCTATTCACGTCACGTGATACCAAATTTAGTATACGTGTAGCTAGCGAAGCAACCTCGAGTGCGCTATAAGAGTGGTATGTTGTCATGTTCCTACATGACACGCGTGTCAGGATTACTATGTTCGCACCAGTCATATACTGTCGTCATCCATTGACGTCACCTAACGCCAAATTTAGTATATGTGGAGCTAGCAAAATGGCCGCGAGTGCATCATGAAGGGCCCAATATACTCAAATGTAGCAGTGACTGATGGGTTACCCAGGCAACACAAGAGAGTTTTAGCTTGTACGTAGACTTCTTTACGTTACCGTGTTACCGGATACCGGATAGAATCTGCGCACGCGCGAGTTTTTACGGAACGTGAACCTGCGGAACGAGTCTTTACGGAACGTGAAATGCAACACGCTGCATTTCGTGTCATTTCGTACACGAAATGCCACGCATGCGTCAAAGCAACGCAGCGCGGCACGCGCCGACGAGTATAATGCAGGACCGGCACCTGGCGTCGCAATGCCGGCGTGACGCGTCGAAATGAACGCTGGTGAGCACGCGCACTGCGTCACGTCGAAATGTATTAGAGCCTTGATTGTGGCATGTAGTCATGTTCCCACGTGACACACATCTCATGATTACCATGTTGGCCCCAGTCGTCTACTTTCGTCATCCATTGACGTCACGTAATACCAAATTTGGCTCGTGTGAAGCTAGCGAAACAGCCGCGAGTGCAACATGAGTGTGGCGTGTAGTCATGTTGTTACATGACATGCATGTCGTGATTATCATGTTTGCGTGACGTCCCCGCAAACACGAACAGAACCCCGGTCCTTTTAAGATGTTTTCGCTTGTTTCTCAAACCCACGCATAAAAAAAGGGAAAAGAAAACCTTCGGTGTAACGAATGGGCATTCCGGAGTGGAGTACCTGGAAGAATTGTTTCTACTAATCTCCCGGGCTCCCCCCCCCCCCCCTGCAAACACGAGGACCGGGCGGCACCGTGTCGTCTACAGACCGTGTGACAGTGTACGGTGGAGAGATAATCCGCGCGCACCCTCCAGATTTGTGGCATGGGGGAGCAGCTGAGCATTTTTTGATGGTTCGGGGAATGCGACGCTGCCGCAGCGCCTGTGCCGGGTCCAGTATGACTTTCCGTCAGCCTTCGTGGCTCCAGGACTCATTACTGCGTTCTGCGCGGATGGCCGCCCACGGCGGTGAATGACGAAGAAGCGGCGGCTACGGAGAATTTCGCGGGAGACACCGAGCTGCATGGAAACGTTGAGACTTGGTCTGGACATCGGCTCACCAAGTACCGGAAGCATCGGGACCATTGTTCGCCCGTAATTAAAGTGTCTTCGGACGGCTCGCCCATCTCTCTCCCTGAGGCTTGCGTTTGTATATTGTTACTTGCTCGGCTTTGTTTGGGAGAGGGTTTTCTACTGATGTGGGCCACGGGAGCGGCCGTCGAAGACGACACATTCCGACCGACAAGAAAATATGCCGCGTCGATAGTGGCGATTGGTTTGGTGCCCCGGTAGGGCGGAGTCAGGTCCTACAAAAAGGGACTACGAGACAATACCAGGCGGTCAGAGATACGATGCGAAGGGAGTCAGAGAGATACTATGCGATGAGCTCGAGATGATAGAGAGACAGAATGGAGAAGAAACATAACGGTGCGAAAAGATAGCAATGAGAGGCGATGAGATGATGACTGGGGCAAAGACGGTACGATGAGGAATGGAAGTTAGGGATAGGAGGCGAGTGAATGGAGCATTATGAAAGAGAGGCTAAGATGGAAATCGCTGAGAGGCACGATGTAGGCAACGATGACGAAGACGATGAAGACGCTGACGAATTGGACAGATCAGACCTCGACGCCAAGAACCAATCTTCGGCCCCGATTCGAGCAGCCAACTCCGAGGCCCCGACTACATGGACATTCTGTGAGACGAACTTCACCTCTAAGAGAACTTGTTGTTGGGCTAGTTGGTAGATCATTTCAAAAGTTAATTAGAGCGCGAAAACTTGACACAATCACTCACACACGCACACACCCATGCATCAAACACACAGCGCTCACTTCCAACTGATTTATTCATGGCTCGGAGGCTTGAATATATACATGACACCTTGTGCGCACACACACCAAAGAAGGCCAACAGCAACGTTATCAAAACGTACAGTTAATGTCATCGCCTTAGAGCGATAAACTGAAGTTCGCTTGGTAACAGCGAAATCGAAGGGGCGCTTACACAGTTATCTTTATTTTTGTCAATGAAAAAGGCTTCTAACACTTCTTGTGCAGTTTTACTTGCGCTTCTGCCCAGAATCTTTGTTTCAGAAAATCGTGCGTCACATCCACACGAGATGACATGCGCAACCAGGTGCGCATACTTGTCATCTCTTTTCGTTAATTTTTGGGCGTGTTCCCTTAATCGGTCATTAATACACCGTTCGGTTTGGCCAATATTCACTTTTCCGCAGGATAAGGGTATGGAGTACACAACCCCCATGGAACACTTAACAAAGGCCCTCTCATGTTTCTTCTGACAGCCGCGCTTCTTGCTATCGCACACACTTTGGCACAGTCTTCCAAGTTTTTCTGGTGCAGAAAACACCATCGGTATACCGTGCCTGGCCGCGACTTTCTTAAGGTTGTGCGAGACCTTATGGATATATGGCACAACTTGTGGCCTAATCCTTGAGGGCTGGGTAGCAGTCATCGCTTCCCGTGTTCCACGTTTAAACTTCTGCAGAAGTGATTCAGCAACGGCCGTAATGACCGATCGAGGGAACCCAGCTGCCTCTAGTCGGCTCACCTGATTAAGGAAACTAAGTTTCATGCTGTGTGGGCACGATCTTTTTAGCGCCGATTCTAAGCAAAGAGACGCAACGCCTCTCTTCACAATCTTTGAGTGGGCAGAATCGTACGGCAACAGCTGCTTCTCAACACGAGGATGATAAGACCAACACATATGCTCATCGTTCCACGTGAGGCTTAAGTCTAAAAACTGCAGACAAGCTTCTTCAGGCAGTTCGACAGTAAAGGAAAGCCCTCGTCCTAGTCTTATAAAAACGTTTAAAATAAAATCAGGGGATGTAAGGTCACCCTGTTTATCTAAAAGAATTAAAAAATCGCCAACGTACCTAAAAACCTTTAAAACCTTCCCCCCTTTAAAAGCATTGTCCAAATCCCTATCTACATCCGCTAAAAAAATATCGCAAAGGACCGGGGCGACACAGGAACCAATGCAGATTCCTTGCCGCTGAAGAAAGGGTTTTTCGTCAAACATAATAAAAGTTGCATTCAGATAAAATTCTAAAAGCGATAAAAAATTGTCTACATTAACGCCCGCGTCATTGATAAAATCGACGTCACCATTCTCTTCTATGCAGGATTTAACGGAGGCTAGAAGCTTGTCATGCGGCACGGAATAATACAGATCTACAACATCCACTGAAAAGGCGTTGCCTGTGATAGCGCGAGATCGCAAAAAGTCGCACACATCACATTAGCCCTTCGTACGAAAAGGGTCATTCACCACGAGATTCTTTAGCTTACTCTGAAGAAACCTGCTAACGTTAATCTGCCAAGACCCTCCTTCACTAACAATAGTGCGAAAAGGTACATCCGGTTTGTGTGTCTTGGCCGAGAAAAAAACGTTCAGGTTGCTCCCTTTGCAGTTCTGTATGTTCTTAGCTAACATTGTAAGCCCAACATTCTTGCAAAAAATCAGCGAACTTAGACTTAACGCGAGTCGCTCCCAACTTAACTGGGCGGAAGTTCTTCTCGATAGCCGCTAAAACCTTTTCTTTGTAAGCTCCCTCAGGCATAACAACAAAGCAACCCTCTTTGTCGGCTAGCATTAATGTTAATGTGTGCTTTTTAAAGAACGACACGATGTTATTCAAGCCTGTAACTTTAGGTCTATCTTGATTATGCGGTGCACATTTCGATAAACAGTTCATACCATCCTGTAGGCATCTGTCCCGGTCTTGGTTGGCCTTCACAGACAAGTCCCTGTTTAGTCCGACAAGTTCATGGGCAGAAATACGAGGCGGGACGGCAAACTTTGGTCCCTTCCGAAGCCATCTCTCGATTTCTACCGGAATGTCTGCGTCCTGTAGCACCACAATGCGCTTCTGTTCATCCCTTCTGTGCTTGTCAAACACCTTGAGCAGTGGGTTCAGGACCTGCCTCCACCTCCCTTCCGTGAGTACGCCCAGTTGCTCCCTCAGCCATCGAAGGTGTTGAGCAGCCTGCCATTGCGGAAGAAGACTGTAGTGGACCACGTGGAGCCAGTCTTGAAACAAACGCACAGAAGGTCAAAAGCTCGGCAGGCGCATTTGTAGATACCTCCTCTGAGGACAGTTCCTCGCCGCTGGACAGCAAGCAACATCAGTTCATGCCAGGAAGCGCTTCGTGCAACCAAAGGGCTCGTATGAAAAGTTATGAATCAATCATCAAAGAGGAAAAGGCAAAATGAGCTGTAACTTTGTCGCCAACAAAAAAGCAATCCGAGTACCGGAATAACCAAGCCTGCTGTGACAATACAGACAGAGGGAGCCAAGCAAACGAGTCTGGTTTTGTCGACCAGCGGGGACCCGGTACCCAATTCGGACATCGTACTGAACGGTTGTTTGGAGAAGACAGTAAATCTGGTTACGATCAAATTCTTGTATGTGACGGTAGCGACAACTGCCAGCCCCGGAAAGGCAGGGATCCCGAGGGTCAAGTGTACAAGCGCAAGGAGGAAACGATGCCGCCGGACGACTTTGATTACATGCCAAGACCCCACGCCTGCAGTGGAGCCCACCCCAAAGACACAAATAAAAAAGTACATCGTTTGCCGAAATTGAAGTCGAAGATGACGAGAAACATCCGCTTAGACCACTTTCATGCCGCGGGACGAAAGAATGAAACTTTTGAAGGAAAGCGTGATCAGCCAATTCAGAACGGAAGTGGAGACCAGACTGGTTGGACAGAAGAGTTCAAGCTCAGCACGCGGTCGCGCGTTCAGACAGCATTGCGCAGAAATGCCGAAGAGTTGGACAATGAGGCTAAAATGCAGTTCTACTCCTGCGGAGAGTAGACTTTAACGAAATCGTCCTCGCATATGACGGGAAGCCGAGAGATTGGCCGAACAGAAAGGCTACGGAATGCAGCTTGTCAAGACAAATGTAATCATTACATAGAGAATGGCAGGGGAGATCAAAGATTTTCTTCAGCAGAGCCCAAGCACGATTCACGGCAATGTACTCAAACTGCCACGTTCGGAAATACTGGGAAGCTAGCCTATTCCGGTCGCGAGCAGAAAACTCAGTTTTACACCTGCAGCAGCCAATCCGGCTCAGAAGCAGGTGAACAACGATCCACTGACAACTGGTGGAGTCCCACGGCGCACATCCTGCCGTTGATGCCCCAGGTTAAACCACAGGAAGGGCAAGTACTTTTCTTTCCCATCAAAAACGCACCATTTCCGAGTGGCTTTAAAAATTATCTCTGTCAATAACTATTATGCCACACGCGTGCATGTGACCGCCGGCTCGTGAATCATCATCGCCGAGGCTAGAAGTAACGGACGCCAGAGGATAGCGAGCGAGGCTCCGGCTCTTTTTATCACGTGCTATGTGACGAGCGGTAAATAATGAGTAACTATGAACTAAAAGGCTTCGAACTTCAATGATTAGCCGTTGGCACGTCACTTACAGTCCAGAGTGAATTCACACACTCTTCATCTCCTAAAGGCTGCTTTTCTCTAGAAAGGAGCCTGTAATATTTTCATTAACCAGCGCACGTTCTTAGGAAGTCGGGAGTGGCTGCATGTGCACCTCCAAAATGGGTGGTGAATACATACTATGATATTTGTTGAATATTTCGCCTGGTAAAGTTGCAATGAAAGCAAATGGAAATTTTATTTATACAAAAGTTTCCTTTCAATGTTTTCTTACCAAAGGAGCGAAGTCCTGAGATCCATTCGCAGCAATGGGTTCTACACCGCCGGCATGGCCATAGTTCCGATGCTTCAAAACAGGGCGAGCCACAACGTTATGCTCACCAGCGGCATCTCGCACGATTCTCCTACCAATTATTTAGATGGTGAGCTTCCACTGAGTAATACTTCCAGCATGTTGCGCTGAAAAATGCCTTTTCAGCACGTGCTCCCAACAAGAGCTCTTTAATCAGTGTCGCGTACACCAAGTTGATCACAGCTATCTGTCAATGCGCCGTCCTCTTATAGCTACGAAGCCATTTCGAGTTGGTCTAAGAAATAAACAAATAATTATTCAACGTGCCCAGAACAACCGGGATGAAGTGCTGATAAGAAACGATAAAGTAAAGTCATTCTTCAGGAAAAAAGTACTAGCAAAAAGAGGAATGCAAACAAGGGCAACAGGGCAAAATAGGATACCTGAACACGAGAAATATACGTCAGTGCTAAATTCAAATCACACTTAACGAAGCACAAGCTTCGATAAATGACAAGCATAAAAGGATTCGGAAATTGTGTGGCACATTTATGTATTAAAACAGCGTACAATGGCAAAGCGCGGAAGTGAATAATCTGCCAGATATATATATATATATATATATATATATATATATATATATATATATATATATATATATATATATATATATATATATATATATATATATATGTATATCGGCGTTTTTTTTACGCAGAATTCGAAAAACAGTGCACCTGCTCAAGTATAGAGTTTCGTAAGTAATACTTAGAGGAGAATATGTCGATAGTGTCTACGCGGGCTCCTCCAGCGGTACTTGTACCCCCATGGGAATTATTGGAAGTACAAACTTCGGATATGCTTCGAATGGATCACGTTCTTGATATTCGCGATGCTTGTTTTTTGAGTGTAAAAGAAGGTGAAAAAATATATTCTATTGACAATTGATTCATTAATTTGTCATCATCAGCCTGACTACGTCCACTGCAGGACAAAGCCTGTTCCACCAGTCAGCTCGGTCCTATGCTTGCTGCTGCCAATTTATACCCGCAAACTCCTTAATCTCATCTGCCCACCTAACCTTTTGTCTCCCTCTAACCCGCTTGCCTTCTCTGGTAATCCAGTTACTCTGAATGACCAGCAGCTATCCTGCCTACACGCTACATGCCCAGCCCATGTCCATTTCGTCTTCTTGATTTCAACAATGATATCCTTAACCCCGTTTTGTTCCCTAATCCACTCTGCTCTCTTTAAGGTTACACCTACCATTTTTCTTTCCATGCTCGCTGCGTCGTCCATATTTTAAGCTGAACCCTCTTTGCTGAACCTTCACGCCTCTTTAATTTGTACTTAAACCTTATAGCTCAAAGTATGCGTAGCCAAGATGTAGTAGTGAAAGCTCTACAAATGTAACCACCAGAGTAAGCAGTGCTCTGCCATCGCGTTCTGTATTCTGTATCAAAATATAGTGAATATTGTTTACAACACTAGAAAACAAACATAGTTGTATTTCCCTCGAAATTATGCATGAGCTTTTTATGAGAATCACAGTACAGTATTAAGTGAAAAATAGCATTTCGTCTGCTGCAATGACAGGTGCGTTCAGCACAATTAACTAGCACAATTAAATCCGAAGCCAGTACTTCTCTTAATTACCATGGGGGTACATGATCGCAGTGCCAGATTCCTCTGTAGGTACTATCGTATGAAACTCCTAGTTCAGGACATGTGACAGCGTGCAGAAGCTAGAAAAGAAATATAAGACCAATGTAATTTCTTTGGCACTACAGTGAAAATAATGAACTTACCCCACAGTTCAATAATAATAATAATAATAATAATAATAATAATAATAATAATAATAATGAATCAAAGAGAAGTTTATTGACTTTCAACCAAGGATAAAGTACATGACAAAAACATCGAGCTTCACGACTACAAAGCGTGCATGTACGATCAGGAAAGCACCACTACCGAGGTACAATGTATGTGGGGGAATGTACCCCTCTATTTACTGTACAGCGCGTGGTGGTCCAGAAGGCTTAATCATGCGCGGCGGTAGGTCTTCTCAACACGCGGTGGGAACAAGTAGCGACTTGGCGCTGTACAACTCTAGGTATTATTTCTTTATTGTCGGCTGAAACAATGCTACTTTCGTACACAGTAAGTGCATTCCCGGAGGTATAAAATAGGCCTTGAGGCTGGGGGAGGGGGGGTACAAAAGAGTGGGGGGGGGGGCTGTTGTCTCCCCCCAAATAAGGCATCAGCAACAATCTGCGCGTAAAAAACTGACTGAAGGCGCCAATCAATGAAGAAGGCGCTATACAAAATTTAACTCAAGTGTCGACCAGCACACTTTGTCCGAATCGATTACAAATAACAACGACAATGGGGTGATGAAATGAAAAAGGTGAAACAGATATATATATATATATATATATATATATATAATATATATATATATATATATATATATATATATATATATACCCCTTCTGCATGTGCTAGACAGCGGGAGGGGGGTCACCAGGTAGTGATTGGGGCGGCCAGCTTGCCATTCCTCAGAAAAAAGAATTTGGTATGCCAGCGACGAAGGAAGTTTTCCTCGCCGCTGGCCTCGAGTTCGCCGGATAGGTGGGCCCATAGCAAGCGCCGGATACGCGAGACTACCGGAAACGCGCTCCGGACAGGCTTTCTACGCGCCTCCGCTAGCGATCTCCTTTGCCAAATAGCTAGCATCGTGAAGAGCAGCACAAGTTGGCCGAAGGCACCTTTGTTGCGCTTTTGGTAAGGAGGTGGGCGGATACCAAAGGAGCGGGCTACCATCCGCCACATGGGTTTCACCGCCACACATTGGAACAACGCGTGATCCTGCGATTCAACTGCGTGACAGTTCGGACAACGTGCATCCGGGACTATTCCAAATTTATGCAGGCGTTGTCTGGTGGGGAGGACGGCCCAGGCATTTTCAGGAGGAAATCCTGTGCATGATGACTGTTAGGTGCTAGGCTGCAATTTCCTCTTACTGCACATGCGCAACGCCCAGGCTCTGCAGTGATCCTCCACAATCCGGACAATGAGGCCTGGTTCTTCTTCGGCACCATGCCTGAACCGAGGTGCTACCATACAACAGTGCTCGTTGGGGGCTCCATTATCGTAGCAGGTCAGTATTGTCCAGAGTAACCTATAACAGAGCAATAGCGGACAGCCTTTCGCTGACGGATTGGTTATACTTTACACGAACATGTTTTGTGCCGTAGTGCATAAAATATTTACCCATGTGACTCTCGCCACGAAACTAAAGTCAGGAAAATTGGGAAAACCTAGTTACTCCACGAGGAAACAAGCCTCCGACGTGGTGGCCTTTGAGCTCAAGCCAGACACAAGGACCACGGTGCCAAAAACTCAAATTTTTGAGCACGAAAGTGTCGTGCATGCTTCCCGCTCTTGATGAGGTCGCGGCCGTCATTAATAGGCGGTGCAGTCGAGCAATGCGTTGAAGCACTGCGGGAGCGATTCGGCGCAGTCACAATGGCGTTGGACCAGCGGAACACACGCTGGTCCTCCCCTTCCGCCTTCTCTATCAAAGTGACTCACACACTGGCTAGACCTTAACCTTTTATGTTTTTTTCCTACTGTAGAGCAACAATCTAGTCAGCTCAGTGTTGCACTAACACGAGGCTAACTAGATCGGACTCGACGCTAATCGTGCACCATTTAGGAAAAATTTGCGCGATTGAGTGAAATTTTATGAAAGCTGGCATCGAAGAACCATGAAAAAAATTAACTTGAAGTATTTCACAACTGCGGGCCTCATAATCGTATCGCCTTTGTGGCACGTTGAACTAAACGACTGAATCTGACAGACCATGTAACCGACTGTTTCTGCAAAAAAATACAAAGAAAATTGATTGATGTCTACAAGCGCTTCACGTTTCTTTAGTGACCCTTAGAAAAGATACTTACGGATTTTCTAGAAATCTAAACACTTGACTTAGAAAATAAATCACAACTTCGGCTGTCAGTGAGCGCAGTACGTGTCATCATGCATTTAAAAAAGTGTGATTGATTGTGAACGTAGGCCAGTCAACTCAAACACTTTGTAATTAATAAATCATGGCTTCCATCACATGGATGAACAAGAATCTGCAGTGCTATAGTTCTCTCTATGTTAAAATATTCCGAGAAACATGTTTTAATGGCGAGTTCATGGATGGAGACAAATACGGTGTGTGTCCTTGCAGTGTTTCGCGTCATTCTTGTCACTTTTCTCCTGATCAAAGTGCGCTCTTTTAACTATACAGTATGGTGAATATGTTTTATCACCAACTACCTCAGCCTAAAACCACAAATGGGTATTGTATTAAACATGCAATTTTTCGAAACACTGGCCAAACCGCGAAGACCGAAAATAACGTAGCATTAACTAATCAGTTAATATTCAGATCGCCACATTTTAGCTCGCATGCTAAAAAGTAACACGAGACTTTGATTATTGTTTCTCATAACTAAGAACATGTATCAAATATGAATTTGGGCTTGCGTATTTCAACATTTGTGCTTTCAATGACTGCATCTTTTTGTGCGTGCTTGGGGCTTCCGAGCAATGGATATATGTATATCTAGTCAGTTGCTTGAAACTGCTTTTTTGCTTATGGTTTCCGCCAAAGTTTTTTTTCTATCTCTGCAAGTGATCCACTTATTATGTGCATGTCTGCGGCTTGCCCATGTACTTTTTTAGTAGGTTTTTTTCTCTTCTTGTCCTTCAAATTGCCACTTGCGAGTGCGCACATTTGGACTGCGGCGATGACCATCATGCAGGTGGCCTGTAACTTCTCAACGTGACGAGCAGAGGCCGAATGCAGATCTCCAGCTAGGCTTTTTCCTTCAGCATACAGAGGCAACGCTGGTACAACATCGCCAACATGCACGCTGATCGAGCCTTTCATGCCGCAGTCGCATGGTCTGACTGCGTGATCGTATTCGGCGGCCTCGGGCTAGCTGGGTTGTAAGTAACGTTCCGGTCAACGGATACAATTGGCTTCAAGCGGCCCAACATTTTACCTACTTTCGTACCTACAAGAATGCTTAAAAGCCACATAGCCGTAGATGATGCTCGCGGATTCAGTTCGAGTGCACACACTACTCATTTCGAATGATCAATGGTGTGAAATATCTCTCGGAAGTGACACGCTACTCTCGCTGCTTTTCTTTCGAATTTACGTGAGATTGACGACCGTTTCCTGTAAATTGAACGAAGAAATATCACGCTCCCATTGAAGTTATCGAATAAAAAGTTTCCATTGCACCAGCCCAACTGTTTCATCTTACATAGAAAAAATCTTCAAAACCGTCTAGCAACCTTGAAAATATTACATTAGAAGTGACGTGAAAAAATGCCCATTGCAGGATCTTTACTACTTTAGCTCTAATGGGTCTTCCCGAATCCGTAGCAAGAAGGCGAGCATCTCGTCTAAGCAGCCTCGTCAACTGTGGGACTTCATACTGAAGACTGAAGACAGCTGGAGATGCAAAGCTTATGCTCGATTGTTACTGCCCCAGTTATTTGTCAGCCCTTCACAGAAGGACTAATTACGCACAACGCGAGCAGAGCCCATGGAAGTATGGCGGCGATGCCTTCGACCGAACGCGGAAGAGACTAGCAGAAAAACAGCGTACATTCAACACTATGGTGTGTACCTTTTCTGGATAAGGCGCAAATCAAAATGTAGGACACCAGTTTTCCTCTGTAGCGTGGTTAGCTTTTGCGATTTCCACTTCAACACCGAAACATTTTGTCTACAAATATATACTAAAAACTGACGCAAACTGCGTCGGAACACACACTGCAGCTAAGGGGCTTCACCACTTCCGCCTTCTTTCTGGTATAGGGAAGCCTTCTCACAGATGTGTCCTCGTGCCAGCCTTTTACGCAGTGCAGAGATCTACTCCAGCAAGACCAACCAGTAGACGCTCGTCCACCCGATGCCCATGGCACTCATGGGCGTGGCGGCCATCATGGTTGACAACAGCATCTGGATCTTCGGAGGCCTCACTCGAGACAGCGAAGGCTCCAGCATCGAAGACAGCTCTTACGTTTTCGATCCGCAAACAGACACGTGAGTTTTCAAGGCGCTCACAAAGGACGGCCGCCTTAAGTGAACTATAAGCCTAAAAAAAGTAGAGTGCAAAACAGACTAGACACTAGAGTCAAGGAGACAGGAAGGTCTCCTGTGTTTGGTCTTTTTTGCGCTATACTTTCATTTTTAGATAATGCACCGACTCGCCCAGCAACGCATTCTGTTTCGTTAAATAGAACGTTCAAAGATATGATGTTATGGTGTAGATCTGGTACTACATCTTATTTTACCAGAATGAGTGAATGTATGAGTTGAATGGAATTAATGTGGGGGTGAGTGGATGAGTACGAGTGAACGAACAAGGCTGTAGGAGGCTGAGTGCCAACAGGAAACATTTACAGGAATTTCGAAATTTTATAAACATGCTGCGATTTGTTCTGCTTTAGGTAATTGCTAGCTTATGTGCACGCTTCAATACGAATGTGCGCTTACGTATTAGTTATTGAAGTATTGATTACCCCGTTGAAATGTTGATTACAAAAATTTGGTAGTCGATCGGCTTATAGATTTCGATTGTTTGTAAGGACCAGCTATTCGAAGTACGGCGCAACACGTAGCTACAAACCTACTGCATGCAATTGTCATTGTCGGCATTGTCGGTACATTTCTTGTTATTTCCACACTCGCACACATGTACACGTGCAATAACACACAAAAGCACACACACATACACAAACACACTCACATACAAACACACGCACATACACAAACACACAAACATACACACACAAACACACACTTACGCACCATGGAGTCACGAGTGGGATGAATGATGTGTCAGTAACGTATGCTGTTGGGCTAGTTCGTGTATAGCTTGTAGGCAAGAGTGCTTTTCCGTGTCTCTTTTTTGATCTTTTTTCAAGTTTGTGCCAACGATGATCTACACATTAATGACGTGCCTTATACAAACCCTGCAGCTGGGTCATCCACACACCCTTGACAATGAAGAGAACATTTGCCTCAGCTGTGTCTATGCAACGCGACATCTGGCTGGTAGGCGGCATTGTAAATCTGCAGCCGCTTGAGTGCACGGACCGCATCGACGTAATCGGAGCGGCACACCACAGCTGGGAGCTACGGGCCGTCTTGCCCTTGCCCATGCACTCCGTTCAAAGCGTCAAGACAGGCGAGTAAATCTTTCTATCGAAGAATAAGGATACTCACCTAGAGGACTTGGGCGCCGGCTCGAGGTGAAGTGCATAAAACGAGAGCATCCACCCCCTCCCCCACCTTTGGCACGAAAATTGATGTTGCACATCAATTTTCACGTTGTATCAGAGTCACAAAAACAAATGAACTCGCAGTGTTCCCCATGCATTTTCCTAAGGTGACGTGAAGGCCGGAGAAATCGTGTTTTTTTCGGTCGATCTTTCACACTACTCTGCGAAAGCTTTCTACACAACGTTTGGTTCTGTACTGCCTCTGTGACCTTTCGAAAGGCAAAGTTTTCATCCGATGACATAGTCAATGATGTAATCACAATATTCCGTCACGTTGTGATTACATATTAACGTTATGTTGTGACGCCATCGCGCGATTATATTTGCATCACCCGTGTTGACGCTGACGACGCCACCGACGGTCCATTTTCGCGTTTCATAAGGCATCTCAGGATTTCGTCATAAATCGTTCAACCAGTTAATCCAGTTTTTGTGCCGTCTAGTTGGTGCTGTTTGAATGTTTATAAGAGCTAAAAGTTTGATTAGGCTTTACCGCATTGTAAAACACAGTGAGACAGTGCAGGCTCTACAGGAGCACACAAAAAACTACACTAAAGTTTGAAGTTTGGTTAGGCTTTACCGCATTTTAAGACGTAGTAAAGCGGTGCATACTCTACAGGAGTGCCAAGCACACTCAGCTAAAGTTTCCGTTACGCTTCACCGCAATGAAAGATATAGAGAGGCGGTGCACACTCTACAAAAACGCATAACACACTCAACTAAAGTTTAGATAGGCTTCACCGCATTATAAGGCAGAATGAGACGGTGCACACTCTACAGGAGTGCACAACGCACTCAACTGTTAAAAAAGGCGCACGGAAGGTCGCCTTTTACGTGGTTTCATGTATAATTATGCTTGCCTAACTTCACTCGAGGCCGCTTTCAGCTGATTTCACGAGTGCATCCACGTCTGTTCTGTCCCGGCACTACAATTATGTGTAACGAAGTAAAAAAAAATGTCCTCGATTAGCTGCACACGAGCTCTTTCTACACTGTTTACAGAGAGTAGCTTCGATCAACACCGTAGACTGCGCTGTATCTCTCGCTCAAGCGATCGTAACCAACATAATCAATATCAACCTACCCCTCCCTTTAGTTTCAGCTGCATTAACTGTACCGCAGCTTAAACAGTTCATCATGCATGCATATCAAGTAGCAGAAGTTTCAGAACGTTTTCCACTACCCGCAGGTTCCGAGGTGTATCTAGTGGGTGGCCAGACAACCTTCAACAGCTCACGTGAGGAAGTCATTGTTTTCGACCGCGCACAGCACCGCTTCTTTAAAGTCACGGAGACTTCGAAGACCCTTATCGGATTCGCAGCTGTGTTGTTGCCATCGGATTCCACGGTTCTGCGTCGCCATCCACTGGTGAGTTCACTTGTGCCAGAATCATTCGCTTTTCGTCTTGCACCACGACGTCCTGCTCACGCCCGAAACATTTTACTAGCAAACTTATGAAATCTGTCTGGTTGAATTTATTGAAAGTTGTACAGCCATTTCAGCAAGTTTACTGAAAGATATTGAACGTACACGGTCCTTCATTGTATTCTTATATGACTCAGGACGCCAATAAAGACTACGCGATATGGTCGTACCACGCCCTACAACACCTCATGACGCTGTAAGCTATGTAACACAATCTAAAATAAAGACGCATTGCAAACGTATCAATTTTTTCCTTCATTTTTACGCTCTTCGCAGTCATCAAGCAAAGCGACCCTACAAAATCGTTGGTACGCTGCTACAGTCATCCAGCGAGCGTATCGACACTACCGACGGGAAGGCACCCTGCGGTTCCACTTAAGAAGGGTAAGGCAATCTGAAAGACTTAAGGCACACGCCTTCGTCAACATAACGTACTTCACTCTCGTTTGCAGATACGCAATCCTTCTAAAGCCACCGCATCGCGAGAAGCCTCTGTGACTCACTCGTGGCACATGCACCCGAATGACCTTGTGCCAGTGCATATCGAGGTGAGGAATACGATACACGTAAAGTGGATAAAAGAAATGTCATTACAAAGCTCTATTGCATACTTTGCTAAACCGCCACAAATACTGTATCAAGTTCACGTGCGCTTTTCACCTAAAGCACTTCAAAAAATGCATTAAACAAAAATTAAAGAAATCACGAATACGGCCTTGAAGAAAGCCGTGAATTTGGCCTGTTGACAGAACTGCGACATCAGTTTTATTGTAGAGTTAAGTACGTTCAAATATAGGTTCTGAATTAAAAAGTAAATAAAATTCGAATGAATCTTTTGCGCTGTGATTGCTAACGCATTTCAGTTTTACGTATATTTCTTGAAGCGACAGCAAACTAAAGTAAACGAAATTGAAATGATCAAGGGTTCAGGCAACCAAGGAGACAGCTTTGCAGGTCGCACTTCGTTCTGTGACTTCATTACTTTAGCCCATTAGCTTCCTGCACACTCCCCAAACGGCAGAACCAGTCGCGGTACCGTTTAGAAGACCTTGTGTACTGTAATGTTGGCACTTCAACAAGTTGAGGGGGAAACTTGGTCAAGGCGTATGAAATAGTATTTGACGTGTGCATTTAGCCCACCACCTCAAGGTCCGCAATGAGTAAGACCAGTTGCCGGGTGTGTTGTTCAACATCAGTGGGGTGCTAACATGAAAGGGACAGGTGAAAGAAAAGAAGTAAGACTTTTGTGCTTCCTCGCAATTCTTTTCTCTAATCTGTTTTTTCCAAGTATGCACAGTAATGCATTCCCGTCTGCATTGAGGTTACCCTGTACATTACCTCAGCGCCTTATACTCCGTTAACGCACAGAAATGGCCACCCAGCCAGCCTTCAACGACCTCCGTGAACGCCAACGGTGCTATGGGCGAACGCAGCACGAAAAAGTACGCGCACTACGCAACGTTGCGCGCAGACATGAACCCGAACCTTGGGATGCTGCAGTCTACGGACGACTCCTTCCTCAAAACAAGGTGAGTGAAACGCGCGTGCATAGAGTGATGCACAAATATAATATTGGGTTTGAACTAATTGCATTCTCGCTCTACCGGCAAATATGTTTATATATAGTTTTAAAGAAAAAGTGAAATGGCTTAGTTACGTGCTGATTACATTCTGAAGAGCGGTGTTTCACGCGAAATGACCATACATTACATATACATAATAATATATACAATATTGCAAATTTATGTTTATAATATTGCCACCTAGAGTTGTGTGCCAGCAAGCCCTAGCGAGCCGAAAAGGAAAAAGAGAACAAAGAAGAAGTGTGTGTTAGCGCTTCGTTTAAAGATACACGCTCGTGTCTTTCTGCCCCGCTGTTCCTGTCTTGTCTTCACGGCTCTTGGTGCGTGACAAACTGGTGGAAGTGCTGGGTAATCTATGCACCGTACCACTCCACATAGCAAGAACTCAAGCGCCGTACCGGTGGTTACTCCTGTGCACGGCGCCAGCAGAAGAATCCGAGAGCAATCCCCTGAGCTTGGACTGCTCGTAAACAGCATGGCAGCTCCGACCAGCCCTACTGACACCATCCCGAACGGTACGAACGGCACAACGCCGCTTCATTACACCTTACTCACACCGCGAACGCCAAATCCCTTTCATGGCACTGCACTTGAGGATGTCGAAGATTGGCTCGTTCATTACGAGTTCTTTGCCGTGCACAACCAGTGGGACGACGCAGACAAACTGCGGCACGTCTATTTCAGTCTTTTGGACGGCGCACGTGTATGGTATGAGAACCGGGCAGGTATTCTTATATCGTGGGAAGACTTCAAACGCCGACTTCTTGGGACATATGCCAGCCCTGACCGACGGGAGAGAGCTGAGCGCGATCTGCAGTCCCGCATATAACTGCCGAATGAAGGAGTTGCGATGTATGTCGAGGACATGACGCGTCTTTTCCACCGAGCTGACCCCGGCATGCCAGAAGAAAAGAAGGTACGGTACCTCATGCGCGGGGTGAAAGAACAGCTTTTCAGTGGGCTTGTGCGCAGTCCTCCCAAGACTGTGTCCGAATTTCTCAGAGAAGGCGTCACCATCGAAAGCACTGTTAGGCACCGGGCTCCGTCATACGTACGGCACGTCAACGCTTCAACTACGGACTACTTGGGAGCTTTCGGTGGTCAAATGGGTTTCTTCCGAGAGATCATACGTTCAGTCATCCGCGAAGAACTCCAGAAGCTGTCTGTGCCCTCGCAGTCCACTATCTCTTCGTTGTCCAGCGTAGTCCGAGATGAAGTCCAGCATGCCTTAAGAGAACCTCCTTTCATGCGGGATTATGAACCTCCCAGTGACTTCTCCTGCATGTCGTTTGCTCAAGCTTTGCGGCAACCTGTTCCACCCGCAATCCCGCATCCCACCGTGGCCCAAGCCATGCTGCAGACGGTCCAAGCGGCACCTTATTACAGCGCACCTCACCTGATTGCGCGGAAATCAGACGTCTGGCGTGCGCCAGATAGACGTCCTTTCTGCTTCCACTGCGGCGAAGCTGGGCATCTTTACCGATACTGTTCTTACCGGCAACTTGGACTACGCGGATTTTCGACGAACTCACCGCCAGCCAGGTTCGGTCAGCGGCCCCCTGAAATTGAAGAGTATGTGGCTCAGCAGCGCGGAACTTCGTCGTCCTTGCACCAGTCACGCTCCCCATCACCGCGGCGATTTTCTTCCAATCGCCGTACCTATTCGAGCATGGCGCAGGGTCGGTCACCCAGTCCACGCCGGGAAAACTAACCACAGCGACCTTCGGGGGCGAGGCCGCTCATACTGGACAAGCTAAAGGCCTCCTACCGACGCTTCCGCAAACTGACGGTACCCCGACGACGACGACACCAGCTGGTTCCGCAAAGATTTCATTAGACATTCCAGTGCTGCTTGATGGTCGCAAAACCAGTGCTTTAGTTGACACGGGTGCGGATTTCTCTATAATAGGTGAAAAAACGGGCTGCTCTCCTGAAGAAAGTCACAATGCCATAGAACCTCAGGCCAATTCGTACTGCTGGTGGGCACATAGTCACGCCACTCGGCGTTTGCACAGCACGAATACAGATTCGTGGTCCTACCTTTGTTGTTAGCTTGAGCGTTCTCCGTCAGTGTTCTCGAGACCTGATCATTGGCATGGACTTCCTGAGGGAGCATGGTACTATCATCGACATTCGACAACGCCTCATCACATTTTCAACAAAAAGCGCCACACCAGAGCATAATCCCAGCCACGATCGATTATGTCTGCGTGTAATTGACGATGATGTGATGATACCACCGCGCTCAAGTGTTATGGTTCGAGTGGCGTGTAATGAATCAGCACACGCTGAAATGGTGGCGGAGAGCAATCGGTCCCTACTCTATTCCCAGGGCGTCTGCGTAGCACGAAGCCTAGTAGATTGCCAAGCTGGCCACTGTGAGGTTCTTGTTACAAACTTCAGCTACGAGGGCCGACACATTTTCACTGGTACTGTCATCGCCTATGCCTACCCAGTAACCAATGTGACTGAGTGTTTTGCTTCCGAGGCGACCGATAATGCCGAAGCACCTCTCGAGTGTGTCGACGTTATTCCAATGCTTTCTGACGAAAACAAACGAAGGCTTAACGACCTGTTGATAGAATTTAACGCCTGTTTTGCTCGTTCATCAAGAATCCGTCAGACATTGATCATCAAACACCGTATTATCACCTACGGCGACGCGCACCCTATACCACAACAACCTTACGGAGTTTCACCAACTGAATGACGCGTGATTCAAAAGCAAGTGAAAAAAATGCTTCAAGATGGTGTAATACAGCCATCAAGCAGCCCTTGGTCATCGCCAGTGGTCCTTGTAAAGAAGAAGGATGGAGCAAAGTACTTTTCCTCAATCGACCTCAAAAGCGGTTTCTGGCAAATTGAAGTTGATGAACGTGACCGCGAAAAAACTGCTTTTGTAACTCCTGATGGTCTGTATGAATTCCGTGTGCTTCCATTCAGTTTCTGTTCTGCTCCGGCCACATTCCAACAAATGATGGACACCGTTATCGCTGACCTCAAGTGGAAAAGTTGCCTCGTCTATCTAGATGATGTCGTTGTCTTTTCAAAAATGTTTGACGAGCACCTTCATCGCATTCGGAGTGTTCTTGAAGCTATACGATCCACTGACCTTACCCTCAAGCCTGAGAAGTGCCATTTCGGCTACAAAGAACTGAAGTTCCTGGGTCATGTTGTGAGCACTGCTGGCGTTCAGCCCGATCCCAAGAAGACTGCTGCTGTGGCCGCTTTTCTAGCTCCGACAGACAAGAAAAGTCTTCGACGATTTCTGGGGCTCTGCGCATACTATCGCCGCTTTATCGAAAACTTCTCTAAGGTTGTGGAGCCACTCATCAGACTTACGCGTGAGGGCACCCGTTTTTTGTGGACTGACGAACAAGTGACTGCCTTTGCGAAACTGCAAGATCGATTGTCTTCCCCTCCTGTGCTTGGTCATTTCGATGAGGACGCTGACACAGAGGTGCGCACTGACGCAAGCAACATTGGTCTCGGAGCTATCTTGGTCCAACACAAGATGGGACCGAACGTGTGATCGCCTATGCGAGCCGCACTTTATGACGTGCCGAAACCAACTATTCAACGTCAGAGAAGGAATGTCTCGCGGTAATATGTGCAATTACAAAGTTCAGGCCTTATCTCTATGGGCGCCCATTTAAAGTTGTGACTGATCACCACGCTTTATGTTGGTTGGCTAACCTCCGAGACCTCTCTGGGCGGTTAGCACGATGGAGTCTGTGACTTCAGGAGTTTGAGGTCACCATCGTATACAAGTCGGGTAGAAAACATGAAGACGCCGACACGCTATCACGAGCACCTCTGGAATCCGACCATACAGCTGTAGAAGATGACAGTGCCTTCCTGGGGACTCTCAGTGGGGCGGACCTCCTCAGTAAGCAACGAGCGGACCCCAAGTTAAGGCCTGTAGAGACGAGAGAAGAAGAGACGTGAGACGCCGTCGAAGGCGGCCGATGGGGCCGTGCCGATCTCGCCACTTTATTGCAGGCCTGAAGCGAAGCCCGTCGGCTACCAGCGTCCGCCACGCCAGGCGTGTCACGTCTCTTCTTCTCTCGTCTCTACATTGGTGACCCGGAGAACACGCCCTTCGCCTAGCGGCCCGCTGCCATGTTCCCGCAACTCTGCCCGCCAGTGCCGCCGTTCCAATCGACATACCCAAAGGTATGGTTCATGCAGCTCGATGCCGTTCTGGCGCTGAATGGCGTCACGGACCAGCTGCAGATGCACGCCATTCTTCTCGACGCCCTCCCGGTAGAGTTGCGCCATCTCGCTGCCACTTCAAGCACCAGCCCGCAGCCTTACGATGCCCTCTGCACTGCGGTGCTCGCCCGCAGCGGCAACACATACCGTCCGCTTCCGTTTACCCGCACCAGGCAGGTTTCCCCGGCGTCGCAGAGCAAGGTACGCAACGCAAGCGCACGCAGAGCAAGCGACGGCACGTGACACCGTGGCCCTCGCCGTTTCCGCGACCACCAGCTCAGACGTCTCGGCCTCCTCCTCGCCGCACTGCTGGTCAGCTCCTCGACGGTGCCCCCTGCCGCTCCGCCACCTGCCACTGGTGCCAGCAATGGCCTGCCGGGTGCCTCGCCACATTCCACTCGCACCTCCCCGGCCAGCAGCCGACCACCCTCGGCGTCCCCGCTCCCCGCCCCTGTCCCTGTCTCTGTTTCGTGGTCTACGACGGACCCCAGCGCCGTGCCTTCGCGGAGCCAGAGCCTGCCCTCATCGTCGGCGTCGACACCGGCAACCACCAAAGCAACTGCCACCGTCACCCCTCTGCCCGTGGCGCCGCAGCAGGCAACCGGCGTCGAGACCCGGCGTCGCACAGGTGGTTTCGGCCAGCCCCAGTCCTCGCACCTCTGGTGCCCCCCGGCTCATCCAGCCGAAACAGCCACAGATCCTGCCCAAGCTGTCGAGCGGCAGCGCGAACATGACGACGCCTTCGGCAGCGGCGACCACCCGGTCCCAGTCTCCCCGGGCGGCCCAGCACAAGGCCACACCGCGGCCCGCGCCTGTGCCGGCGCCGCAGCCTGCGACCACGGTGCAGCGCGGAGCCGCGATGGGGCTCAACAAGGGGAAGTCCGCTACTCATCGGGAACCCCGCGGCAGCGCAGCCCGGGCATGTTTCCGGCTGGACCTGCGCACGGCACTTCCTGCTGAACCAGTACATTCCGGGCCTGGGTCACAGCCCGATTCTGATACAAGGCGCACTGGGGCAGACCCAGAGCTCTCTGGAACAGATACAGGGGGTCCAGCTGGCCCTGCGACCACCCCATGCCACGGGCCTGACCCTGGACCTCAGACGGGGCCAGGCCCCATGGGGGACATCCAGGACCGCCTGGCACCCCGACGCTTGTCATTCCACAGAACCTGGGGCCAAGGCCCAACATCTTTCTGGCACCGCAACGCATGATGTCGCCCCCCCTCGTTTGCCATAGTCCCGGGACAGCCACTGACGCTGCAACTGCTGCAGGTCATGCTGCCCACGCAGACCATGCTGGCCCAGCCCACAATGGGTGCGTTCCAGGCAGACCAGCACCAATCCCTGGTGCGGATACCGACGTTCACCCAGCCGCAGATACTGGCGCATGCCCACTATCACCACCACCACCACCACCATCATGGGGCCCTGTCGGGACTTCTAATCTCGACAGGCGGCAGTATAGTGTCCTGTGCACCCAGCGGCAACATTGTCACCCACCATCCTGTCAAGACCTCGCGACACACGGTCCACTCTCGGCCTGTCCGACCAGGTCACCGTGAGACCCGCTTGTTGGCCAGCACAGCGACCCGGCACTTCCTCCTGCGTCCTCTGCGCAACTCCCAGTGTCGCCCGCCAGAGACCGCTGCCTACTGATGGCCCTTACACGTTGACAAACTGGACTTGCCAAAGGAACACTTTATGGACTGCCGTTCATGTACATAGCATTTGTCGCCCTCTTCTTTTTTTCATATGCGTTCAAATCGCGCAAAAGCGCTAGGGGGGGAGCCCTGTAGTGCCATCATCACCATCGTCATTTTTTTCCATCACTGCGCCGCGTCTCTCGCGCGACTGGCGCGAGCTCGAGCTGCGCGAGAATGAGAACGAGCTTCTGGCCTGGCGGTTTGGACGCTGGTAGTCGACGTGGCTCCGCTTCAGGCCTGCAATAAAGTGGCGAGATCGGCACGGCCCCATCGGCCGCCTTCGGACGTCATCTCACGTCTCTTCTCTCGTCGCTACAGGCCCATCATCGACCATTTAGAAGGCAGCACCGTGTCGGTTCCTCGACAATTTTCCCCGTACGTGGCCGTCATTTTGCTTACGACACGCATATTATACAAGAAAAACACCGGTACCGGCAGCAGATCTTTTCTTCTAGTCGTTCCTCAAGACCTTCGTGAGGATATCCTATTAGCCTGCCATGATGAGCCGACATCCGGCCATCTGGGATACTCACGGACGCTCGACCGGGTACGACAGCTATATTTCTGGCCAAAACTTGCAGCTTGTGTGAAACGCTATGTGAAAGGATGCCGCGAATGTCAGCGTCGCAAGTCACCACCTGTAAAGCCTGCAGGCCTCCTACAACCCATCGACCCACCGCGTACACCGTTTGACTAAGTTGGAATGAACCTTCTTGGACCGTTTCCTTTGTCTCACTCTGGAAACAAGTGGATCATCGTCGCAAGTGATTATTTTGACGCGTTACGCTGAAACGAAGCCACTGCCACGCGGTACAGCATCTGAAGTCGCCCAGTTTTTCATGCACCACATAGTGCTTCGTCACGGCGCCCCGTCAGTCATCATCACTGACCGAGGGACAGCGTTTACGGCAAAACTGTTGGACGACATCTTCAAACTCAGTTACACGAACCACCGTAAGACAACCGCATACCACCCACAGAGTAACGGCTTGACAGAAAGGCTAAACAAAACACTGGCTGACATGATTTCTATGTACGTGGATGTGCAGCATAAAACGTGGGACGAGATCCTGCCGTACGTAACGTTTGCGTATAACACCGCAAACCCAGGAAACGACAAGGTTCGCACCCTTCCGCCTCGTTTACGGTCGAGACGTGCAAACTATGCTAGACGCCATGATTCCTTATGACATCGACCAGCACGAGCTGCTAACTCCTGATGTCGAGGATTACATTCAGCGAGCAGAGGAAAGCACGTCAACTAGCCCGCGTACACATAGATCGCAGCAATGTAAAGACTCCCGAACGTACAACATCTACCATCGACCAGTTATCTATCAACCTGGCGACCAAGTGTGGGTCTGGACTCCTGTTAGACGGCGAGGTCTCAGCGAGAAAACTCCTGAGCAAGTACTTCGGACCCTACAAGGTATTACGGCGGTTGAACGAGGTCAACTACGAAGTCATTCGAGACGGAGGCTCGGCAACGACCCAGCGCCACTCCCCCACGAACAGAGATTGTGCATGTCGTTCCGCTTAAAACTTTATTTTACGCAGTAATACTCGCCTTATTGGGCCAGGGCAGGAAACATTTTTTTTGTTGTCCATAGGGTCTCGAACGAACTTTGAACTGTATTAGCGTTTTTTTTTCTTATGACCAACCACACACATTTTCTTTTTTTTTTGCACCTGCATATTGCCCTGCGCACTATAAGTATTGTTTCTCCCTTTCTTTTTATTCCCTTATGGGTCCTGCTCTCACCTGGTGTATGAGCATCGAGTCGATGCTCTAATGGGAGGGGGAATAATGCCACTTAGAGTTGTGTGCCGGCAAGCCCTAGCGAGCCGAAAAGGGAAAAGAGAACAAAGAAGAAGTGTGTGTTAGCGCTTCGTTTAAAGATACACGCTCGTGTCTTCCTGCCCCGCTGTTCCTGTCTTGTCTTCACGGCCCTTGGTGCGTGACAATATTCTCCCTCGACTTCCGAAATCTCAGCTTTTTATATAGGCAGATGAAGAAAACAAATGCGCTCTAATACATAAACTCGGCAATACGCCATGAGGGTACCATCTCGTCACTCTAAAAGCCACAAAACTTGATCCATTTCCAGTCCGACGCCCTGGCACATCTGCACTACTTACTAACACATTGTGCAGTATGGTTCCGTAAACATAGCAGCTGAGTTGTCTTGAGTGTGTCAGTGTGGCTGGCTCGTGTCAGCACCTTTTCGATGCGTGTGACTAAGCTATCACGATTCCTTTGTGCATCTTAGTAGCAGTGTTCAGCGACAGTGCCTGATAATTACGTGCGCACCCGTGTTGCCAGCAGGGTATACAAATGCCGCCAGCAGGCTATAGCTGATCGCAGTGACGAAATATCCTTCGAAACGCAGGCTCGCCTTGGGACTGCGCATGACTCCCGAGTGGATGTCGCCTGGGCTCCACCAGCTCAAACAGGCGCAACAACCAGGCGACCCATGCTTCCCTGTAATCTTGGTTATAGGCGGACTCGACCCACGAAACCCTCTGGGCTCAGATACATCAAGAATCATGACGTGTAGACTTTTTACTATTACCTTAGGTAGAATTTTTCAGGAGTGGGGGAGGGGAGAGAACAGTAATTTATATATTCATTTTACGTCAAAATGCATGTTTGTGCTTGCGTTTCTATGTGTGCATGTATAACTGAAAATTTTGAGGGGGACACATCCCCAAACCACCCCCTTCCCGATTACCCCAGCTACAGAACTGCTTTTCATGAACATTTTGATTTTGTTGCACCCTAGGCTCGACCGTCCTGAAATACCACCTCTTAAAGATTGGTGGACGCTGGTTAACGTTATGGCAGAGCCCCGAAGCTACCATGCAGTGGCTCACAATAATGACACCATCGTTGTAACAGGTAAGCTAGCACCACTCCCGAAATTTTTTACAAACATATTTTTTATATTCAATTTTCCTCATGAGTTTTTGTGCTTTAATAGAAATTTGCAGTGCACTTTTAGTTCCCCTGCCCTACTCGCGCTAACCTATCGCAGAAAACGGCAATATATGAGTCGTTTTATATTTTTGCATTGAGATACCTTGCGTCGAAAACTGACTTACTCGTTACAAAGTCGCCCCTTAGCAGGCTGGATTTGGAAAAACAGTTTTTTTTTCACAGGTGGCTACTCAACACTGAACAGGAAGAGCGGCGAATGGCTGCCACAAAAACGACGTTCATCATGAACACTAAAACGGGCAACTGGGAAAGACTGCCGGACATGTTGGATGAAAGGGCGTGTCATGCATCAGTTGCAACTGACGAGAGAATTATTGTTTTGGTGGAAGAGGACATGACGGAAGGTAACCCAGTGAATAGCCTTGGTCAGTTTTCTCTTTTCAAGAGAGAGTGGAGCGAGTAATCGATATCACAGTGCCCGCATCATTAAAAAAATGCCGTACATATGTGCAGCGCTAAGAATTGTACAACGCGCGCACTCTGGAAAATGCTTACCATAAAAATAATGGAAAGCAATGAGATTGCGTTTGTATTTCCACCAAGAGAAGAAAGCAACGAAACATTCTGCATGTTCGGTAAGAGTAACTAGATAAAATACGCATAATTCATGTAAGTAGAAGTTTCTAGCACATTTTCAACAAAGTGATTTTGTCACCCGACGCCAATCAGCGCAGTCCTGAATTCCGCTGCACAGATGAATTTTCCTGGATTCGGTGGCCAGCTCAAGTTTCGGTTTCCGGTGCTTTGAACTACACAGCCAAATCGACAGCGACAGGCGAGGCCTCGAGATACGCCCCCCACGTTTTCAGTGGCATTGGGCAAGGTTTCACCGCCAGCATGCGGCCACGGAATAATCTGCTCTTGTACGTTCTGCAGATTCTCGCCTTGTGCCTGGGGTTATCATCGGATGGATGGTCACCGGAAAGCCTGCTGCCAGTGATTTTGTCACCCGACGCCAATCAGCGCAGTCCTGAATTCCGCTGCACAGATGAATTTTCCTGGATTCGGTGGCCAGCTCAAGTTTCGGTTTCCGGTGCTTTGAACTACACAGCCAAATCGACAGCGACAGGCGAGGCCTCGAGATACGCCCCCCACGTTTTCAGTGGCATTGGGCAAGGTTTCACCGCCAGCATGCGGCCACGGAATAATCTGCTCTTGTACGTTCTGCAGATTCTCGCCTTGTGCCTGGGGTTATCATCGGATGGATGGTCACCGGAAAGCCTGCTGCCAGTGATTTTGTCACCCGACGCCAATCAGCGCAGTCCTGAATTCCGCTGCACAGATGAATTTTCCTGGATTCGGTGGCCAGCTCAAGTTTCGGTTTCCGGTGCTTTGAACTACACAGCCAAATCGACAGCGACAGGCGAGGCCTCGAGATACGCCCCCCACGTTTTCAGTGGCATTGGGCAAGGTTTCACCGCCAGCATGCGGCCACGGAATAATCTGCTCTTGTACGTTCTGCAGGTTAGTAAAAAACATTCCTATTCCAAATGCACCACGAGTTTTCGGTGCCTGGTGGTGTTGCCTTGCCCAAGAGCCTTTTGTGATGGAGTGGCCGAGTGCTTTGATGCTGCGTGTATGTTGGTATTGCTTCTGAGTGGGGACATTGAATTGAACCCGGGCCCTAATGATTCTGCAATGCAGGAGCTACTTAAAGGTCAAAAAGAAATACTTGAGGTGATGGGAACAATTAGAAAGAAGCTCGACGACTACATTGCTCTTACGGATCAGAGGTTAGACTCAATTGAAAGTGAATTAAAATGCCTTGCCGGTAAAAGTGTACAATTTGAACGTTGTGAGAAAACAGTGGATCGAATATCGGCAGGCATTGTTGAGATGCAAGTGAAACTCGATGATCTTGAAAACAGAAGCAGACGTAATAATTTGGTTGTATATGGGTTGAAAGAAAGTACTGGTGAAACAACTGAATCACTTCGTAAAACTGTTCTTGACGATATTTTTACTGCTAAAATGGGTGTCACCTTAATGAGTGTTGAAAGAATTCACCGCATTGGAACAAAGAAGCGGGGGAAGAACAGACCAGTCATTCTACGGCTTTACAACTTTCGAGAAAAAGCTGATCTCTACAAAAATGCACACAAATTGAAAGATTCTGGCTTATCAATCAGTGACGACTATTCCAAGCAGGTGCGCGAAAAAAGAAAGCACTTATGGGAATATGCAAAATCAAAAAAAGCAGATGGTCACACAGTGAAACTTTCTTTTGATAAGCTTATCATTGACGGTAGGACTTACAGTTGGGATAGTGATGCGCAGGATGTCACAAAAGTAAGACGTTCGTGACGCGATAACAAAGAAGTGAGACAAAAGCCCCAAGGTGCCCGAGATATTGCCCTTCTGATGATGAATTGCCGAAGTGTTAAGAATAAAGCTGATGAGCTGGGTGGCCTTATTAGGTCAGTGAACGCTGACTTAGTCATTGGGTCAGAATCTTGGCTTGACGAAGCAGTTTCGAACTCTGAAATGTTTCCTTGCAATTTTCAAACATATCGAAAAGACCGGTCAACGCATGGTGGTGGTGTTTTCATTCTTGTGAAGGATTCTTTGATGTCCGAAGAAATTTTTATTGATAACAATGAAACTGAATCTGTTTGGTGCCGAGTAGTGCAAAGTAATCGTTCTAGTTTCATTGTTGGTGCTTTCTATCGGCCTCCTGTCTTTGAACCGAATGTTATGCGTCAGCTGAGAAAAATTGCCTGCACCTTTTCTAAAGAATGTGTCGTTCTTGCTGGTGACTTTAATTTACCGGATGCTGAGTGGAATAACGGTAACTGTGTCTTAAAGTCTCAGGCAGCGACATACTGTGAATTGAAAACGTTGACTGACGTGCTTGGCCTCATGCAGTATGTTTCCAGTCCTACGCGAGGTGACAACATTCTGGATTTGTTGTTTTGTAATACCCCTGATGTCATTAATGAAACACACGTTATTCCCGGTATTAGTGATCACAACGCCGTCTTTGCAAAGCTAACAAGATCCCGGGTAAATACAAAGAAATGCGAATCTAGGAGAATCTTCTTTTATAGTAAAGCAAACTATCAGCAAATATCAGCTGGACTGGAGCAACAATTTCTGTCTTTTGAATGCAGTGCAGACGAAGCAACTGTTGAGCAGCTATGGCAAGTGTTTAAGGAACGCATTACTGGGCTCATTCGGCGTCACGTCCCGAGCGTCTCAAGCGATAAACTGAGTAAAATAAAGAAACCTTGGATTAAGGGGCATCTTATTCAGCTTATCAAAAAGCGCAAGAGGGCTTTTTCCCGATACTGCCAAAAAAAATCCCCTGAAAATTTTAATAAAATGAAAGATTTGACATCACTTTATAAAATGGAACTGAAAGAAGCCAAGAAAAAGTATTTTAAGAGTTTGGCCGCTGACTTTTCTAATAAGAAAAGGTTTTGGAAATATATGAGACGATGTGGTACTGAGAAGGTTAGCCCACCAAACCTACGTTACGGTGGCGAGATTGTAACTGAGGATCGAGATAAAGCCACACTTTTTAACGACTTCTTTAAATCGGTCTTCCGCCCACCTACACAAGTGATTGTCACGAATAAAAAAGAACAATGTTTGCCTATGGGTGAGATAGAGCTTTCATTCAATGGCATAATGAAGTTGTTACAGCGCATTGACGAAGGTAAAGCAACTGGCCCAGATGGCATATCACCAAGAGTTTTAAAACTTTGCTCTGAGGCAGTAGCTCGTTACCTTTATGTTATCTATAAAAAATCACTCGATGAAGGCAAGCTTCCTGATGATTGGAAAATAGCTAATGTTGTGCCCGTTTTCAAAAGTGGTTCTAAATCAGACGTATCAAATTACAGACCAATTTCTTTGACGCCGATTTGTTGTAAAGTACTTGAACATGTTCTTTTTTCTGCTTTAATGAATCACCTGACTTCAATTAATTTTTTAATCCTAAACAACACGGATTTAGACAGGGTTTTTCATGCACAACCCAATTAATTGAATTCTATCATGATATAGCATCAGTTTTAGATAATCGAGGACAGATTGATTGTTTATTTTTAGACTTCAGAAAGGCTTTCGATACGGTATCACACTCCATTCTGATTCAAAAACTGCAGAACTTGAACATTCATCAAACCATTTGCCGTTGGATTGCGGACTATTTAACCTCAAGAAAACAAAAGGTTGTGCTTGGTGGATCATGTTCGTGTTTAGTTTCGGTGACATCAGGGGTACCTCAGGGTTCCGTACTCGGTCCGCTTCTCTTCCTTGTGTTTATTAATGATATTTCGGATACAATTAGGTGTCGTATTAGAATGTTTGCTGACGACTGTGTGTTGTATACTGAACTGACCGACCAAACGGATTCCACCCAGCTTCAGGATGACCTTAATCACGTGGAGGCATGGTGTAAAAATAATGACATGGTATTAAACACGAATAAATGTGTTCACGTCAGTTTCACCAAAAAGGTTAATAGATTTACAAATCAGTACATCTTAAACAATGAAGTTATTAGGTATGAACACAAATATAAGTATTTGGGTGTCACGCTTTCTGAGGATGGGGGATGGTCTGAACACATTGGCAGTGTTGTAAGTAGAGCGGGAAAAGCCCTAGGCTTTTTACAAAGAAATCTTAAACATGTAACCAAGGAGGTTAAACAGGCCGCATATTATGCCTATGTGAGACCAATACTAGAATACGCCTGTCCTGTGTGGGATCCGTTTAACAAAATACATATTCATGAATTAGAACGCATTCAGTCGATGGCAGCAAGATTTGTTCTGGGAAAATATGGCCGAACTGAAAGTTCCCGTTGTATGAAAAGAGAACTTAATTGGCAATACTTACAAGATCGAAGACGTAATCTAAGATTAAAACTATTTTATTCGATATATAACAATAAAACGGGCATTAATGCTTCAGATTATTTAAAAAAAGCGTATTATCAATCCTCCCGTCATGATCACAAATTTAAAGTACGGCCATACAACCCCAGAACGGATCTTTTTAAGCATTCTTTTTTTCCGCAATCCATTGTTGAATGGAACACGTTACCAGCCGATGTAGTTGGCCGCAAGACTGCGGATTCATTTTATGAGGCTCTGTGCCCCCCGCAATAATGCCTAAGTGGCGCTGCGGGTTTTGTTTCAAATAAAAAAAAAAAATAAAAAAAACAATAGGTTTAGCACGAAGCAAAAATACTATCCCAAAAGTAGATCGCCAACTCAAAAGCTGCAGTTAAAGATGGACCATGAAAAATGCCAGTCTTTCGAGAACAAAGAAAATAAATGCCATTTTTCGCTACATATGTACTTTCCGGATCCCACCAGGGGTGCTAATGTCATCAGGTTAAATGCCATTTGGTACAAAGAATGCCGTTTTACCCGTGCAGCTGCTACACAGAAAAGAGTAATGCACTTTGTTCATGTCGCTGTTGATAATCGAGAAAAAAGTAAATGCCAAAAGTTTAGGATGACACTAGTAGAGTGGTATAAAAGAAAACTTGTTTGTTTTAAGACGTGCAGGAATTTTCGTATCCACGGAGTGAATGATGATGAGTGGGGAGAAGCGTTCGTCTTTACGTCCATTGGTTCGTCCATTTGTTGGTCTGCTGGTCAAAGCAGCCGGATGGACGGATAAACAGACAGACAGACAGACAACAGACAGACAGACAGACAGACAGACAGACAGACAGACAGACAGACAGACAGGACAGACAGACAGACAGACAGACAGACAGACAGACAGGCAGACAGGACAGACAGACAGGACAGGCAGGCAGGCAGGCAGGCAGGCAGGCAGGCAGGCAGGCAGGCAGGCAGGCAGGCAGACAGACAGACAGACAGACAGACAGACAGACAGACAGACAGACAGACAGACAGACAGACAGACAGACAGACAGACAGACAGACAGACAGACAGATAGATGCACAGATGGAAGCACGGACGGACGCATGGAAGCACGGACGGACTGATGGACACTTCGCCCCAGTCATCATCATTCGCTCCATGGATATGCGGTGACACCGTTATTATCGGCATGCAATGCAGTGCAACTGGCTACTACGATGACACGGGACGTACGGCCCATGGCGTAAGAAGCTTCGTTCCTAAAAAAAAGCCCCTGGTGTCATCGCTGGACATACACAGGGCACGTGCACAGAGGCGTCCGCTTGTTTCCATTATCGCTGCCAGTGAGGGCAGCTAGACGCCACTGAGGAGGAGAGTAAAGAAGTTGTGACAAGCTTCCGTACAGCCGACTCCGTAAGGTTGAGAGATGCCCTTAAAAAGCAACATTTGTTGCGTGTTTCTATGAATGCGGGTCACATTGGTAATACCGAATGCCATCCCTTATATAGTACTGGGTTAGAGTGTAAGCATTAGGTTTGCTGTGATGATGAAAGTATTTCTAGAACTCATCTGATTGCCGAAGTCATTCGATTCTAATGACATCATATTGCTCAGTGTAGTAGCTGCATAATGTCATTAGATGCGAGTGTCAATCCGTTTGAATGAAATCAAGACGTGCAGTGTGACAGGTGTATGAAAGAGTATAGTAGCTCATATTCACATAAAGAATCACAGCATATTCACACACTGAATGATGATGAGAAGCGTGAAGCTTGCCTCCGTCCATCCGTTCACCCATAAATTCATCTTTGCGTCCATCTGTGCGTCTGTCCCTGCGTGCGTCCATGCGTCCATTTGTCCGTCCTTGCATCCACCTATGCGTCCGTACATTTGTCCATCCGCCTGTTTGCCGTCCATGCACCCATACATCCGCCTATCCGTCCATCAGTTCATCCGCCTATGGGTTGATCTGCGCTTCCATCTGTGAGTCCATCTATTCATCCGTGCGTGTGTCAAAAATACAGACAGATGATGGACAAACGGAGCCAGCAGATCCTCGACTGTTTGCCGATAAAACCCTCTGAAGCTTCGCCTCACTCATCATCATTCACTCTGCCGATATGCTGTGAGGTGGTTACCGCAAGCATGCATACATGCAAATGATGACCGACGCACGTCTAAAAAGCTTCACCCCTAAAATATCTTAAAAAAGGCATGAAAAGTGTGAGCCGAAGTCGTAGTTTCTACAGCAATTCTTGGAATATTCAAAAGTTGGCAGATTCAGTGTACAGTGGGAATATGCCTTTTGAAAATCAGCACAACGTTATGAGATGGAGGTAAATGATGGCGTACATGTCTTTTGTGTCATGGTTATCATGTTTGAATGTGTCTTTTACCTTCGTCATCTATTGACGTCACGTGATACCAAATTTAGTATATGTAGAGCTAGCGAAACAGCCAGGGGCACGCTATGAGCGTGGTATGTTGTCATGTTCTTACAAGACACGCGTGTCAGAATTATCATGTTTGCACCAGTCATATACTTCGTCATTCATTGACGTCTCGTAACACCTTGATTGATATGTGGGGTTTAACGTCCCAAAACCACTATATGATTATGAGAGACGCCGTAGTGGAGGGCTCCGGAAATTTAGACCACCTGGGGTTCTTTAACGTGCACCCAAATCTGGTCTCGTAACACCTAATGTGGTATATGAGGAGCAAGAAAAATGGCCGCGAGGGCATCATGAAAGGCCCAGTATACTCCTATGTAGCGTTGACGCGCGCGCACACTGGGCACAGCGACGCTACGTTAGCAAAACGCGAGCACTCTATAGTCAGACGCCTGGCACGACCAGCGTCCGTTGGCGTGGCCCGACGGCAACCAACGCGAAATGCGACATGCTGAATTTCGATCCGATGCGTTACCCAGAAAACACCACGTTTCCCTCTTTTCGTTACGGAGGGACGTCGGACGCACTGAAATGCGCATGTGTCAAAGCAACGCAGCGCGGCGCGCGCCTACGAGTATATGGCAGGACTGGCGCCTGGCGTAGCAACGCCGGCGTAACGCGACGAAATGAACGCCGGCGAGCACGCACACCGCGTCACGTCTAAGGCCGCGTTCACACTGAGCATATTGGCCGCCGAAAGTGCTCCGAATCCGATTCGGCGGCGGCGAGATCCGCTGAAAGGGCTCTCTCCGCGCCGATCGCTCTCAGACCGATTTTTGCGGCGTCTGCCGCCGAATCGGTCACTGCGGACCAATAGGAGCGCTAGTCAAGGAATTTTAAAATATGGCGGCCAAGCCCTACTCACTTGTTTTGCCACAGTGCAAGTAACTGAATGTTGAAACCAACGGGAGTTTAACCTACTCTGTGCCTACTTAGCGTCCGTATTTCGTGGAAGTGGTGACCGAGCTTGTTGCGGTCTTGCAGAGCAAAACGAACCCACCAACGCCGCTGGCGTCGGTGGTTTTTCTGCTCTTCGTGAATTACAAGACAGCCACTTGCCAGCAAAGTAAGCAGTACTGTCTTTTCTTGCTTCTTGCGTACGAGAATCGTCGAAGTATACACCACCGGATAGCGTAGTGGCGTTATCGAGCTGCGACAACAACCGCGTGACAGCGCATCCATCCCCCGTTCGCCCGGTAGTAGATGGAATATTCGGCGGCGCGGGGAGCGTCCAGTGCGAACAACGCTGCGTTTCGGCGGCAGAGGAATTACAGTCGCTGTAGAAAGCGGATGTTTCAGTGTGAACTAGGCTTTAATGTATTGACTCCTTGACTCTGGCATGTAGTTTTGTTCTCACATGACACGCATCTCATGATTATTATGTTTGCTCCAGTCACACACCTTCGTCGTCCATTGGCGTCACGTAATAGCCAATTTGGCATATGTGAAGCTAGCGAAATGGCCGCGAGCGCATCATAAGTGCGGCATGTGGACATGTTGTTACAGGACACGCATGTCGTGATTATCATGTTTGGATGCTTCATTTACCCATGTCGTCCTTTCGCGTCGCGTAATACCAAGTTTGGTACAAGTGAAGCTAGCGAAACAGCCGCGAGTGCATAATGACCGTAGCATGTAGTCAAGTTGTTTCATGACACGCATCCCATGTTTATCATGTTTGTACCAGTATCATACTTTCGTAATCCATTCACGTCCGGTAATAGCGAATTCGGTAGTGATTCTAGCCAAACGGCCGCCAGCGCATCATGAGCATGACATGTAGTCATGTTGTTATATGACACGCATCTCATTGTTATCATGTTTGCACCAGTCACATACCTTCGTCATCCATTCACGTACTCTAATACCAAATTCGCTATATATGACGCTAGCGAAACGGCCACGAGCGCAACATGAGCGTGGCATGTAGTCATGTTGCTACATGACACGCATGCCATGGTTTTCTTGTTAGGGTGTGTCGCTTGTGTTCGCCATGCAATTATGCAATACCATACCAGTTTAGCAACATGCCACGTGAATGAAACCGCCGCAAAAAGCTGCAGGACTATCAAATGTAAATCATGACATTTATGACATACCTGTCATATTTTCATGCTACGACTAGTCAAATATGTTATTCATACAGTAATGTTATGCCACACCAAGTTTAGTATTGATCATCATCTTCATCATCACCACCCTGACTACGTCCACTGCTGGACAAAGGCCTCTTCCATGTTCCGCCAGTTAACCCGGTCTTGTGCTTGCTGCTGCCAATTTATACCCACAAATTTATTAATCTCATCTGCCCACCTAACCTTCTGTCTCCCCCAGAGAAGGCCGCTTGCCTTCTCTGGGAATACAGTCAGTTACCCTTAATGACCAGCGGTTAGGTCTACGCGCTACATGCCCGGCCCATGTCCATTTCTTCTTCTTGATTTCAGCTATGATATCCTTAACCCCCGTTTGTTTCATAATCCACTCTGCTCTCTTCTTGTGTCTTAAGGTTACACCTACCATTTTTTTTCCATTTCTCGCTGCGCCGTCCTCAATTTAGGCTGAACCCTCTTTGTAAGTCTCAAGGTTTCTGCTCCATAGCTAAGTACTGGCAAGATACAGCTGTTATATACCTTCCTCTTGAGGGATAGTGGCAATCTACCTGTCATAATTTGAGAGTGCTTGTCAAATGCACTCCACCTTATTCTTATTCTAATAGTTACTTCAATCTCGTGGTTCGGCTCCACGGTTATTACCTGCCCTAAGTAGACATAGTTTTCTACAACTTGAAGTGCACTATTACCGATCTCGAAGCGCTGCTCTTTTCCGAGGTTGTACATTTCTTTCGTTTTCTGCAGAATAATTTTTAGACCCACCTTTCTGCTCTCCTTGTCTAACTCCGTAATCATGAGTTGCAATTTATCTCCTGAGTTACTCAGCAATGCAATGTCAGCGGAAAAGCGCAGGATACTAAGGCATTCTCCATTAACTCTTATCCCTAACTGTTCCCATTCTAGGCTTCTGAAAACCTCCTGTAAGCACGCGGTAAATAGCACTGGGGAGATTGTTTCCCACTGCCTTACACCCTTCTTGACTGGTATTCTGTTGGTTTCTTTATGAAGCACTATGGTAGCAGTTAATCCCTGTAGATTTCTGCCAGGATGTTTATATATGCTTTATCGACGCCCTGATTCCGCAGTGTCTGCATGACGGCTGATATTTCTACTGAATTAAACGCTTTCTCGTAATCTATGAAGACTTTGTATAGTGGTTGGTGATATTCTGAGCATTTCTCTCTTACCTGATTGATAGAATGAATGTGGTCGATTGTTGAGTAGCCTGTTCGAAATCCTGCTTGTTCCTTTGGTTGATTCAATTTTCATATTTTCTTTACTCTGTTAGCAATTACCTCTGTATATAGCTTGTATACTACAGAGAGAAAGCTGATCGACCTGTAGTTCTTCAAGTTCTTGTCATCTCCTTTCTTATGTATTAAGATGATGCTAGCGTTCTTCCAAGACTCTCGTACTTTTTTCGTCAGCAGACACCTAGTAAACAGAGTAGCTAGTTTCTCTAACACATATACTCCTCCATCTTTCAGCAGATCTGATGTTACCTGATCCTCACCAGCAGCTTTGCCTCTATGCATGCTCTCCAAAGCTTTTCTGACTTCTTCTATCATTACTGGTGGGGTGTCATCTCAGTTACTGCTAGTTCTTATAGTATTAGGATCGTGGTTGTCCCGGTTACTGTACAGATCTCTGTAAAACTCCTCCGCTATTTTAGCCATCCTATCCATATTGGTAGTTATTTTGCCTTATTTGTCCCTTAGAGCATACATCTAATTCTCGCCTATCCCAAGTTTCGCCTTCACTGGTTCGACGCTTCCTCCATTTTTCAGAGCGCGTTCAATTCTTTCCATGGTATACCTTCTTACATCGCATACCTTACGCCTATTAATCAACTTCGAAAGCTCTGCCAGTTTTATTTTGTCTGTTGTACTTGAGACTTTCATGCTTTGACGCTTCTTAATGATATTCTTCGTTTCCTGTGAAAGCTTGCCAGTGTCCTGTCTAACTACCCTACCTTCAACTTCCACTGCACGCTCCGTAATGATACTCGTCAGATTGTCATTCATTGTATCTACGCTAAAGTTTGTTTCCTCATTACGAGCCGAGTAACTGTTCTGCAGCGAGACTATGAATTCCTGTACTTTCACTCTCAGTGCTAGCTCATTGATTGGCTTCTTGCGTATCAGTTTCTGTCGTTCCTTCTTCAAGTCTAGGCGAGTTCGAGACCGTAGCATATTATGGTCACTGCATTGTACTTTGCCAACCACTTCCACATCCTGCACGATGCCTGGGTGTGCACTCATTATAAAGTTTAGTTCGTTCTTATTTTCGCCATTAGGGCTTCATGTCCACTTGCGGTTTCCTTGTTTTCAGTAGAAGGTGTTCAAAATCCGTAATTTATTGCGTTCTGCGAATTCTACTAGTAGCTCTTCTCTGTCCTTTCTAGTGCCGATGCCATAATCTCCTACTGCCTAGTCTCTAGCCTGCTTCTTCCTTATATTTGCATTAAAGTCTACCATTAGTATAGTATACTGTGTTTTTACCTTACTCATTACCGATTCCACGTCTTCATAAAAGCTTTCAACTGAAGCGTCATCGTGGCTAGATGTAGGTGTGTAGCCTGTACCACCTTCATCTTGTATCTTTTATTCAGTTTAATTACGATACCTATCACCCTTTCGTTAATGCTATAGTATTCCTCCATGTTGCCAGCTATGTTTCTGTGAATTAGGAACCCTACTCTCAGTTCTCTTCTGTCAGCCAGGCCCCTATAGCAAAGGACGTGCCCATTTGTAGCACCGTACAGGCCTCATCTGTCCTCCTAACCTCACTGAGTCCTCTTAAATCCCATTTAACACCCTCTAGCTCCTCGAATAGTGCAGCAAGACTTCCCTCACTAGATAAGGTTCTAGCGTTAAATGTTGCCAAGTTCAGGTTCCAATGGCGGCCTGTGCGGATCCAGAGATTCTTACAACCTGTGCTGCGTTGCAGATCTGACCGCCGCCGTGGTCAGTTGCTTCGCAGCTGCTGGGGACTGAGCGCCATGAGTTATTTGACGTGTGCATGTGGGAGGTAGTGGCCAGATACTGCACCAGAGTGGCCAATGCTTCTCTGGTGAGGGAGTGCGTTTCCGGTGGTGGTTACCGGTGAGGCCACACCCCAGGCCTCTTAATGCAGTGTTATCACCACGCGGATTGTTTCTATCCGGTTGGGAACTGCGCGGCACCGGGATTTGAACCACGAACCTTTAGCATGCGAGGCGGATGCTTTACCCGCTACGCCATCGCTGCATCTGGTAGTGGTATTTCCATAGTGGTATTGGTACCACTATGGAAACGCCCAAGAGAGCGAAAAGTCGTAGGTGGCTAGATAGATAGATAGATAGATAGATAGATAGATAGATAGATAGATAGATAGATAGATAGTTAGATAGACAGATGGATAGACAGATACAGACAGACAGACAGACAGATAGACAGACAGACAGACAGACAGACAGACAGACAGACAAACAGACAGACAGACAGACAGACAGACAGACAGACAGACAGACAGATAGATAGATAGATAGATAGATAGATAGATAGATAGATAGATAGATAGATAGATAGATAGATAGATAGATACTCTCAAAGTCGCTGAAGTTCACAAAGAAATGCTCACATTTAAGAACTAAGTTAGCCTTGATAGGCATGTCAATTAATTTGCCATGTGGTGTAAAAGTGCGATTTCGTTTTTAACATTATAGTATGAGTTTTTAGGAAGAAGAATTTGCTCTAAACAGTATCCCTTTTTGTCTTGGAACAGTTTATTTACAGACTATTTTTTGGGCATTGAAGAGCTACCGGCAAAGATATATGTATCAGCAAGATCTTCCGCACGTTCAGAAACAAAATCACGTACATATGTAATAAAGGGATCGACCGCTAAACCATTCACAATGGAAACAATGACAGTATCGGTTCTACATATGGTATTTTCAGGTGCCCTACTCTGTGGAATGTACACTCCAAGTTCGCTAATTATCTGATTAACTGTGAAACGTTTTTAGTAATTATGAAGCATTTGTCGCAGCAGTGTGATTGCCTGCAAATTAGTTTTAATTATTCATAAAAATCTTGATTTATTTTCTTCTTAAGCAGTACAATTCATTTTAACTGCTTTAGAAGTGATCTAGTTTATTTCTTGTCATCATGTCTGTGCGATGTGTTCCATTGGAGGTTGAATTCAACGAATAGACCACCAACTATCAATGCTGACGATGTGCAGAGATATTATCACGTGTACCCCTCCAATTTGGACTGTGCACGGATTGTACAAAATTTCACAAATGTTTCAGGACCCTCCCGTGGAAAGCTGCGTTCACAGCAAATTTATGATACACAATATTACAGGAGTGAAAAAATAAAACCAATGTTTATTTCTGAGTGTTCTTTGCCTAGTTTCCTGCTCTGACTAACTTAAAATTAAAATATCAAATTACGTTTCCGCGGTGGATGAAGAACTGAGTCAGTAGGTAGCGCATAGGTCCACACAAATTGTGTCGTGTTGAGGAGCATCCTCCTCTTCACGTGGTTGAGCTAGCCCGTCACTGCTGAAGTCGAAGCGCTGCCTCTTACATAGCATGCCTGTGTAATCATCGCTATACTGGTGGAGTGGCTGTCTTCACGAGCAATAAATTCGGCACACTTTCAGTAATCGTGCTAAGCACTTCAGATGCAGTTGAACCTTTTGGACCCGTCACTTCTGATAAGTCGGCAGTAGAGCCAGCCGTTCTCGCAGATCTTTCCTGCCTTTTTGCTGCATCATCAGGTATTTTGAACAGCCAGGTGAAATGATGCGTAGAACATTAGAAGTGAGCACAGGTTTATTTGTTGCGCGCAACAGGACGTTTCCTTTGTATTTTGCATTAGTGGCAGAGATCCTTCTTCCATGAAATGATTCGTGCACACATGGTCAGCAGGCTTCAAGGCTCTGTCGGCTTTTGGAATCGCCAGTCGCCACTTATCCAAGCACCCTGGTTTAAGCGGAGCCTCAAAAAAATGACGTACGTTCCATAAGAGTTCTATTCCCCGACTAGCAATTTGAGACTAAACACCACTTGCCCGTTTCGAGGCGCAGCCAGTGACATGGCCGCTGGCGCATACTCGGAGTCATATGCAGCGGTGAGTTATATAAGAACTGAATCACAAGGAGCAAATCAGCAAAAAAAATGCACTGGCAGGGCACAAAGGCACATGGCAATGCTTTCTTAAATCACAAGATCCCATAGAGACGTGCGGATTTAAGAATGAGCGCTTGCAGCGCGAATACCTGGCGCCCCATAGAGTAGCGCCATCTGAACTCGCTCGACGGCAACTACTCGTAGCTCAAGGTCATACGTGAACACAATGTGCCCGCGCCCCTCCTCGTTACGCAAAGCGGCAAGTGTCAGCACCTAACTTATTGTACGCCGTGTAATTGGTGCAACTTCAAAGTAATTTTTATCCATTTCTGCAAACTACCCCACAGTTATCAAGTTAAAAACCATCTAAATAATGATACATTGATAGGCCAGTTCTTGCTGTATAGGTCAGATCAAAGGCGATAATGGCCGACTATATTGACAGTTTGGATATTATGTAGATTATTTTCAGTTTCTTTAGAACTTACGAGTTAGTGGCAAGGTAAAAGTTCGTCGTCCTCACCTTCTCAGGGCCTTGTCAGAGCAGGCTCAGAGCAATTGTCGACAAAACATGCGGTTTGAAGCATCCTGTAGCAGTATTTCCTTTTTCGAGATGTTAGGAGCAATCTGTGCAGCCCTTCAATCACTGAAGCTTGTCTTGAAGCATGCACAATGAAGCAAAATACACAATAAACCACTGCAAAAACTGGCTACGTCAAAGAACTTTCTTGCTCCTCGAGAGGCTGAACTGCTATATTCACAGCTCTACTAAGCTTTATAATTCTTGCTTCTGTAGCTTGAAACTTTTAAAAGCATATTCACTGTACTGAGAGCATAAAGGAGAAGATAGTGAACATTTTACATGTGAGAGTTATGACAAGGATCTTTCACCTACAACTGATTGATTTAGTCTAAATCTACCTTTTTCATTCTATCGAGTATTTCTGTTTGACTTAATACCAATGGATAGTGTGGAAAAAAGCAGGAAAATTGTTTTCCAGCAAGTTTTCTTCAATGAGCACTCATACCACACTTTTTCTCGCTCAATGTGTTTTGCCTCTGACTTCAGTGAAAGTGTTGAAAACATCCAAATTCAAACAAAATATCTTAACATTGTCATGCCTCATTGCTGCCTCCTAGGCTATGCATGGATGATGAGGAACCGCCGTAGGGCAATACGAGAGCCTTTCAATGGAGCTGGAAGTTATCAAGTATGGTATGTGAATGAGAGTGCTTAGCCTGAAAGAACCTCACAGAAAAGCAGTTTCGTAGATTTTTAAAATTGTTTTACAGCAAGGCCATTACCATGTATGTAGCCTGAAAAAAGTGGAGCCTGCACCAAATTTAAAGTTATACACTGCGAAAAGCGACGCAAATATGCTTACAAAGCACAAATGGAAGGCCCCAATTACACCCTGTGGTTGCAACGGGCTTATGTACAAGTGAAGACTACGTGCACAAATAAGCAGCGTTTGCCTTAAAGGTTGGGCTTGTGTAGATATTTATAGCAAATACGCTATTAAAAGCTGCTGAAAAGATATCAAGGATAATAATCTCTCACCTATCTCCGCGAAGTTTTGTGGTGGGTGACACATGAGTATAAAAGTGATTGAGCTCTTAAAAGTACCACTGGCATGATTCTTAATTTCATTAGTATAAACTTTAAATTACAGATTGCTTTCTTCGTTGAAGCATATGACTTGAAGAATGCCAAATGGAAACGGCTGAACTCAATGCCCGAGCCAAGAATGGGCATGACTGCAGTGGCTGAGGATAGCACCATCTGGCTTTTGGGAGGCATGTCCTGACAGGCACAACAGCCCTACTGTTTCCAAAGTACTTTTGTATTCACTACAGCGAGACAGATAATATTCTGTTTTTATCTCATAATTTTGAATGTTTTAGTGGTATATGTGTATTTTAGTTCATATGTAAAGAGAGTTTATTTCTTCATTGAACAGCTGGACTACAGGTCTACAACTTCAGGCTGCCTAGAGCCTTTGCATCTGCAACTATCATCCATGGAAACATCTGGCTCTGTGGAGGCTGTATGAATATTGCCAAAGAGAGGCACCCTGTCAGCGCGAACTCCATTGATGTCGGCTCAAAAACATACAAAATGGAAAAAAAACTTGCCACTTGGAGTGGCCAGGCACAGTGGTTCCATCGGAATCATAGGTAAAAAAACTGTCGATGGCAGTACAGAATCAAAAATCACAAGTCGCTTTGCTTTACTGGTTCGTGTATATATATCTTTGGTGGCATCAACAGCCAAGAGTGGGGCGTGCTGTCGAAGAGCACCTTAGTCATCACTGACAGAAAGACTGTAGTGTCTGCCTGCCCCATGCCGCAACCACTGTCTGGACATGCTGCAGTAACTGTACTGCCAACCAGTAGCCAGCATTCACTGTGCAGCTCAAAGTGGAGTGATGCGATTTATGCGAAGTATGTTAAGGTTGTGTAATAAGTATGCAGACGGACGCTCACCAGACGAGTGTCCGTCGAACGCGTGATTATAATAACTAAACTGGCCTTACAACAACAAAATTGGTCCACGCAATGTGTTGGCAAAGAGAAACCGCATGCACAAACAATCCCACCTCCGATGAAAATGTACAACTAAGCCTAACATTTCCAGCAGCTACAAGACATGACTGCTGTATTGCTCTCAATAAACGTCACAATCCTAGCAATAATTAAAGGTTACAATTTTGTAAAGTTGGTTTTCTGATAGCAACCTCAAAATGTCCAAGATTGCCTCTCTAGTACTCGTCATAATTTTAGTATCTACAAAAAATACTGCAAAGCACCCGGTTCTGCGCAAATGCCAACATCGACAAAAATTCACTAGATTAGGGTTATGATACAAATAAGAGTGATGATGGGAATGCTCCATAACTTTCATAGGGACAGGAAAGGCCAATGAGGGTGTAGATAGTGCTGTGATAGTCTATAAACCAAGTGGTTGCACGGTTTTCTGTATAAATTGTTTTCACAGCAACTGTTCCCACACTAACTCGTGTAATACGTGTAGCCACACAATGCACTCCTCAATTGTTGCAATAAATGTCCAAGTTATCGAGTCGCGCTATGCGACCGCAAATAATGTTAGCCGTCTTTCGTGGCATTCAATGATCGATGAATGCCGATCAAGAGGCTTTTTTGACGTGTGGTAGAACACCTTCGTGCACGTAGGTGGACTCAATTCAATTCTCACGTAGCGAACATTTCTACTTTATTTTAGAGGGAAAGCTGTTAGGAGATCACCTAGTACCAATGACACAGTGGGGTTCTAAACCAGGTCTGCTGGGTGTCAACCCAGTATTCTACCACTGAGCCATGCCGATGCTTGGGGCTTGTTGGCAAACTTGCCTTAGGCAGGCTTGTCGTCGGGAAAGCAATCGTGCTAATACGACTTATAGAGCGATTTAAAACAGCGAAAGAACAACCAGTTGTCGCACAATGCAAATGACGAGTGCGTCGTCCAATGTTCCAACCCATTACAAAAGCTTGTTCTTGTGCACCTATTACCTGTGGCACATACCCACTTCAGGCGTAATTCCTCATCGTCTTCCGCCACTGCATGAACAATTAACACAATATTCTTTGCAAATGTTTCGCGGACACCACGTTTCTCACAAGAATGTCGAAAAATAGCATAATGAATATCGGCATACTACCCAAATATTTTTACTAATAATGCTTCAGTGGGTGGGTATCAGGCAAGTGTGCTTGCCGCAGTAGCCCTATGAGTGTGTAGAAAAGGTTCTGAAAGGCCACTATACTTGCTTTCGCTGTGACTGTGTGGTAGCTTCCGCGCAAGCCTGGCGTTTTTATTTGTATCTTTCTCGACTATTCAGTCACGGGCAGGACATTATTTTGCTCACAACCAGTGACGTCGACGCCACGGCCGATGCACAAATTTCTACAAAACATTTATTTATTGCTATTGCGTTGAAGCAGTACCGATTATTTTTTTTTGCATTTTTTAACACACATCATTGCCCGTTAAGCAAGAATTCGAAGAGCGCGCAGCCCAATTTGAATACCAAGCTTAACAGTACGCGCTCACAGCATGCCGAAAAACCATCTAGGTGCTCTAGAAGTTGTATGTATCGATATTATCTATGGCACTTGATATTCAATCACACCACTAAAATCTGTGTCGGTCTCGTCGGTGTTGCCCGTAGCCATGTGTATGTTCCTCTAATGTGTGCTCTGTATTTACTTCAAAGCAACTGCGTTGAAGAAACGGGCTTAGGAGCAGACACAAAAGTCTATTTTGCCCTCCCTGTCTCTGAGCCCAGTGCTTTGAACAACTCTGCGCCATCATCCTGAACTATAGGGTGAAGCCCTTTACAGAACATTATAAAGTGTTCGGCAGTTTTTTCTTCCTCTCCACACGCCCTGAATACTGTGTATACTCCTTCGTATATGGCCCGATATGTCTTGGTTCGCAATACTCCCGTCCTGGCCTCAAGCAGTAGAGAACTACCGGAGTATTATCATACATACTTTCCTTGGTAATTTCCGGCTTAAACGTTTCATAGATCTCGAGTGCGGACTTCTTAATCATGCCAATATCCACATATCGGCCTCAGATTCCTTCACCTTCTTCTTAGCCGATAATTT